>JAVIAB010000008.1:27971434-28572729 GCA_032433765.1 Megaustenia siamemsis
TGTTCCTTTGAAATTTACGTCACTTTTTTTTATTATATGCCCTTCTTTCCTCCCCCCCCCCCCCCCCGATCACGTGCAGTCATAAACTTTACTTTACCGCCTTCGACTGTAATGTTATTTTTCCCAATATCTGGTTTGCACTAGTTTTAATTTGGTGACATCTCTTGCTACAATACCAGCTAGGCATTACAATTACTGAGGACATGTATCTTCCCGATAATGTTCGGAGTGCAATGATGATGACCCGCAAATAACTCATCTTCCCGATAGAAACATATGGTTGTAGATCATGGACAATCTCGCAAGAAGAAATGAAGAAAATAGATTCATTCGAAACACAAGGTTACAGAAAAAATCTGTAAGATACCTTGGAAATCAAAAGGAGCAATGAAGACATATTACAAGATTGAAACATTACAAAGGACTGGCTTATAAACACCATTCTCCAAGGCAAATATAAATACTATGGTCACGTCAAAAGACACAGCGGGCTGAAAAGAACAAAAATGGGAGGCGTGGTTCTTGAGCGACGCATCAGGGGCAGACCAAGAAGTAAATGGTTTCAAGACATCAAGGAGACCTGGAGCATGACAATAGAAGTGGTGGCCGGTCTGGCTGGAGACAGATTCTTTCAGACGGGCCGTGGTGAATGCAACGTTCTGTGGGAGATCTGGCTGGAGACAGAGATTCTCTCAGCGACGGGCCGTGGTGAATGCAACGTTCTGTGGGAGATCTGGCTGGAGACAGAGATTCTTTCAGACGGGCCGTGGTGAATGCAACGTTCTGTGGGAGATCTGGCTGGAGACAGAGATTCTTTCAGACGGGCCGTGGTGAATGCAACGTTCTGTGGGAGATCTGGCTGGAGACAGATTCTTTCAGACGGGCCGTGGTGAATGCAACGTTCTGTGGGAGATCTGGCTGGAGACAGAGATTCTTTCAGACGGGCCGTGGTGAATGCAACGTTCTGTGGGAGATCTGGCTGGAGACAGAGATTCTTTCAGACGGGCCGTGGTGAATGCAACGTTCTGTGGGAGATCTGGCTGGAGACAGAGATTCTTTCAGACGGGCCGTGGTGAATGCAACGTTCTGTGGGAGATCTGGCTGGAGACAGAGATTCTTTCAGACGGGCCGTGGTGAATGCAACGTTCTGTGGGAGATCTGGCTGGAGACAGAGATTCTTTCAGACGGGCCGTGGTGAATGCAACGTTCTGTGGGAGATCTGGCTGGAGACAGATTCTTTCAGACGGGCCGTGGTGAATGCAACGTTCTGTGGGAGATCTGGCTGGAGACAGAGATTCTTTCAGACGGGCCGTGGTGAATGCAACGTTCTGTGGGAGATCTGGCTGGAGACAGAGATTCTTTCAGACGGGCCGTGGTGAATGCAACGTTCTGTGGGAGATCTGGCTGGAGACAGAGATTCTTTCAGACGGGCCGTGGTGAATGCAACGTTCTGTGGGAGATCTGGCTGGAGACAGAGATTCTTTCAGACGGGCTGTGGTGAATGCAACGTTCTGTGGGAGATCTGGCTGGAGACAGATTCTTTCAGACGGGCAGTGGTGAATGCAACGTTCTGTGGGAGATCTGGCTGGAGACAGAGATTCTTTCAGACGGGCCGTGGTGAATGCAACGTTCTGTGGGAGATCTGGCTGGAGACAGAGATTCTTTCAGACGGGCAGTGGTGAATGCAACGTTCTGTGGGAGATCTGGCTGGAGACAGAGATTCTTTCAGACGGGCCGTGGTGAATGCAACGTTCTGTGGGAGATCTGGCTGGAGACAGAGATTCTTTCAGACGGGCCGTGGTGAATGCAATGTTCTGTGGGAGATCTGGCTGGAGACAGAGATTCTTTCAGACGGGCCGTGGTGAATGCAACGTTCTGTGGGAGATCTGGCTGGAGACAGAGATTCTTTCAGACGGGCCGTGGTGAATGCAACGTTCTGTGGGAGATCTGGCTGGAGACAGAGATTCTTTCAGACGGGCCGTGGTGAATGCAACGTTCTGCAAAGGACGTGCGATATGATGATGATGATTTTTTTAGTGTTCTTGAATGTTTCCTGTTGTTTAATATGTTGTCTTAGAAGGTTGTTTGATTGTCTTAGAATGTTGTTTGATTGTCTAAGAAGGTTGTTTGATTGTCTTAGAAGGTTGTTTGATTGTCTTAGAAGGTTGTTTGATTGTCTTAGAGGGTTGTGTGATTGTCTTAGCAGGTAGTTTGATTGTCTTAGAAGGTTGTTTGATTGTCTTAGAAGGTTGTGTGATTGTCTTAGAAGGTTGTTTGATTGTCTTAGAAGGTTGTTTGATTGTCTTAGAAGGTTGTGTGATTGTCTTAGAAGGTTGTGTGGTTGTCTTAGAAGGTTGTGTGGTTGTCTTAGAAGGTTGTGTGATTGTTTTAGAAGGTTGTTTGATTGTCTTAACAGGTTGTTTGATTGTCTTAGCAGGTTGTTTGATTGTCTTAGCAGGTTGTTTGATTGTCTAGCAGGTTATTTGATTGTCTTAGAAGGTTGTTTGATTGTCTTAGAAGGTTGTTTGATTGTCTTAGCAGGTTGTTTGACTGTCTTAGAAGGTTGTTTGATTGTCTTAGAAGGTTGTTTGACTGTCTTAGAAGGTTGTTTGATTGTCTTAGGTTGTATGACAAAGAAGCGAGTTGAAGGAATGAGTTATCATCCGACGAGAGTAAAGAAATGACTTACAGAAAATATCATGTACACATTTTTGTTGACCATTCACACATTTTGTGAAATATGATCAGAAAAATAATCTCCTGGTCAAAATTGGCAAGCCTAAATCTCATATACATTTTGTTATCTTCATTATCGTGTTACATTATGTTATCTTTATTATCGTGTTACAATATGTTATCTTCATTATCGTGCTACATTATGTTATCTTCATTATCGTGTTACACTGTTTTATCATCATTGTTGTGTTGCATTGTGTTATCTTCATTAACGTGTTACATTATGTTATCTTCATTATCGTGTTACATTATGTTATCTTCATTATCGTGTTACACTGTTTTATCATCATTGTTGTGTTATCTTCATTAACGTGTTACATTATGTTATCTTCATTATGGTGTTATACTGTTTTATCATCATTGTTGTGTTACATTGTGTTATCTTCATTAACGTGTTACATTATGTTATCTTCATTAACGTGTTACATTATGTTATCTTCATTATCGTGTTACACTGTTTTATCATCATTGTTGTGTTATCTTCATTAACATGTTACATTATGTTATCTTCATTATCGTGTTACATTATGTTATCTTCACTATCGTGTTACATTCATTATGTTATCTTCATTAACGTGTTACATTATGTTATCTTCATTAACGTGTTACATTATGTTATCATCATTAACGTGTTACATTATGTTATCATCATTGTTGTGTTACATTATGTTATCTTCATTAACGTGTTACATTATGTTATCTTCATTAGCGTGTTACATTATGTTATCTTCATTATCGTGTTACATTATGCTATCTTCATTATCGTGTTACATTATGCTATCTTCATTAACGTGTTACATTATGTTATCTTCATTAACGTGTTACATTATGTTATCTTCATTATCGTGTTATACTGTTTTATCATCATTGTTGTGTTGCATTGTGTTATCATCATTATCGTGTTGCATGTTGGAGCATGGCTGTTATGACAGCTAGCCTACCGTTTTCTCTGACCTGCGCGAGATGCCCAGCTTCTGCAGCAGCCAATTCCTGCTTGCCTGTGATATACCACCTTCTTCTGTTTTCTCTCTCCTTTACTTGGAGCTATGCCATGCCCTCCATAACTATCTTCTCTAGGCCTACTCGATCCACTAGTCAGAGATTCGGGTATGATGAGGTCGGCAGTACGTCTCGGCTCTATCATAACGCAACTCATTTCTATGTAGTTTATGTGATTATAATATTTTCATTCAAGAAGAAACATTTTCATTGTTTCCTTTGCAAATTTGACATGTTTTTTTTTTTTACATGTCTTCTTTCCGTTCGTTGTATTCTATGTATTCTTCTGCTACACTTGCATTTGAGGGCTTATGAATGTATTTTTCAGCATATTCGTCAATAGTCCACGTTTCACAGACGTGTTGCCATAGGGAAAATACAGGCTTTTAGAAACCTACGTGTTGTTGCCATATCAGTTTATAGAGACGATAACTACGATCATCGACTACAGTCACTGCCACGAAGGAAGAGAACACTTGTAAGGGCAGACTACTGTATTGCATTGCCTTGAAATCCACGATCAGCCCAATATTGTGTAGCAAACACAATGAATGTCTACCATGCAGAGTTGTCTACTGTTAGCTGTTGACCCCAATAGATAACACAACTCGTAGGATGTGTACATTGTTGCTTTATTATTGGACAGTCTAGACGGGAGGTCATCGATTTACCACCTCACAGTAGTAGTGTCTTCTCATGGCCAATTTCTTTAATGTCTGTTTTTTGTGTGTGGAGGGTTGGAAATTCTGGTGGGTTGTAACGAGTTGTTGAAGTGAAGGAACAGAAGTGGCGTGGAGTTGAACTTATAGAACATGTAAGGGTGTACTTATAGAACATGTACACGGCGGTGAAGATGAGTTTATAGAACATGTACGTAATGATGAAGATGGGTTTTTGGATCAAAAAGCAGCGGTGATTATCAGTTGCACTTGAGCTTTAATTTAATGTTCGTCATCTAGTTAAGAGCGGTCTCTTCTCATTTTAATTATTAATCTACAAATTATTAATCGATAATTAATTTATAGTTATGTGTTCCACGCTTGTGCGCCAAATATATTAGTTACTTTAATTGTCAGTAGCGTATGCTTATTTCTAGTCGAACATTACTCTAATCTGTACCTTAGAGACTGAACAATAAGAGATTAAGACTGGACAATAAGAGAGTAAGACTGGACAATAAGAGAGTAAGACTGGACAATAAGAGAGTAAGACTGGACAATAAGAGAGTAAGACTGGACAATAAGAGAGTAAGACTGAACAATAAGAGAGTAAGACTGAATAATAAGAGAGTAAGACTGAACAATAAGAGAGTAAGACTGAACAATAAGAGAGTAAGACTGAACAATAAGAGAGTAAGACTGAACAATAAGAGAGTAAGACTGAACAATAAGAGGGTAAGACTGAACAATAAGAGAGTAAGACTGAACAATAAGAGAGTAAGACTGAACAATAAGAGAGTAAGACTGAACAATAAGAGGGTAAGACTGAACAATAAGAGAGTAAGACTGAACAATAAGAGAGTAAGACTGGACAATAAGAGAGTAAGACTGGACAATAAGAGAGTAAGACTGGACAATAAGAGAGTAAGACTGGACAATAAGACAGTAAGACTGGACAATAAGAGAGTAAGACTGAACAATAAGAGAGTAAGACTGAACAATAAGAGAGTAAGACTGGACAATAAGACAGTAAGACTGGACAATAAGAGAGTAAGACTGAACAATAAGAGAGTAAGACTGGACAATAAGAAAGTAAGACTGGACAATAAGAGAGTAAGACTGGACAATATGAGAGTAAGACTGAACAATAAGAGAGTAAGACTGAACAATAAGAGAGTAAGACTGGACAATAAGAGAGTAAGACTGAACAATAAGAGAGTAAGACTGAACAATAAGAGGGTAAGACTGGACAATAAGACAGTAAGACTGGACAATAAGAGAGTAAGACTGAACAATAAGAGGGTAAGACTGGACAATAAGACAGTAAGACTGGACAATAAGACAGTAAGACTGAACAATAAGAGAGTAAGACTGGACAATAAGAGGGTAAGACTGGACAATAAGAGAGTAAGACTGGACAATAAGAGGGTAAGACTGGACAATAAGACAGTAAGACTGGACAATAAGACAGTAAGACTGAACAATAAGAGAGTAAGACTGGACAATACTCTAATCCATTGCGCTGTCTCTTGCTTTGATGGTGCAGATTTCAGATGCTGACTTATCTATATTTTGATGTTACTCGTCCATATTAGTCTCGGTCTGCCTCTTTTACCTTGTATTTTCCCTTCCAAGATTACTTTTAGTAGGCAGCTGTGTCTTTTAACATGCCCCCAAAAATATTCCGTGTGTTACCGAGGCCTCGTTATGAGGGAAGTAAAGAATAGTAACTCTGTACCTTCCAGACATGTCGTAAGAGGCGACTAAGGAGGTTGATTGATGGCTTGACAAGTTGTCATTGTAAAAAAGTATTGTTATGGAAACAGATACATAGATTTTAGAAGCAGTGATCTCTGCAATATGTGCCATTTGGCACGCAAGGTTTCTGTTTTTGAGATTGTGGTTCTGCCCTATGTGCCGTCTTCGGCTCGAAAGGACAGTAGATAGAACAAATCTCATTTGTCTTGTGTGAATTGTGTTTAGTAGTTCTCATTTGATTTTTAGTTTGTTTTAAGACTTCATCATTTGTTTCCTTTTCTTTCCATCCAAAGTAGTTCTGAACGTCTTTCATTTCTCTCTGGACATTGGAGTTCGAAATTGGAGTCAACAACGATGGCCTAACATCATCAAGCGCTATACATTTTAAAAGAAATATGACGATCATCACTTTCGGGAGGATGTGAACTTCTGGTATATGGTGGATAGGCGGCAGGAACCATTGCAGGCTATGCATGAAAAGTGTTCCTTGTTGCAGTTTCCTCATATTCCAAGTCCATGGGGGACTGGTTGGTCTCGAGGCAAGACGCCAGCCTCGGGAAAGTGAGGTTGTGGGTTCAAATCTCGGCTACACCGGTTGGGAATTTTATTTATGATTTCTCTCTGTACATCTGAGCAGCGAGGCCCGGCTTGAAACGTCATTTACTCATCGACGGAAGAAAAACATGAGTACCTCCGAAGTCGGAGTTATCTGCCTGTGCGGCGAGGGACCCCTGTGCACACGGCTGCCAGGGAAAAATGGATTAACACGCAAAATTCAGTTCCTAGTCTCTAGGGACTTCGTCAGTGTTGAAAGCTGGCGAACGCAACAACAACAACAATTTCTGGACAAAAATTCAGGTTTTACGAATGAAACGTGTGTAGAGATGTGATATCTCTGCCAGTAATTCTATCAAATATCCAGGACTATAACTCAAATTCCTCTTTAAAGCACAAACAAGCAACTGTGTAACGTATGTTCCTCGTGATCTCTCTTATTTTAACCTTCTCATTTGAAGCTGAAGTTTTTTTGGGGTTTTTTCCATTAACTTCTCTCAGGCCGTGGATGGTGCAAAGGGTAGAAGCCATAACTCTCCGTGTCTGACACTAGAGGTCTTGTATTGCTCTTAAACCAATAGTTAGGTCCATGATTCTGTTCAGTTTGATTTTACCTTTTCTGTGCCGGTAGATGGTGATAGTTTGTCCTACTTAGTCGTGTACAGCAGTCGTCAGTGAGCTGATTATACTTTTCATATGTTGAATGTCTTCAATTGGAAAACAAATTCTACGGGATGAGAGACGTCAGAAATGCTTCACAACAAATGTATCAACATTTCCTCGCGTGTCATCAGTGTCAGTGATCGCATGTCTAACGGTGAAGATCATTGGACAAAGAATATGTCGATCATTTTACTAAGCTTCAATTTGATGTCATGAGTGGAACAATAGCGAAGAATGGAGAGCGATCGTGAACAACTAATTGGGCTACGCCACACACTCCCAATGAAGATAAGGAGTCAGCTTGACATAACATGAGTGATGCACTCTAACAAGTACATCAGGACCTCCGCCAGCGCTGCGGGTCCTTGTTGTCCCTAATTGTCGTCGTAGCCGTGTTATGTGATGATACCTGTAAATCCTGTCAGTAATAGTCACTTTTTTTTTAAAAGTTGCTTAACTGTGCACTGAACTGCCGGTCTCTTCGGGCACGGCGCTTTGATGAGTACATGCGCGATCCTAGTTCGGCTGTCCATGGTTCTCCGTGTTTTCTGTACATTTTTTCCTCTTTTAACAGTTTTATTCTGTGTCATTTGCTTGAAGCTGTGATGTCACGAAAGAGATTAGCTATAGACGGAGAATGTTAAACTCCGTGTTGATTCTCTGTTCAAGAACGTGAACATTAAGTGATTTATTTCAAAAAAGTTGTTCAACTATATCAGCTGCTATTGCTCAAACCATTAACGGATATACTCATCTGTGTTCTCTATTCTTTTATACTCCACGTCTAAACCACCGTTACACTACCCGCAGATCGATGCTCCAGGAATTTATAGCACGTGTTTTTCACGTGTCACATTGAAACCGTAAATGAATCATACCCTCAAGTAGCGCTGTCGTGATGACGTTTATTTGCTATAACCTTCTTGCATACATGTGTATGTGCTTATTTCTTGCAATGGCCAGAAAACAGCGCCAGTTACTTTCTTATTTCTCTCGTTACTTTCTTATTTCTCGCGTTCACCCGACGACTACTAAGGTATGGACATTTCTCTTCGTCATCCGCCCTTAAAAGAACGTTAATTTGGCGTAGATGCGTTGTGTTGTCTATATAACCATGGGACCTGTTTCACTGCAATCAGGAATTCCCCATATCCGCTCCACCACTTGTCACATCATTTCTCAAAATGCATCAGTAAATTGCGTTGACAAGGGCGATCTGTCCACGTCCTACTCGACTACACAGGCGACGATTTCATACTTCCTTAGTAGTCTCTTGCGACATGCGTGGTAGGTAGCAGTGAATCTTTTCCTTCTCTCCCCTCAACATGGTAACCACGTGTTGTGTTGTGCTTTGTGGCTATGTTGTGGTATTTGAATCTTCTGTCCCAACACATCCGACCACAGTACGACATTTGTAGGCAGTGGCACACAAGCTACTATTTTCAGTTGTACTCGTCGGTGCTAAAAAATCTGGCTTGTGTTGAGATTGTCTTGTTTTCTTAGTAAATATATGAGAATGCTGAAGGATATTATCATACTATAGCAGCGATGGTGATAAGACAATGAGAAGAGGAGAAGTTCTCACAATGATAACACATGATTACAATGAATGAAACACACACAGCTAGACTCTAGTGCGCTTCGTTATCCCTTGACACAAGGAGACAGAGGATAGAGTTATTCCCAGCACGAACACGTGTGTTTGTTCAAGGGTGTGTACTATAATTATCTTGTAGAGCCGCGACATAGTTCGGATGTAGAAGAAAATAACTGAAAATAAAATGTTTCAGCTTTGTGGCTTAGTCAAGACTGGATGAACAAAAGTTTCGACTCTGCGGTCTTCAACTAGTACTTTGCTAGGTCACGTCTCATTTTATGTGCATTGACTAACATATTTTCAGCCCCATTGTTTTGAGTATTAACTTTTTTTTCTAGGACTTTTAGAGGTTGTAAAACTTTTATATGTGATTGTTTTGTGTTTTATTTTCTTTCTTTCTTTGGGTGTCAAATCGTTGGTTCATCTAGTCTTATCTTTTTCGCAAAGTTAAAAATTGCTTTATTGTTAATTTTGTCAATGTCTCTCTGACTCAGTGACTGCCATTATTGCTGGAATTGCGTTTACTGTTTTCATGACGCATTCATCATTGAATGTCCCGACACGCTTGGGGACATTCTGTGACATTAGGTAGAGCAGGTATGGGGAATTCCCAACGGCATTAAAACTGTTCCATGAATAGAATCAACTGGTTGGGTGTGCCTTGCCTGTTCACCCGGACAGCTTGTCTATTATCTTTGATTAATCACACGCAATCAGTTAGGAACGCTCACGGATAGTTCCTTCAGGGACTTCTCTTATGGGAATCAAGTGTTGCTCAATCTTCTCTCGTTCACGGCTGCTTGTTCTAATACCAAAGTGGTAATTTAGTTCTAATTACAAGAACTTTGCAGAATGTATGGACGGATTTTCCCCTGAGTCAGCTACATTCTACTCAATGAATTTTTATCAGGTTAATAAACTTTCTGGGGATTCCGTAATGACTCAGCAACTTCCAAAGCATTTTTCTGTCTAAACTATCAAATGCCTTTTCGTAATCCATGAATCCAATATAAAGTGGGGATTTTAGTTTTAAATTTTGTTCAACTATTATACGTAGAGTATAGTTTTGTCATTGCAAGTGAATAATGTCCACACTTATAATTGGTCAGGATTGTGTAGCAGCAGCAGCTTTATAGCGAACACAGAAAACATCACAGGATTGTGCTGTTCTGAAACAGCTATGCCATGCTACCCTAGAATTGCCTTTAATGGGATTACTGTGACCACAAACCACTCTCCATGTGTGTGCCACATGTTTACACCCCAGAAAGAAATACTGAATATAACAACATCATGTGCCGTCTTTGATATTAATGACCACAGACCAGGAGCCTCCAGTATGATTGATACAACTGTTGCACCAAGCATTTCATCAGCAGAGCCATATCTATGGAATGTTCATCTGACATTGTTCTTGAATGATGTCCAAGTTAATGAGACATCAGAATCGTGTGACGGCAGCTACAAGAAGGGAGTGGAGAACATCAAGTTCTGCTGCTATAAAGGAGACTTGCCTTGCTATCCCAGAATTGTCTTAAATGGGATCACTGTAGTTGAAAACTTCTCCTCTTGTGTAAACTACACATTCACATCTAAGAGTGAATCAGTGAAGGTCACAAAATCACATTCTCTCTGTGGTTTTACTAACTACAGGTCAGGTGGCTTCTGTTGGATTGGAAATGATAACTTACCACCACTGTGTGTCTATATGTTTGGAATTGGAGTCATCAACGATGGCCTAACATCAAGTGCTATGACGATCATCATTTTCGGGAGGACGTGAACTCCCATGGTATATGGTGGATAGGCGGCAGGAACCATTGAAGGCTATGTCTGAAAAGTGTTCCTTCTTGCAGTTTCCTCATATTCCAAGTCCGGCTTGTTGCAGGAGCTACTGAGTTAAGTGCTCTGTGCACACCGTGAGCTGTGTGTCTCATCCGTTTTGATCCTGCTTCGATATCCCGCTTGTTTACGATGAATGATGATATCGTATGACAGGGAACAGTTGGCTGTGTTCACTTTCTGCGCGGTTTCGCCTTATGTCTTTTGGCGTGTGCTGAGACTGCTACGATGGGGACTACAGTTACCTTTCTTTGCTTGGGAGATGAGTTAGTAATTCGGATCATTCCACTGGCACGGGCGGTTGAGCAATTATGGATTTTAATTCGTTTGCTGTGATGCCGAGGCCTTCCATAACCAATAACCAATATGAAAGTGGTTTCATTTTGTGACAGAACACAAAATAGCTCAATTGCCATTTCACTTTTCAAACTTAATGAATGTTTGGGTTTATTATAAGAACCTTTCCAAAGATAAACTAGCCTGACACTTTCTGGCTCGAGAAATTCCATTTTTATCCAGAAATCTGATAACCAGCCGTCTTCATCTTGTGTCTTCTTCGCATCGCAGGCTGGCTGCTGTAGAGAACCATCTCACCCTGTCTCTTGAAAGTCACAAGTTTTCTTATCTACATCGTCATGTTGTCTGTCCTCTTAAGTCGTTGTCTATCTCTGTCTTGTTCACCTTTGTATTTTCCCCTACAAGATTAATTTCAGTGGATTATTGTGTCTCTTTATGTCTGTTAGTGTCTCTTTGTGTTTGTTAGTGTCTCTTTATGTCTGTTAGTGTCTCTTTATGTTTGTTAGTGTCTCTTTATGTCTGTTAGTGTCTCTTTATGTCTGTTAGTATCTCTTTATGTTTGTTAGCGTCTCTTTGTGTTTGTTAGTGTCTCTTTATGTCTGTTAGTGTCTCTTTGTGTTTGTTAGTGTCTCCTTATGTCTGTTAGTGTCTCTTTGTATCTCTTAGAAATTGCATTCGCCTTGTTACACTTGTGTTAAACCAGGAGAGAGCTACTTACAACCCGTCTTGCAATTGTTATTGTCCGCTAAGTTGATTGGAAATTATCTACACTCAGGTCCTTCGGTGAAAAAAAAATTAAAAATACGCAAATTTAACGCATTTAAACTCGATAATTTTATTGTAATGAACATTTAAAAAACCTAGTAGTGGTAGCAGCCTCTGTCATTCAGAGCTGACTATGAATTTTAAAAGCACCCATAGAAATGTTATTTTATTCTTTTAAAAAAAAAAAAAAATTATTTGTTTCACTCTGTGTCGCCAAAAGAGAAATGATTTTTGTCAAACCCTGCTTGGCTGCGAGAATGTATTTGGGCGGCAACATGATTTTATATTTGTGTGGATTTTACTAGATCAAAAGGATGATGACGTTTTCTCTTTAGTTTCGGGATGGGTGAGGAATAAAGGTGGTGGGGATGGATGCAGTGTGCATGTTAATAAAGATGATTGTCAATTCTGTGAGATCAAAGGATAGTGTAGCTTTGTTTTTAGTGTCACTTTGGATAAAGAGAATGTATCGTGCTGATGGATGTATGTAACTTTTAATAATGAAGTAGTTTATAGTTGGTAATCATTTGTCCAAATTTTGTTAGCGCAGTACGTGTATTTTCGTGTTTTTCAGGAAATAATGTACTTCAATTTTTTATTCTATATCGCGATAACCTCGTGTCATTAATCTGTTGTTAAAATACAACTATTTAAACCGCTCAGATGTTCATTTAATATTTATAATTTGTTATTCGATCTTCTCTTTATTTATTTCTCCATTCTCTCTCTCCTATCTCCATCTTTCTCTTTCATATCGCTTCCCTGCCTACCGCTTTCCATCAGTAATATGATTTCTACATTACAACATCTTGTGCAAGCAATATAAGTTATCTATCTATATATATATATATATATATATATATATATATATATATATAATTTATTTATTTAAGGAGTTAATAATCACTGTATCGCGTTAGCTCAGTGGTTAGTGTACTGGACTACAAAGGACAAGGGGTAGGGTTCGATCCCAACCGACGGCTTTCGGGTTCACCCAGCCTTAAATGGGTACCGGATTTTGTTCTGGGAAAGTAAAGTGGCACGGGCGTAATACCTACCACACTACCCCAAAAATCATGTGCCGAAGGTCTGTAAAATTTATGGTCACTAACACCATATTCCCTATACGCCACTTGGGGACGGGGGCTCTATTTCTCTGTTAGTATCTGACCCTTGGTATATCAAAAGGTTGCTACCTTGGGTTAAATAATTCTTTCTTTATTTCCAAATGTTTTGGTAGCTCATTATTTATTTGTTGCTCTATCCATCCAAATGTTCCCATTCTTCTATAAACCACATTTCAAGAGTTTCAATTTATTTTCTGATCAACTTTGAACTTTTGAATGCACCGTCAATCGTACGCAGACAATATTTCTGAAATAAACAAAACAACTAAAGTATCCATGACAAACAACTAGATCTTATGAGAGTTATCGGTCTTGGGTCGATTGAAACAAACGTGCATTTCTCACAAAATCTTATCCTTTTTCAGAGCCTCGTACCGGGCATTGTCATAAAGTAAAGTAAAGAGCCACCGTCCCGCCAAGTGACGTATAGGGAATATGGTGTTAGTGATCATACATTTTACAGACCTTCGGCACATGATTTTTGAGGTAATGTGGTCGGTATTACGCCCGTGCCGCTTTACTTTCCCAGAAAAAAATCCGGTACCCATTAGAGGCTGGGTGAACCGGAAGCCGTCGGTTGGGATCGAACCCTACCTCTTGTCCTTTGTAGTCCAGTTCACAAACCACTGAGCCATCGCGGCTCCCGGGCATTGTCATAACTGGTAATATATTGCGCTCAACACGTACTATACACTATCATAACTGGCAATATATTGCGCTGAACACATACTAGACACTATCATAACTGGTAATATATTGCGCTGAACACATACTAGACACTATCATAACTGGTAATATATTGCGCTGAACACATACTAGACACTATCATAAGTGGTAATATATTGCGCTGAACACATACAAGACACTATCATAACTGGTAATATATTGCGCTATAGACACTATCATAACTGGTAATATATTGCTCTGAACACATACTAGACACTATTATAGCTGGTAATATATTGCGCTGAACACATACTGGACACTATCATAACTGGTAATATATTGCGCTGAACACATACTGGACACTATCATAACTGGTAATATATTGCGCTGAACACATACTGGACACTATCATAACTGGTAATATATTGCGCTGAACACATACTGGACACTATCATAACTGGTAATATATTGCGCTGAACACATACTGGACACTATCATAACTGGTAATATATTGCGCTGAACACATACTGGACACTATCATAACTGGTAATATATTGCGCTGAACACATACTGGACACTATCATAACTGGTAATATATTGCGCTGAACACATACTGGACACTATCATAACTGGTAATATATTGCGCTGAACACATACTGGACACTATCATAACTGGTAATATGTTGCGCTGAACACATACTGGACACTATCATAACTGGTAATATATTGCGCTGAACACATACTGGACACTATCATAACTGGTAATATATTGCGCTGAACACATACTGGACACTATCATAACTGGTAATATATTGCGCTGAACACATACTCTCTCTCTCTCTCTCTCTCTGCGTTCAGGACTCAATCAGAGTAAGGATTCCAGACTCTCATATGAAGTCAGCTGTCAGGCTAAGTGTGTTGATCGCCCCCACAGACAGAACATCACAATTAGAGTCTGTCAGATCCACTCTGACTGAACACCCGTTAATACGTTGCACTGTGTTCTGCGCCAGTGGCCCAGTGCATCCGATTTCAGCCAGCATTTTTCAGGTTTGCTTCCTTAGCCTTTGATTGTCCCCAATCTTCCTGCAAGGCAGCAGTTGATCTTTTCTGTCGGGGGATTCTGCCCTTAGATGGTCGGCCTTCCCAGGTTTACGAGCACCATCTGCCCGAGTCACTAGAGGTGACTAACACAGACATGCGACTTGTAATATGAGGAAACTGCAACAAGGAACTTTTCATGCATAGCCTTCATTGTTCCCGCCGCCTATCCCCTTATACGGTAAGTCACGTCCTCTTGAAAATGATGATCATCGTAGCACTTGATGATGTTAGGCCATCGTTGATGACTCCAATTCCGAACATAGAGACACACAGTCAGTCGTCAAATTCTTGTTGCACATCAAACAGCAGACCGTAAGATTTGCGCACGACCGGTTTAGGGAACCAATACGATGACGTAGCCCACAATGTCGCCAAACTCATAATCTCGATACCTTTAGACTTATGTCTGATTACTCAAGTGTAAGTAGTCTACGACGAACAAAACACGAAGCAACTTCCCAAAGAGACAAAACTGCGACTGACGAAGTAGTTTACATTAATGTGTAACGTGGAAATAACTTGCGTCAAAGAATCCCAATAACGGTCTTGAACAGCACTAATGTGACGTAAAGCACAGATCTAGTCTAGACGGAGGAATGTCTCACTCACAACACTTGATTCGTCAAAAACGGACTGTTGTCGACCTACGACCTCGCTTTAGCGACACAGATGTATCAAGCATATCATCATTTTGACTTTTACGCAGAAAAGTGCAATGAAGATCCGAAATTAATCAGACCTTGGGTGCATTTTCTGCAGCGATCTAGAGGACGTGGACTAGATCCGCCATCTTGAAAACGGAAGTCCGAACACATACTAGACACTATCATAACTGGTAATATATTGCGCTGAACACATACTAGACACTATCATAACTGGTAATATATTGCGCTGAACACATACTAGACACTATCATAACTGGTAATATATTGCGCTGAACACATACTAGACACTATCATAACTGGTAATATATTGCGCTGAACACATACTGGACACTATCATAACTGGTAATATATTGCGCTGAACACATACTGGACACTATCATAACTGGTAA
The DNA here is from genome assembly GCA_032433765.1 of Megaustenia siamemsis. Classification (NCBI taxonomy): domain Eukaryota; kingdom Metazoa; phylum Mollusca; class Gastropoda; order Stylommatophora; family Ariophantidae; genus Megaustenia; species Megaustenia siamemsis. Next base: position 27,987,257 of record JAVIAB010000008.1, read on the forward strand.
TATATTGCGCTGAACACATACTGGACACTATCATAACTGGTAATATATTGCGCTGAACACATACTGGACACTATCATAACTGGTAATATATTGCGCTGAACACATACTGGACGCTATCATAACTGGTAATATATTGCGCTGAACACATACTTGACACTATCATAACTGGTAATATATTGCGCTGAACACATACTGGACACTATCATAACTGGTAATATATTGCGCTGAACACATACTAGACAGACACTATCATAACTGGTAATATATTGCTCTGAACACATACTAGACAGACACTATCATAACTGGTAATATATTGTGCTGAACACATACTGGACACTATCATAACTGGTAATATATTGCTCTGAACACATACTGGACACTATCATAACTGGTAATATATTGCTCTGAACACATACTAGACAGACACTATCATAACTGGTAATATGTTGCGCTGAACACATACTGGACACTATCATAACTGGTAATATATTGCGCTGAACACATACTGGACACTATCATAACTGGTAATATATTGCGCTGAACACATACTGGACACTGTCATAACTGGTAATATATTGCGCTGAACACATACTAGACACTATCATAACTGGTAATATATTGCGCTGAACACATACTAGACACTATCATAACTGGTAATATATTGCGCTGAACACATACTAGACACTATCATAACTGGTAATATATTGCGCTGAACACATACTGGACACTATCATAACTGGTAATATATTGCGCTGAACACATACTGGACACTATCATAACTGGTAATATATTGCGCTGAACACATACTGGACACTATCATAACTGGTAATATATTGCGCTGAACACATACTAGACACTATCATAACTGGTAATATATTGCGCTGAACACACACTAGACAGACACTATCATAACTGGTAATATATTGCTCTGAACACATACTAGACAGACACTATCATAACTGGTAATATATTGCGCTGAACACATACTGGACACTATCATAACTGGTAATATATTGCGCTGAACACATACTGGACACTATCATAACTGGTAATATATTGCTCTGAACACATACTAGACAGACACTATCATAACTGGTAATATATTGCGCTGAACACATACTAGACACTATCATAACTGGTAATATATTGCGCTGAACACATACTAGACACTATCATAACTGGTAATATATTGCGCTGAACACATACTAGACACTATCATAACTGGTAATATATTGCGCTGAACACATACTAGACACTATTGACCTCAACGAAAGTGTGTAGGATCTACAAGGGTAAACAGAGACCCACTTTAAAAAAAAAAGTGTAACGAACACGTTCTTGTTGTAGGTTTGGTGACGTCATAGCAGCAAGGTCATTTGTGGTGGTGGTGAGAAGGGGGGTGGGGTGTATAATTGTCAGAGCTCTCGTAGTGATTGTTCTGTCATGAGCTGCGCAGCAGGAACACACACATATATAGTTTTAAGTCCTGCGCGCAGAAAGATAATTCCCACAAAACATCTGACGTCATGATCTCTAGACGAATGGCGCCATTCTACCCACTACCGCACCTGCTCGCAAAAGCTGAAAACGTCACAAAAGTGTGGTAATTCCTCTCTGTGCGCTGGCCTTACTACTATAGATGGCTGTGGCAGTGCACTTGGGCTAACAATAAATTATAAAAATTGTATGAAAGTTGTAGTTAGTCGAAGGCCCAGGTATCACTGCAAACGAATTAACACATATAACTGCTCAATCGCCCGTGCCAGTGAAATCATCCGAATTAAAACTCAGCTCATTGAAGAATCCAAACAAAGAAAGGCAGCTACAGTGCAAGCCTAAAGACATAAGTCGTAGCAGCTTCGAGGATGAACGCAGCTGAACTCTCCTTCGTCATATGATATCATCATTCATCGTAGGCAATCGGAATATCCGAACACGACACAGATGAAAAACACAGCACGGTTTGCACAGAGCACTAAACTGTGTAGCTACGGCAGCAAGCCGGACTCGGAATATAAGGAAACTGCCACGAGAAACACTTGTATGATATTGTATTGTATGATATGCACGGCCATGTGATACTGTGTATGGTATGCATGGCAATGTGTGATACTGTGTATGATATTGTATGATATGCACGGCCATGTGATACTGTGTATGGTATGCATGGCAATGTGTGATACTGTGTATGATATGCATGGCAATGTGTGATACTTTGTATGATTTGCATGACCATGTGTGATACTGTGTATGATATGCATGGCCATGTGTGATATTGTGATGTGAAGAGGAGTAGTCACAAGATTTCGCAAGTAACATTCATTAATGGAGCAGCTTCAGTGCAGGACTTCTTTCATGTTGCTATCAATATTGTTCTTATTCTCCCATCATTGGCAGAGCCGCTGCAATCTCTTGTGCCTAGTTCTCAATATATCCGACATCGTCACTGCACATTTTAGAATAGGGTTTGCCTTTCCTCTTCAGTTCATACACTTGGCCACATATAATAGTGCATTGCTGTATCGCATGCCGCCACATTAAGCTACAGTAGGGTCTTGGTCAGTTGAGTTTTGGCTGACACCGGCAGTCAGTGATGAGTGACTGTCTGCTCAATCACCAAATTTCAAGAACATTGTTAAATCCACGTAACTCTTGCCAGAATTTTCTGTAGTTCTTGTAGAGTTATCTCAATAATAGCATACCCTACCGTAGGAGACGAGGTGAAGTGTTTTTTTTTTTACGCGCAGTAAAAACCACAGGATTTGTTCTTTAGGAGGCATTTCTCGTTGTTGTTACTTTCCTTTTTAAAAAATGTAAAGAGCCCCGTCACACTAAGTGGCGTATAGGGGGGGGGGGGGATATGGTGTTAGTGGTCATCATTATTACAAACCTTCGGCACATGATTTTTGAGGTAATGTGGTCTGTATTACGCCCGTGCCGCTTTACTTTTCCAGAAAAAAAATCCGGTACCCATTTAAGGCTGGGTGAACCCGGAAGCCGTCTATCAGGATCGAACCCGACCTCTTGTCCTTTGTTGCCCAGTTCACTAACCACTGAGCTATCGCGGCTCCGTGTTACCTTCCTAGCGCTGAAATATTTGAGGATTTGTCTATTCTATTCTACAGGGATTTTGATATTTGTCTAAACTATTCTATATGGATTTTGAGGGTTTGTCTATTCTATTCTACAAGGATTTTGAGGTTTTGTCTATTATTCTTCTTCTGCTGCCTTAGCCCGGCGATTATTCGACTTCATCGTATGTCTTTGAAAGAAGTGTTAAATATACGTAGTGACGTTGTGTGGATGTTTTACAGCAAGTTGCGATATCTACACAGCTCGGTCCAACATATCCGTTTTGAGCATGGAGTACTTTGGTGTGCCGCGTTTACCTTTCTTCATCGATCTGTATTTGTTTGGAGCTAGTAGTGGCATGTGACGTACACTTCTACAAGGTATGGTGATAACTTGACAAAAGAGTTCTCACAAGAGTAGACTCTACAACAAAATATTGACGTTTCGGCCTACATGCGAAACAAAAATTCCTAAAAAAAAAAAAAAAAACAAGAACACCACAAACGTATAACAAAATAAAGATAAATTCTACAACATCTAGGATGAGCGGCATAGGTAAATCAAGGAGAAATAAAATGAGGGATAAGAGATGAAATGATGAAACGAAAGAGAGATATGCTACATATCGGAGGGTAAAAATAGATAATATGTGAACATTAATAAGCTAATAAGTATATGAAAGCGTCACTAGCGATGGCGCTGGGTAGGAGGACACACGCTGCGGAAGCCAACTGAGTGTATAACACAACATGCCCTTTTTTTGAATCCCCAGGGGAAAAGACAAAGAGGAAGACCAAGAAATTCTTGGAGAAGACAGACAGAAGCAGAGATGAAGATGAAGCGGGAGACATGGAATGATCGTAAAAGAATGGCAAGAAACAGAACGACTTGGAAAGTGTTTGTTGAGGACCTATGTTCCACAGGGAACTGAAAGGAAGAAGAAGAAAGCGTCACTTAACTGAGACAAGATCCAAAAGCTCCCAGCGAGTGAATGACTGTGAGTCAAATGGGACGCAGAAGTGGAGGGGAAGGGGGTGGGAAATCAGTCACGTGATTAGATGGAAAGTCGGACGAGATAATAAGGTAGTAGAATGAGGTGTGAGATGCAGTCAAGCGTGACACAAGTAATCATTTTTCAATCCAAAATTTGGATGATTCCTTTTAGCCAGCGGGCCTTATCAATACAATAGATGACTGTGTCTTGATCATCGGAGGTTAGTTGATTCTGACGTCAGATTTCAGTTCCGAAGTCGCCGACGTCACCAATCTGCTGACAAACGTATTGACCTCTTATGCTCGTCCATAGAATATCACGGCTCGTTGGTTCGTGAAGCAAATGCACATTGCACTGTTTCTGTCACATTGACGTCACCAGTGTATATGTTGTCAAATGTATTGGTCTCTTGTGTTTTTCTGAAAGATTTCACAATCTTTAGTTTGTGAAGCATATTGTTTATGTCACACCGGTAGTAATAAACGCATTAGAAAGTATAGTCTCTTGACTCATGTCATTGAAGGCTCAAGGGTAGAGTCATGATTTAATAAGTACCTGACAACAACCTAGAGAGACCTGACAGACACGATACGCACTGACCTACATATCTAATCACCTTCCGCCTGTTATTTGAAGATACTAAAAGCAAATAAACATGCTGGTTCTAGTCGGGTCGATACTAACTATAGCCAACTCACGTGATTGTTATCGCAGTTCGTGAATAATTTCTCAGGCAAGCCCCAAGGTATGAAGTCAGGTATTTCTAATCCGTGTGTGTCAGGACATAGCCTACTTTAGATAGACGGCTGACGTCATTCTAACCACAACCACCCCAGTTCGAAAGCTGAACACGTCACGCAAGTGGTGGTTTTCCAGGGTTTCTCTTTTTGTGTTCAGACCTATTTAGGCGTTGATCAGGGAAAACAAAACCAAATAAGCAGCTTCTGTGAACTCTGCAACTCGAGGTCATGAAAGACTGATTGTTCTTGGACACACGTGAATTCAGACACACCGACTGTAGCAATCATCATCATTGGGTGCCTCTCCGCATCGAAGGTTGGCTACCATGGATCACCATTCCACTCTGTCTCTTGATTTGATGGTTCAGGTTGTCATATGTTGACTTGTCCATCTTTTGATGTTACTCGTCCATGTTAGTCTTAGTCTGCCTCTGCCTCTTTTACCTTGTATTCTCTCTTCCAATATTACTTTTAGTAGGCTGTTGTGACTTTTAACATGCCCCAAAAATTGCATTTGTCTTGTTCTAATTGTGTTTAGTAGTTCTCTTTTCATTTTTAGTTGTTTTAAAACTGCATTGTTCCTTTACTTTTCTTTCCATCCAATTCTACCTATTCTCTCTAACTGTAGCTATACAACACGCACAACATCTTTTTCATTTGTTTCAACTGTAGCAATACAACACAATACAACATCTTTTTCATTTGTTTCAACTGTAGCAATACAACACAATACAACATCTTTTTCATTTGTTTCAACTGTAGCAATACAACACAATACAACATCTTTTTCATTTGTTTCAACTGTAGCAATACAACACAATACAACATCTTTTTCATTTGTATACATTTGGCAACAATTAGCATAAATCGTACTCCACATATTTAACAAATATTTTTATTTAGATATAGTTGTAAAATTACTTTGTGAATTTATATAAATAGCAATCCAATTTTTATAGGGTTGAAAATGCATGGAATATTAAGGGAAATATATAGCATGTTGCAGTAGAACATCGACTATTGGACTAGTTGGCTGAGAACAAGGAGTCGGGTTGGTAGAGCAGCATCTGTTGTTGAACTAGTAGGCTGAGAACAAGGAGTCGGGTTGGTAGAGCAGCGTATGTTGTTGAACTAGTAGGCTGAGAACAAGGAGTCAGGTTGGTAGAGCAGCGGCTGTTGTTGAACTAGTAGGCTGAGAACAAGGAGTCGGGTTGGTAAAACAGCGGTTATTGTTGAACTAGTAGGCTGAGAACAAGGAGTCAGGTTGGTAGAGCAGCGGCTGTTCTTGAACTAGTAGGCTGAGAACAAGGAGTCGGGTTGGTAAAACAGCGGTTATTGTTGAACTAGTAGGCTGAGAACAAGGAGTCGGGTTGGTAGAGCAGCGGCTGTTCTTGAACTAGTAGGCTGAGAACAAGGAGTCGGGTTGGTAGAGCAGCGGCTGTTCTTGAACTAGTAGGCTGAGAACAAGGAGTCGGGTTGGTAGAGCAGCGGCTGTTGTTGAACTAGTAGGCTGAGAACAATGAGTCGAGTTGGTAAAACAGCGGCTGTTCTTGAACTAGTAGGCTGAGAACAAGGAGTCGAGTTGGTAAAACAGCGGCTGTTCTTGAACTAGTAGGCTGAGAACAAGGAGTCGAGTTGGTAAAACAGCGGCTGTTCTTAAACTAGTAGGCTGAGAACAAGGAGTCGAGTTGCGGATATTGAACAAGCCGGCCGAGAAGTTGGGTTTGTGCCCGTTTGGTGGCTTCTAGGTTCACACAGTTTGCTCTGCCCTCAGCCGACGATTACTCCTCTTGTCGTTTTGTTGTTGAGTGATGCACCGCTATTTATAGCGAGCTACGATATCGCCATCTTGTGGCCCAACACATCCGTCTCCAGCATGACATTTTAAGTGCTGGGTTGTCTTCCCTCTCTATTTCTTCTCACTTGGCCAAACTGGTGAGTCTGTTTCTATGGGCACCTCGAAGATGTGAAGTAGTATCTGGGGAGGTCTCTCTCTTTCTCTCTCTCTCTCTCTCTCTCTCTCTCTCTCTCTCTCTCTGCGATCAAGACTCAATCAGAGTAGGATTCCAGACTCTCTCATGAAGTCAGCTGTCTGTTTAAGTGATTCGATTGCCCCATATAGTTTCTCTTCCAGGTAGGTGGGCGTGGACCACATTGCTCTTCTCAGGTCTGTGTACTGGGGCAATTCTGTAGAACATGTTTTGTAGTCATATTGTCCAGTGTACAGTGGCATAGGCTGGTAGTTCCAATTTTGAATTTGGTGAACATGTGATTTCTCATTCTATTGTGGCCAGTGCGTAGGCGAAGTATGATGACTTGATCCTTCCTTGATAGTTGGTGGTATCCGTCACTCTCGTTATGCTTTGGGTGTTCACGTTTCCATTTTTCATGGAACTGACCTTTGAGGATGGATTTGGCTTCATCATAACTGAGCGGATAGTTCTCTTGCTGTAATCTCCCTGCCTTTTTAGCTAATTTGTCTGCGCGTTCGTTCCCGTGTATATTACAGTGTGATGGTATACACCGAATGACTACTCTCTGGAAGTTATTGCATAGTTGGTCCAGGGTAGTTCTCAAGTCATCTAATTCATTGTTCTTGGGGATTTTTAGAGCTGATGGTACTGACAGCGCATCAGTCAGAATCACCAATTTTGAATTTAGTGAACATGTGATTTCTCATTCTATTGTGGCCAGTTGGTAGGCGAAGTTTGATGACTTGATCCCTCCTCTGGGTAGTTCAAGTTCACCGACCCTGGTACAAGTCATCAGCTGTGTGTCGCTGACCGCTTTTATCCACAACAATGATAGACGCCTCACTCTCACAAAGTGTTTCATGGACACGCACATTTTTGTTTTCTTTTTGTGGGGAAAGAATACGACTTTGGCGTTATGTTGCTCACAACACACAGAAGTGTGCCCTTTCATGCTCTGTTTTGTATCCCATAGAGACGTGTCCGCACAACGTTAAGAATTAATGCATAAATATAATTATTTTCTATTTTTACTTGTGGTTGATAAATTAGTTGGAGAGACCTTGTCCACAGCCTCCAGGATTATATAGAGAGACCTTGTCCGCATGCTCCCAGGATTATATGAAGAGACCATGTCCGCGTGCTCCCAGGATGAAGAGACCTTGTCCGCGTGTTCCCAGGATTATATGAAGAGACCTTGTCCGCATGCTCCAGGATTATATAGAGAGACCTTATCCGCATGCTCCAGGATTATATGAAGAGACATTGTCCTCGTGCTCCCAGAAGAGACATTGTCCTCGTGCTCCCAGGATTATATGAAGAGACATTGTCCTCGTGCTCCCAGGATTATATGAAGATTGTCCTCGTGCTCCCAGGATTATATGAAGAGACATTGTCCTCGTGCTCCCAGGATTATATGAAGAGACATTGTCCTCGTGCTCCCAGGATTATATGAAGAGACATTGTCCTCGTGCTCCCAGGATTATATGAAGAGACATTGTCCTCGTGCTCCCAGGATTATATGAAGAGACATTGTCCTCGTGCTCCAGGATTATATGAAGAGACATTGTCCTCGTGCTCCCAGGATTATATGAAGAGACATTGTCTCGTGCTCCCAGGATTATATGAAGAGACATTGTCCTCGTGCTCCCAGGATTATATGAAGAGACATTGTCCTCGTGCTCCCAGGATTATATGAAGAGACATTGTCCTCGTGCTCCCAGGATTTTATGAAGAGACCATGTCCGCGTGCTTGTCCACGTGTTCCTAGGATTTCATAGAGAGACCTTGTCCGCGCGCTCCTAGGATTATATAGAGAGACCTTGTCCGCGTGCTCCTAGGATTATATAGAGAGACCTTGTCCGCGCGCTCCTAGGATTTCATAGAGAGACCTTGTCCGCGCGCTCCTAGGATTATAGAGAGACCTTGTCCGCGTGCTCCTAGGATTATATAGAGACACCTTCTCCGCGTGCTCTAGGATTATATAGAGACACCTTGTCCACGTGCTCCCAGGATTATAAAGAGACACCTTGTCCACGTGCTCCAGGATTATATAGAGAGACCTTGTCCACGTGCTCCAGGATTATAAAGAGACACCTTGTCCACGTGCTCCCAGGATTATAAAGAGACACCTTGTCCACGTGCTCCCAGGATTATAAAGAGACACCTGTCCACGTGCTCCCAGGATTATATAGAGACACCTTGTCCACGTGCTCCCAGGATTATATAGAGAGACCTTGTCCACGTGCTCCCAGGATTATAAAGAGACACCTTGTCCACGTGCTCCCAGGATTATATAGAGACACCTTGTCCACGTGCTCCCAGGATTATATAGAGAGACCTTGTCCACGTGCTCCCAGGATTATAAAGAGACACCTTGTCCACGTGCTCCCAGGATTATAAAGAGACACCTTGTCCACGTGCTCCCAGGATTATAAAGAGACACCTTGTCCACGTGCTCCCAGGATTATATAGAGAGACCTTGTCCACGTGCTCCCAGGATTATATAGAGACAGCTTGTCCGCGTGCTCTTAGATTAGACGGAAGTACCTTGTCCGTGTGCTCTTAGATTAGACGGAAGTACCTTGTCCGCGTGCTCTTAGATTAGACGGAAGTACCTTGTCCGCGTGCTCTTAGATTAGACGGAAGTACCTTGTCCGCGTGCTCTTAGATTAGACGGAAATACCTTGTCCGCGTGCTCTTAGATTAGACGGAAGTACCTTGTCCGTGTGCTCCAAGTATAGAAGATAGAGAGGAAGGTGTAAACACAACCAGCACTAACGTGCAGAAGGTTCGTTATTGGTTGAAGACACTGAGCGCGTGTGAGTTTGCCTGGAAGTGTTGTCAACTGCATCAAACAATGAGCAACTACTACCACTCTCAGCAACAACAGCGCAAATTTAACAACAGTATTTAAATGAATTAATTGGAGAATAAATCATCATTAGCTAGTGCCTTCTCCGCAACGAAGGTTGGCTACCATGGATCGCTATTCTACTCTGTTTCTTGCTTTGATGGTGCAGGTTGTCATATGTTGACTTGTCCATCCTTCGATGTTACTCGCCCATGTTAGTCTTGGTCTGCCTCCGCCTCTTTTACCTTGTATATTCCCTTCCAATATTACTTTTAGTAGGCTGTTGTGTCTTTTAACATGCCCCACAAATTTAATTTGTCTTGTCTTAATTGTATTTAGTAGTTCTCTTTTTATTTTCAGTTGTTTTAAAACTTCATCGTTTGTTTTCTTTTCTTTCCATCCAAATCTACCAATTCTTCTATAAATCCACATTTCAAAGGCTTCAATTTTCTGTTCTGTTTTCTTGTTTAATGTCCATGTTTCTGAACTATACAGGAATATTGAGATGTAACATTTTGCCATTCTTAGTTTCAGCCCTGCTGATATTTGTTTTCTTGTTAGTATATTTTTCATGGCATTAAAATTACTTTTTGTCATACCTATTCTTTTTTATATTTCAATTTTACATTTTCCATCATTGATTATAGTATGTATTAGGATTTTCTGCTAGTAGAACAGTATCATCAGCATATCTTAGGTTATTGATTATCTTTCCATTAATGTTTAGGCCTGGCATCTCTGAGATGTTTTTAAAGATTTGCTCAGTGTATAGATTGAACAAGCATGGTGATAGGATGCATCCTTGTCTTACACCTCTTTTTATGTCCATGGGTGTAGAGTTCTCCTTGTTATATTTTATTATTGCTGTTTGCTCCCAGCACAAATTACATATTAGTCGTATGTCTGTGTCGTCTAGATTTATATCCTTTAGGCAGTCTGTAACTTGGTTATGGTGTATTCTATCGAAAGCTTTGGTGTTGTCTATGAAGCAGGCATATATTGGGTTGTTTACTTATATGTACTTTTCAATCAATGTTCTCATGCTAAATATGGCTTCTTTTGTCCCACTGTTTTTCCTGAATCCAAATTGTTGCTCATCTAATTCAGTATTGATTTTATTCTGAATCCTTCCCTGTATAACTTTTAGTAAAATTTTTGTTACCTGGCTCATTAGGCTTATTGTTCTGAAATCACTGCATTCAACTGCACCATTCTTTTTAGGCAATGCAATAAAAGTTGATGTTTTTAGTTCGTTTGGTATGTATCCTGTATGGTATATGTCATTGCATATGTCTGTGATCACTTCGATGCCAAAATATTCTAGAGCCTGTATCATCTCTATCTGTATATTGTCAGGTCCTGCTGCCTTTCCCTTTTTCCTTGTTTTTATAGCTTTTTCTACTTCAGATTTCAGGATTTTATAGTTGTATGTACATTTTATGTCTGGCTTTTTGTCCCTTTCGTTATGAAATAATTCTATTATATATTCTTGCCATCTATCTATTATATCTTTGTTGTCTTTTAGCATTCTTCCCTCTTTGTTTTCAATACACCCGTTTCCTGCAGCTTTTTTGTCTTTATTAGTCATTCTCTTTATTTATGTGTGCATCTCACATAAGTTGTGTTTACTTTCCATAGTTTTGACTTCTAGACATCTTTGGTTGAGTCAGTCTTCTTTTGCCTTTTTGCACATTCTCCGTATTTCATTGTCAATATCCTTGTATCTGGCAGTATTTTTCGCTTGTCTTCTTTCTTCCATTTTTTCTAAGATTTTGTCAGTTATCCATTTTTGTTTTTTGTTACTTTCCTTTTTGGGCAAGGTGATGCAGGATTCTTGTATGCTGTTTTTTATGCATTGCCATTTTGTTGTGACTTTTTCCTCAGGATTTTCTCTTCTTTACTGCTCAATCCCCTCTTCTAGTAGCTTCTGGTATGTGTTCTTTACTTCTGCAGTATAAGTTTCTTTTACATCTTTCTGGTTTAACGTTGTTATATCTATCGGTGTTGCTGAATTAGTTTTTTTGTTTGTTTCTCTTTAATTTCATTTTCATTTTTATCATTACAGGATTGTGATCTGAATTAATATCTGCTCCTGGGTAGGTTTGGCTTTCTTGACGCTGTTCCGGAATCTGTCTTTTATCATAATGTAATCTATTTGATTTCTCTTCTTGTCTCCAGGGCTTTTCCATGTGTATAATTTCCTTTTCTCTTGCTCAAAGAAGGTGTTGCATATTATCAGTCTGTTTTCTTCAAAAAATTGTATTAATCTTTCTCCTCTGTTATTCCTTTTTCCTAAATCATGATTTCCTATAATGGTTTTATATCTACCTTTTCCTACTTTAGCGTTCATGTCACCCATTATAATTAAGGTGTCTGATGATTTCACTTGCTCCGTAACTGTGTTTAGATCTTCATAGTATGCCTCTATTTGTTCGTCGGTATAGTCTTGAGTAGGGGAGAATAAATGCAAAGATCAAAACATAAACGGCAGAGACAAAAGTGAAGAACACTATTGAAAACAAGGGATGAATCAAATGAACTAGTACAAATGTTTAATATTATTAAAATTAAGTGTACAGACTGAACGAATGCAGCAAAACTAAACTAAGCAATATGACTTCAATATAAATCTTAACATTTTAAACTTTGCATGCTTCGTTCAATAAATTCAAAGATTGTTAAAAATGAATAGACATGTGCAGCTTCACAGGTTGAAGGCAGAACTAGATCACGCAAAAAGGAAGTTAAAAACTGTTAGCAAGACCATAACTGCGTGAGTTTATTTAACAGTTATAGCTTATGGATAACGACAAACAATGATAACAGCAGGTTGCAAGTGGAAAGATTGATAACTTAAAACGTGTGTAGGTGGACCGTGTTGTGTAAGGTCTTGCACAGTGAGGAAGCTGTAGTCAAGGGAGACTACTGCTTTCCATTTTATAGCAGGCGTTAAAGAGCGAGAAAATGTGTGGGCTTGAGGAGGTTAGGGGTGGCCATATCAGAATGTTCTCTGGTCCTAGAAACACATTTGTTAGTCGAACTTGTGTATGCGTGTCCTGTTTTCTTGTTCTCATTCGCCACACGATTTCTCAACTCTCCTCGTTGCCAGTCCTTAAAGTTAAATGCACATTGTTGTAATTATCCGTGGCAGGCTGCAATATTTTCTCATTGCTAGCGAACATTTCAGCGCAATTTTTTTGAGTATGGGTCCGCCTTTTCGTTTGGCCTGCCTGAAGACCTGACTAACATGACTGACTGGCCTGACTGACTGGCCTGACTGACTGACTGGCCTGACTGACTGACTGGCCTGACTGACTGACTGGCCTGATTGACTGACTGGCCTGATTGACAAACTGGCCTGATTGACAGACTGGTCTGATCGACAAACTGGCCTGATTGACAAACTGGCCTGACTGACTGACTGGCCTGATTGACAGACTGGCCTGATTGACAGACTGGCCTGATTGACAGACTGGCCTGATTGACAAACTGGCCTGATTGACAGACTGGCCTGATTGACAAACTGGCCTGATTGACTGACTGGCCTGATTGACTGACTGGCCTGACTGACTGGCCTGATTGACTGACTGGCCTGATTGACAGACTGGCCTGATTGACAGACTGGCCTGATTGACTGACTGGCCTGATTGACAGACTGGCCTGATTGACTGACTGGCCTGATTGACTGACTGGCCTGATTGACTGACTGGCCTGATTGACTGACTGGCCTGATTGACAGACTGGCCTGATTGACAAACTGGCCTGATTGACAAACTGGCCTGATTGACTGACTGGCCTGATTGACTGACTGGCCTGATTGACTGACTGGCCTGATTGACAGACTGGCCTGATTGACAAACTGGCCTGATTGACAGACTGGCCTGATTGACAGACTGGCCTGATGACTGACTGGCCTGATGACAAACTGGCCTGATTGACTGACTGGCCTGATTGACTGACTGGCCTGATTGACAGACTGGCCTGATTGACTGACTGGCCTGATTGACAGACTGGCCTGATTGACTGACTGGCCTGATTGACTGACTGGCCTGATTGACAAACTGGCCTGATTGACTGACTGGCCTGATTGACTGACTGGCCTGATTGACTGACTGGCCTGATTGACTGACTGGCCTGATTGACAAACTGGCCTGATTGACTGACTGGCCTGATTGACTGACTGGCCTGATTGACTGACTGGCCTGATTGACAGACTGGCCTGATTGACAGACTGGCCTGATTGACTGACTGGCCTGATTGACAGACTGGCCTGATTGACAGACTGGCCTGATTGACTGACTGGCCTGATTGACTGACTGGCCTGATTGACAGACTGGCCTGACTGACTGGCCTGATTGACTGACTGGCCTGATTGACAGACTGGCCTGATTGACAGACTGGCCTGATTGACAGGACTGGCCTGATTGACTGACTGGCCTGATTGACAGACTGGCCTGATGACTGACTGGCCTGATTGACTGACTGGCCTGATTGACTGACTGGCCTGATTGACAAAACTGGCCTGATTGACTGACTGGCCTGATTGACTGACTGGCCTGATTGACTGACTGGCCTGATTGACAGACTGGCCTGATTGACAAACTGGCCTGATTGACTGACTGGCCTGATTGATTGACTGACTGGCCTGATTGACTGACTGCCTGATTGACAGACTGGCCTGATTGACAGACAGGCCTGATTGACTGACTGGCCTGATTGACTGACTGGCCTGATTGGCGTACTGGCCTGATTGACTGACTGGCCTGATTGACTGACTGGCCTGATTGACTGACTGGCCTGATTGACTGACTGGCCTGATTGGCGTACTGGCCTGATTGACAAACTGGCCTGATTGACTGACTGGCCTGATTGACAGACTGGCCTTATTGACTGACTGGCCTGATTGACTGACTGGCCTGATTGGCGTACTGGCCTGATTGACTGACTGGCCTGATTGGCGTACTGGCCTGATTGACTGACTGGCCTGATTGATTGACTGGCCTGATTGGCGTACTGGCCTGATTGACTGACTGGCCTGATTGATTGACTGGCCTGATTGGCGTACTGGCCTGATTGACTGACTGGCCTGATTGACGTACTGGCCTGATTGGCGTACTGGCCTGATTGAAAAACTGGCCTGATTGACTGACTGGCCTGATTGACAAACTGGCCTGATTGACTGACTGGCCTGATTGATGACTGGCCTGATTGACAAACTGGCCTGATTGACAGACTGGCTGATTGACAGACTGGCCTGATTGACAGTCTGGCCTTATTGACAGTCTGGCCTGATTGACTGACTGGCCTGATTGACTGACTGGCCTGATTGACTGACTGCCTGATTGGCGTACTGGCCTGATTGACTGACTGGCCTGATTGGCGTACTGGCCTGATTGGCGTACTGGCCTGATTGACAAACTGGCCTGATTGACTGACTGGCCTGATTGACAAACTGGCCTGATTGACTGACTGGCCTGATTGACTGACTGGCCTGATTGATTGACTGGCCTGATTGGCGTACTGGCCTGATTGACTGACTGGCCTGATTGACTGACTGGCCTGATTGATTGACTGGCCTGATTGCGTACTGGCCTGATTGACTGACTGGCCTGATTGGCGTACTGGCCTGATTGGCGTACTGGCCTGATTGACAAACTGGCCTGATTGACTGACTGGCCTGATTGACAAACTGGCCTGATTGACTGACTGGCCTGATTGACAACTGGCCTGATTGACAGACTGGCCTGATTGACAGACTGGCCTGATTGACAGTCTGGCCTTATTGACAGTCTGGCCTGATTGACTGACTGGCCTGACTGACTGACTGACCTAATTGACTGGCCTTATTGACTGACTGGCCTGATGACAGACTGGCCTGATTGACTGACTGGCCTGAATGACTGACCGACCTGACTGACTGGCCTGATTGACTGACTAGCCTGACTGACTGACCTAATTGGCTGGCCTGATTGACTGACTGGCCTGATTGACTGGACTGACTGACTAGCCTGATTGACTGATCTGACTGACTGACTGGCCAACCTCACTGACTGGCGTGATTGACTGGTCTGACTGACTGGCGAACCTGACTGACTGGCGTGATTGACTGGTCTGACTGACTGGCCTGACTGACTGACTGGCATGATTGACTGGCCTGACTGGCTAGCCTGATTGACTGGTCAGGCTGACTGGCATGGTGACTGGTCTGGCTGACTGGCATGATTGACTGGCCTGACTGACTGACAGACTGGCCAGACTGACTGGCCTGATTCACTGGTCTGACTGACTGAACTGATTGACTGGCCTGACTGACTGGCCTTATTGACTGACTGACTGGGGGCCTGATTGATTAGTCTGACTGACTGGCCTGATTGACAGACTGGCCTGATTGACTGACAGACTGGCCAGACTGACTGACTGGCTGATTGACTGACTGGCCTGATTGACAGACTGGCTGATTGACTGACTGGCCTGAATGACTGGCCGACCTGACTGACTGGCCGACCTGACTGACTGGCCTGATTGACTGACTAGCCTGACTGACTGACCTAATTGGCTGGCCTGATTGACTGACTGGCCTGATTGACTGGACTGACTGACTAGCCTGATTGACTGGTCTGACTGACTGACTGGCCAACTGACTGACTGGCGTGATTGACTGGTCTGACTGACTGGCGAACCTGACTGACTGGCGTGATGACTGGTCTGACTGACTGGCCTGACTGACTGACTGGCATGATTGACTGGCCTGACTGGCTAGCCTGATTGACTGGTCAGGCTGACTGGCATGTTGACTGGTCTGGCTGACTGGTCTGGCTGACTGGCATGATTGACTGGCCTGACTGACTGACAGACTGGCCAGACTGACTGGCCTGATTCACTGGTCTGACTGACTGACCTGATTGACTGGCCTGACTGACTGGCCTAATTGACTGACTGACTGGCCTGATTGATAGTCTGACTGACTGGCCTGATTGACTGACTGGTCTGATTGACTGACAGACTGGCCAGACTGACTGACTGGCCTGATGACTGACTGGCCTGATTGACAGACTGGCCTGATTGACTGACTGGCCTGATTGACTGACTGGCCTGATTGACTGACTGGCCTGATTGACTGACTGGCCTGATTGACAAACTGGCCTGATTGACAAACTGGCCTGATTGACAGACTGGCCTGATTGACAGACTGGCTGATTGACAGACTGGCCTGATTGACTGACTGGCCTGACTGACTGGCCTGATTGACAGACTGGCCTGATTGACTGACTGGCCTGACTGACTGGCCGACCTGACTGACTGGCCTGATTGACTGACTGGCCTGATTGACAGTCTGGCCTTATTGATAGTCTGGCCTGATTGACTGACTGGTCTGATTGACTGACAGGCCTGATTGACTGACTGGCCTGAATGACTGGCCGACCTGACTGACTGGCCTGATTGACTGACTAGCCTGACTGACTGGCCTGATTGACTGACTGACTGGCTTGATTGACTGGACTGACTGACTAGCCTGATTGACTGATCTGACTGACTGACTGGCCAACCTGACTGACTGGCATGATTGACTGGCCTGATTGACTAGTCTGATTGACTGGTCTGGCTGATGACATGATTGACTGGTCTGACTGGCTGGCCTGATTGACTGGCCTGACTGGCTGGCCTGATTGACTGGTCTGGCTAACTGGCATGATTGACTGGTCTGGCTGACTGGCCTGACTGACTGGCATAATTGACTGGTCTGGCTGACTGGCCTGACTGACTGGCATGATTGACTGATCTGGCTGACTGGCCTGACTGACCTGGCTGACTGGCCTGACTGACTGGCATGATTAACTGGTCTGGCTGACTGGCCTGACTGACTGGCATGATTGACTGGTCTGGCTGACTGGCCTGATTGACTGACAGACTGGCAGACTGACTGGCCTGACTGATTGCCGACCTGACTGACTGGCCTGATTCACTGGTCTGACTGACTGACCTGATTGACTGGCCTAATTGACTGACCTGACTGGCTGGCCTGATTGACTGACTGACTGGCCTGATTGATTGGTCTGACTAACTGGCCTGATTGACTGACAGACTGGCCAGACTGACTGGCCTGATGACTGGCCGACCTGACTGACTGGCCTGATTGACTGGTCTGACTGACTGGCCTGATTGACTGGCCTAATTGACTGACCTGATTGACTGACTGACTGGCCTGATTGACTGACTGCCTGATTGACTGGCCTAATTGACTGACCTGATTGACTGACTGACTGGCCTGATTGACTGACTGGCCTGATTGACTGGCCTAATTGACTGACCTGATTGACTGACTGACTGGCCTGATTGACTGACTGGCCTGATTGACCTGATTGACTGGCCTGACTGACTGGCCTAATGAATGACCTGATTGACTGACTGATTGGCCTGACTGACTGGCCTGATTGACTGGCCTGGCTGACTGTGCCTGGCTGACTGACTGGCCTGACTGATGACTGGCCTAATTGACTGGCCTGATTAATTGACCTGCCTGACTGACTGGCTGATTGATTGACCTGATTGATCCACTTTGATGCTGTTTTGTTGGCCTGACTGATGACCTGATTAACATGACTGACTGGCCTAATTGACTGACTGGCCTGATTGACTGACTTGACTGACTGACTTGCCTGATTGACTGACCTGACTGAGTGGCCTGATTGACTGACCTGACTGAGTGGCCTGATTGAGTGACCTGACTGACTGACCTGATTGACTGTCCGATTGACTGAGCTGATTAACTGACTGACCTAACTTACTGACCGGCAAACCTTACTGACCTGACTGACTGACCTGACCTGATTGACTGACTGACTGACTGGCCTGACTGATGGCCTGATTGACTAACTGGCCTGATTGACTGACCTGACTTGCTAGCCTGATTGACTGACTGGCCTGACTCATTGACTGACTGACTGGCCTGACTCATTGACTGACTGACTGGCCTACTGACTGGCCTACTGACTGACTTGACTGACTGGCTTGACTGACTGACTGGCTGACTGACTTACTGACCTGACTGGCCATGACTGACTGACTGACCTGATTGACTGACCTGATTGACCTGACTATCTGGCCTCATTGACTGACCTGACTGACTGGCCAGGACTCTACAACGGGAATTTAGTACTATCTTGGTGAGCTCTGGTTCACTAACCCTAACATCATTGGTAAGCTCCGAGATATTGTTGGCTCTTAGCTCAAGGACTGCCTACTCTCCATTATACTCGAGCCTATTGTTTATAGCTGGGCTTTATTTCTGGAACTTCAAGTCCTATCTTTCATTAAAGTTGTATTTGTGTGTGTACACATGCTCGTGTGAGAGGATTTTATTGGAACTCATTAATCTCCATCATTGCCTTCTCTGTCTATTACTCATGCGCCTACTGCGCCCTGTAACTTGATCTTTATCATCTGTTCATCTTGTATTTGTTGCCGTGTTGTTTTATAATGCGAACCATTCAATCGAAACAGGTTTTTTAGCGTACTTTTGACAACTTGTCCATAGTGCAATGTCCTGTACATAAACACTTATTTCCACACGAATCATTAATGAGGGCACAAAGTAAAATGTGTGTTGATCTGGTGTTTATTTGATATCACGGACTGTGTTGGAGTATAAGGGTATCATATAGCTTTAATGTGACTAATAGAAGAAGTGTAGGGATGTGTAAATGGGTGGCAATCAGTCGGCAGACATCACTTCAGTCATGTTTAGGTCCTTTAGATTCTTGATTCTCTGAGGGGGAGGGGTGGGGAGCATGTGTGATTGAGAGTGACAATTCGTCTAACAGTGTGCTAAGTTTATCGCTGGTGAGAGTAAGGACCTGGACGTAGTAGCAGAAGAAGGAAAGGAAATGTGGCTGGAAAGTTTGACTCAGTTTCCCATCATTCTGATTATGTTAAAGAACGAAGCATCTGTATTTGATCTCAATAAAGAGTAAAACATCTAATCTCTATAAGTAGTAAAACATCTATTCTCTATAAGCAGTAAAACATCTATTCCCTATAAGCAGTAAAACATCTATTCTCTATAAGCAGAAAACATCTATTTATAAGCAGTAAAACATCTAGTAAAACGTTTATTCTCTATAAGCAGTAAAACATCTATTCTCTCTATAAGCAGTAAAACATCTATTCTCTCTATAAGCAGTAAAACATCTATTCTCTCTATAAGCAGTAAACCATTTATTTATAAGCAGTAAAACATCAAATCTCTCTATAAGCAGTAAAACATCTATTCTCTATACGCAGTAAAACATCGAATCACTGTAAGCAGTAACACATTAACCGCTGTAATCAATAAATAGTACAACATTTACACGTAACCACAATAAATAGAACACAATTGGAAACCAAAAAATATTAAAATGTTGACAGTAGAAATGTGTAGGTGAAAAGAGTGTGTGTCCTTGCATGTTTAAAGCAGTCTCCAGTTGCCATGTTTTACTTCTGGTGTATGTGTGTGTTCTTCATTTGATCAATATTTGAAACTTCAACACATAATAGGCAAGTAATATTGTTGATAGGATTCGTGTTGATTTATCGCTTTGTGTGAACGAAGCAGGATGTGCACCTATATGCATGTAAACGTGATAGTGGAAGCCTCTTGAATGCATAATGCACACACATTTTATATTCACATTTAAGTCAGTAAACTGTAAATGTATAATTCAATGAATTTATCGTATTTGTTGAATTATTGTTAGATTTTTATTGACATTTGTTGCGGTGTGAGGAGGTTATATAAATACGAGATTGTTGTGGCAGGGTAGTTACCACACTCGTTTACTAATCATGATAATCAGGGTTCAGTTCCCCAAATGTGCTGGATTGTCTTTGTCTGTATCAACATGGCTTAGGAATTCACTGCTTTGAAAATGTGTACCATAAATTGTCTCTTTGCGGCCTCGCATGGTACAGGCATTCATTAATATGCGGATGGTAATTAACAAATATATACGCTAACACTAATTGATCAAAAGCACCACTAGGTGTACTATGAAAACATTGATGGGTATATGTATTATGTACATTCCTATTTTATGTTAAACATATTTTTCAATAATAGAGAGCCGGCAAAGTCAACAAAGGGGATAAATTAAATTACAAATAAGCGCCACATTATCAGTCATGTTTTGTTTTGTCCACTAAAATGTTCTGCTTTTCTTGCTCATCTGGTAACTCTAGGAAGATTCATAAAGTCTTAAACAGATCTGGCTCACTGGTAAATAGAGCTATAAGTGATTGTCTGCTTCTCTAGTTCATTCATTGCGTGAATCTCTCTATCCCAACTGATATGGTTATCTTTTATTGTACGGATCTTGATATACTTTATTATATATGAGATTATCTACCTATTGTTTTACTCTAATAATGTAGGTTATCAAGCCTACTTGTTGGGTTACGTGCACGGCTGCTCATTACCATCTCTTAGTGGCATTTAAGCTATAATCCAAGAAAATATCAAGCTTATTATAAGTGAATATTCCCCAAGTCTACATTTCCTTCCATTTGTGAAAATAGTGTCTGATGTCAGTCACAGTGCCACTTTTTGACAAACAGAAATGCCACCTCTTCTGGCATAATTAATCCTTGTTTTAGTGGACTCATTCTTTTTTGAAGAAACATTTTAAAGTTTGATTTATTTAGTAATTTTAAGTAATTTATTTGGCACTTATGGTAATTTATTTGATACTTCCTATGGCTTCTGGTTCACCCAACCTTTAATGGGTACCGGATTTTTTTCTGGGAAAGTAAAGTGGCACGGGCGTAATACCAACCACATTACCCCAAAAATCATGTGCTGAGTGTCTGTAAAATTTATGGTCACTAACACCATATTCCCTATACGCCACTTGGCGTGACGGGGGAGTACTTTATTTTTTTAGTAATTTATTTTGTACTTTTTTGGTGTGAAATATTCTATTGTTAACCACAAACGTTATTAAAATTTAAGCCGTAGCTTCTATAATACTGACCACAAATCCATAAAATGTACCATTTGTTATTGAAAAATATAGGTCCTGTCACCATATTCCCCTTTGCACATAAAAGTAGACATAAAGGCATCTTTTTTATAACTTCTTTTAATCAATTTGAGTGCACAATACAATGACCATGTAAAGGTTATATTTTTTAAGTAAACAAGACAACTAATATATCATGATAAACACATGAGTATATCCATTGTTAGAATTATTGCTTCAATATATTTTACACATGACTAAACAGAGCTAGTAAATCACTGTGAAAGCAATCTCTTACTATTGTTTAGTTATTGACCCATTAGCTTGCAGTAAACAGCTGCCATTTGGTCAAGTGCCATCATCATCATCATCATTGAGTGCCGTCTCCACATCGAAGGTTGGCTACTATGGAGTGCCATTCCACTCTGTCTCTTGCTTTGATGGTGCAGATTGTCATAGGCTGACTTGTCCATCTTTTGATGTTACTCGTCCATGTTAGTCTTGGTCTGCCTCTGCCTCTTTTACCTTGTATTTTCCCTTCCAATATTACTTTATATATTCTCTTATTTATATATAAATAAGTTATATCTATACTCTTTTTTATATTAATTTATTAGGCTGTTGTGTCTTTTAACATGACCCAAAAATTTAATTTGAGAATTTCTCTCCATAGCTTTCTTTGGAATGGTACGTGATGAGGCTCCAATCTCTTTCACGCAGATCTGCCGTATTCGTCCTGCGTGTTCTCAATATGCCTCATGTGTAACCACACACACTTTGCTGTTTTCACTTTCTGTGCCATTGAAAATACCATAGATCGTTTTTGTATTTTATTTGCAAGTTTATGTGAGTTTGCTTTTTTTTTAATTGACAAAAAACAGCATTTTATATTAAACACAGAGAAACTGGAGCAAAGTATTGATTATGTGTTGAACATACACAGTAAAAGAAGTGCAATTGTCAGCGCTGAAGGCTCAAAACATGAAATATCTACTGGATAGCACAAATAACAGCTACCCTTACAATGCTAAAACCTATCTTAAAAGATACAAAACATTACTCTTGCTCATAAATCAGGCTAATGCACACCTTTATTAGATTTGTTCTTTTGTTTAATATGCATGCAAAACATGGATTCTTACAGGACTGCTAAGTAAATACAAACCATATAGATGAAATGTCAATGTCAAGTTGTAGGCATCTCTTACTTACCTCCATGAATGATGGAGTTCACAAAGGATACAACAAGCAATCAGGGGTATATGGTGATCATTTGAATATTGTGAACAAGTGCAAAATGATATGGTTTTGTCACATATCTCAACCATCAGACCTGGCTAAGACCATTCTGCAACAAACTGTGAAGGAAGGGAGAAGGAGAGGTAAACATAAAAAGAAATGGGAAGATAACATCAAAGAGTGACAGACTTCAACCTTGCAGAGTTCAAAAGAATGATTGACACAGCTGTCTATTGATGATATTTGAGTAGTGTTGATGAATGTTCTCATATCTGAGACATGACTTGAGTTTGTTCATTCTGTGGACGGATCTGTCTATCTGATATTGGCAGATCCAGTCATGAAAAAAGCTGTTCAGCAAAGCAGCATCCAGCATAAAACACTAACATTTACCATACTAATGACTTATCATGGTCGACTGCTACCAACCATCTGTCACGACACCAAAGGCCATATAATTAAGCTATATTAAATTTAAAATGGTCATGAGAAATACTATAAGTAAAGTAAAGTAAAGTACCCCCGTCACACCAAGTGGCGTATAGGGAATATGGTGGTAGTGACCATAAATTTTACAGACCTTCGGCACATGATTTCTGGAGTAATGTGGTCGCTATTACACCCGTGCCGCTTTACTTTCCCAGAAAAAAATCTGGTACCATTAAAGGCTATGAGAAATAGTATAGTGTACATTTTTACAGGAAATTTTAAAGACTCAGAAGTAAAATAATTGAGGGTTAATTATGGGCTTAGGAACAAAGAAAGATCTAGCAGATAATTATCAGAGAAAGAGAGTTATGGTTCCTGTTCAATGTGCCAAGTTTTATGCAAGAGGGACAAACTGACCCAGACCATAGATGCACACAATATCTTCAAGGTGCTGGACCTCCAAATGTTAATCTGCTCATGATGGAGCTACTCTTGCTAGTGGACAAAGATGAGAGATTAAATAGAGGAGAACCAATAAGACAAAAGATCAGTTTATTTGTAATCTTCTATGTAACTTAGAAACATACTGCAACACTGGCTACTCAACACAAAAAATAACATGCACAATAAATTGGTGATTCTGACTGATGCTCTGTCAGTACTATCAGTTCTAAAAAGCCCCAAGAACAATGAACTAGATGACTTGAGAACAACCCTGGACCAACTATGCGATAACTTTCAGAGAGTAGTCATTCAGTGGATACCATCACACTGTAATATACACGGGAATGAACGCACAGACAAATTAGCTAAAGAGGGAAGGAGATTACCACAAGAGAACCATCCACTCAGTTATGATGAAGCCAAATCCATCCTCAAAGGTCAGTACCATGAAAAATGGAAACAAGAACACCCAAAGCATAACGAGGGGGACAGATACCATCAACTATCAAGGATGGATCAAGTCATCATACTTCACCTACGCACTGGCCACAATAGAATGAGGAATCACATGTTCACCAAATTCAAAATAGGTACAACCAGCCTATGCCACTGTACACTGGACAATATGACTACAAAACATGTTCTACAGGATTGCCCCCAGTACACGGACCAGAGAAGAGCAATGTGGTCCACGCCCACCTCCCTGGAAGAGAAACTATATGGGGGAATCGATTCGCTTAAACAGACAGCTGCCTTCATGAGAGAGTCTGGAATCCTACTCTGATTGAGTCTTGATCGCAGAGAGAGAGAGAGAGAAACATACTAGAATGAAAGGGAGTTTCCATTTCAATGCAGCATTTTTGTTTGGTTTTTGTTGTTTGTTTTGTATTATAATTAACTTATGACCAAATTATTCTTGTTCATTTTTCAGAGTGGACCTCTTCCATTTTCCAAATTTGAGTTTGTAGTTGCATGGCTTCTTCGGGAGATCTTGTCCCCTTACATCATACTTCTAAGTCACCTGCAAGACCATGTGGTGTGGAGGAACAACAAGTACAAGCTGAAGTGGGGTGGCAGAGTTGAGCTGAGAGTGTCACCAAATTTAGAAATGGTCAACATATCAACATGAAGGTGTGCTTTGGTGCTTCTGTTCATCTGTTTGGGCATTGTGGCTATTTTTGTATTTTGTAGGTCACATGCCAATGTGGCAAATAGAGAAATCACAAAAAGAAACATTTTCAGAAAGCACCAACACTTGATTTTGAGAACTCTGAAGTTGAATAACTCAACACTACTTCTGTGACACTTGTGGAAAGGAATATTGCTAGTGTAGTGACTATTTATAGTGTACGTTCTTATTGGTGGGGGTTACATGTCAAAAGATAGAAAGAGGATTGATTTAAATGGTGTAGTCTCTTGGTCTTTATTGAACATTTGTTCAGCTACTTTTATTGAACTGATTAGCCCACACTATAATCAGTTGTTATCATCGTGCCACATTTGATTGTAGTATTATTGTCTCTGTTCATCTGGTTTGTGTTCTTGTTAAGACTGGTTCTAGTTAACACTGCTCATAAGTATTTGTTTTTGTTCATATTATACCAACATAACTGAATCTTGTTGTCTCAGTTTCTAGTTCTTGTTGTCATGTCTCACTTTCTAAGTTTCAGTTTAAAAGTTTCAAATTCTATGTTCTGGTTCTCATTGTCTCTCCTCCTAACTTCTGAATCTCATTTTCTCTGCATGTGAGTTCTTGATTTTATTGTCTCTTCATCTATATAATATTACATTTATATTTTAGGCTTTTAGGTTGGTACTTCCTGATTTGATTCAGTCTCTCTAACTAGCTTTTCATTTGATCAGTTGTCTTATGTCTTTGGCTTTCTTACCTTTTGTGTGGTGTGTACAGTTTCATACGTTAATTCTTTAATTAATTTGACCTTCCTTATTTAAATACCTCGCAGCCAGCAAGCTATGTTCATAAGACTGTCTTATGATTGGCCAGTCTGTCTCTGGAACTCACTATTTTTTTAACCACATTTTGATTCATCTAGGTCTGACCAAGCCATATATTGTGTATGTGTGTGTGTGTTATATAGTTCATAGTATTGTGGTTTATTACCAGTCTGGTTATAGCTGTCAAGCTAATAAACACACGGGTAGCACATATGAGTCACCATGACTTTTCTAGTCTTATCTGCAGTGTGCGTGTATGTATTATGTGCCTCCTACTGACTTCTCCTCTCAGCATACATGGAAAAAGAGAATCAATGTTCACTAACCAACATGTAGACTACCTTCTGTCCCACAAATTGTTATATAATTCCGAGATTTAGCTTATAGTATCAACATTTGTTGGGAGCCGCGATAGCTCAATGATTAGTGAACTGGACTACGAAGGACAAGGGGTAGGGTTCAATCCTAACCGACGGCTTCCGGGTACACCCAGCCTTAAATAGGTACCAGATTTTTTCTGGGAAAGTAAAGTGGCATGGGCGTAATACCGACCACATTACCCCACAAATCATGTGCCAGGTCTGTAAAAAGTATGATCACTAACACCATATTCCCTATACGCCACTTGGCGTGATGGGGTTCTTTACTTTTTTTTTTAATCAACATTTGTCACATCTTATATTAAGCTTATTCTACTGAGGCTTTTCATATCAGCAGTTTGTCAGTACTGTTGTATTCATATCAGCAGTTTGTCAGTACTGTTGTATTCATATCAGCAGTTTGTCAGTACTGTTGTATTCATATCAGCAGTTTGTCAGTACTGTTGTATTCATATCAGCAGTTTGTCAGTACTGTTGTATTCATTTCAGCAGTTTGTCAGTACTGTTGTATTCATATCAGCAGTTTGTCAGTACTGTTGTAGTTTTAAGGACAAATACTAGTATACCTCATGGACCCTTGCAGATGTTGCAGTTAATGTACTTTCTGTATGTTCAGGCAGATGGTCAAGGTACAAATGGACAGTGTCCAAGCACAATGATGATCATGGTTGTTTATATAAAAAATATGTATGTGTGCAAAAAGTAGAAAGACTTTTAACATGGTGAAATGCATAAGGTTTGTAGCAGTATGGATAAGTGTGAGTGCATAGAGTCGTAGAAATGTGGTTAAGTTTAAATGCATAAACAGTGAGTGTGTTTGAGTATAATTGTATCAGAAAAGATATGACTTTGTATGTTTTTGTACCTGGGAAAGGTAATTCTGTTGATTGTGTGTTTCCATAAGATATGATTTGCATATTTGTGAACATTACTAATTTAAATATTTAAGTTTTAGCTGTCAACTGTGTTAGGTTATAATTAGAGTGACAGAAAACCTTGAAGCTATTTTGAGGGTGGAAATTCTTGAATATATCTTTATTTGTGATGGCCGACATTGTTGATTTGTTTGGATAAAAAGCAGCTATATGCTCAGATTGGTTGATAAATATATGTCTGTGAGTGTTTTACAGCTCATAAGTTATTGTTTTAATAGTGAATCTGTTCTTTAAAGGAGTTGCTAATTTTGATACCAGGTAATTCCTTTATGCTGTGTTCTAGATGCATGTGAATCACAACTTTCAATGATTTAGTTATATCTTGTATGAATAAGATGAAAAAATCAATAATCAAATTCCAGCTGACAAATTTATTTAGTTTAGTAACTGTATACCATTAGTTGTATTTGTGTATACATGAATAGTTTGAATATACCAGGAGCCTTTTTTTTTCTTGTTGACATTATTCCATTTTTATGGAGATTACTGGGGGTACGGGCTGTGGAGTAAAGGTTGCAAGCTCCAGTGCGGTCACTACGCTATGTAAAGGTTGCAAGCTCCAGTGTGTTCACTACGCTATGTAAAGGTTGCAAGCTCCAGAGCAGTCACTACACTATGTAAAGGTTGCAAGCTCCAGTGCGGTCACTACGCTATGTAAAGGTTGCAAGCCCCAGTGCAGTCACTACACTATGTAAAGGTTGCAAGCTCCAGTGCAGTCACTACACTATGTAAAGGTTGCAAGCTCCAGTGCAGTCACTACACTATGTAAAGGTTGCAAGCTCCAGTGCAGTCACTACACTATGTAAAGGTTGCAAGCTCCAGTGCAGTCACTACACTATGTAAAGGTTGCAAGCTCCAGTGCGGTCACTATGCTATGTAAAGGTTGCAAGCTCCAGTGCAGTCACTACGCTATGTAAAGGTTACAAGCTCCAGTGCAGTCACTACACTATGTAAAGGTTGCAAGCTCCAGTGCAGTCACTACACTATGTAAAGGTTACAAGCTCCAGTGCAGTCACTACGCTATGTAAAGGTTACAAGCTCCAGTGCGGTCACTATGCTATGTAAAGGTTGCAAGCTCCAGTGCAGTCACTACACTATGTAAAGGTTGCAAGCTCCAGTGCAGTCACTACGCTATGTAAAGGTTGCAAGCTCCAGTGCGGTCACTATGCTATGTAAAGGTTGCAAGCTCCAGTGCAGTCACTACGCTATGTAAAGGTTACAAGCTCCAGTGCAGTCACTACACTATGTAAAGGTTGCAAGCTCCAGTGCAGTCACTATGCTATGTAAAGGTTGCAAGCTCCAGTGCAGTCACTTTGCTATGTAAAGGTTGCAAGCCCCAGTGCAGTCACTACGCTATGTAAATGTTACAAGCTCCAGTGCAGTCACTACACTATGTAAAGGTTGCAAGCCCCAGTGCAGTCACTACGCTATGTAAAGGTTACAAGCTCCAGTGCAGTCACTACACTATGTAAAGGTTGCAAGCTCCAGTGCAGTCACTACACTATGTAAAGGTTGCAAGCCCCACCATGCTATGTAAAGGTTGCAAGCTCCAGTGCAGTCACTACACTATGTAAAGGTTGCAAGCCCCACCATGCTATGTAAAGGTTGCAAGCTCCAGTGCAGTCACTAGCTATGTAAAGGTTGCAAGCCCCAGTGCAGTCACTACACTATGTAAAGGTTGCAAGCCCAGTGCAGTCACTATGCTATGTAAAGGTTACAAGCTCCAGTGCAGTCACTACGCTATGTAAAGGTTACAAGCTCCAGTGCAGTCACTATGCTATGTAAAGGTTGCAAGCTCCAGTGCAGTCACTACGCTATGTAAAGGTTGCAAGCTCCAGTGCAGTCACTAGCTATGTAAAGGTTGCAAGCTCCAGTGCAGTCACTACGCTATGTAAAGGTTACAAGCTCCAGTGCAGTCACTACGCTATGTAAAGGTTACAAGCCCCAGTGCAGTCACTACGCTATGTAAAGGTTGCAAGCCCCAGTGCAGTCACTACGCTATGTAAAGGTTACAAGCTCCAGTGCAGTCACTACACTATGTAAAGGTTACAAGCTCCAGTGCAGTCACTACACTATGTAAAGGTTACAAGCTCCAGTGCAGTCACTACGCTATGTAAAGGTTGCAAGCTCCACCATGCTATGTAAAGGTTGGAGTTTTTATTTCACTCCCAATAGTAAAAGGAAATCAGAGGGTAAGAGAAAAAGAGGCCAACTTAGGGAAACACTGAAAAGAACACTAAGATGAGAGACAACAGCAGCAGGCATCAAGTCCCTTGCTGAGTTTTAAAGCTCGCCCAGAACAGGAACACGTGGTATGATATAATATGGGTCCTGTCCAAAGATTGACACATAATAGCAAAGATTGTTGGACATGGAGATTCTAGAATTTCTACTCTCTATGCTGTCTTCGGCTGAAGAGGATAATAGATAGATTAATTCATTTGTTTTCCTCTTGGTCAAAGACTGCACTTAGGGCAGAAGTCAATAGTTCTCCATGAATAGATAGGTAGAGAGAATAGAAAAATATTTGATGACACTTAGGAATCAAATGGGTGTGTCTGATTACAAAATAATTATTTCAGCCAACTACTTTCCTTTTAAGTATGCGACAGGATTGCTATTGCTTTATTTGTTTGGGTCAGTTTTTGTCCATTTTTGTTTCAAGCAGTGTTGAATATTATTAGTCTCTAAAGTATTTGTATTTTAAGTGCAGCATTTAATAGTTCTTTTTTTACACATACTATACGAGTTTAACAGTTTTATTTCAACCATGTCAAAACATGAACAAAGTCTGCAACTTTCGCTGCTTCATTTTTCATCAGTGACATAGAACACAAATTGTATAAAATATGAAGATTAAAAATTAAAATTTTATACATTTTTAACGAGAAATAAAAACAACTACAATTAAAAATGTAAACTTTGCATGAATCCAGAAGTCTGCATATCAAGTTAAAGCTGCATTTTTATTTTCAAATGTTTATGGTACGTTAATATGTTTTATTACTGTTTTTATTAATTATTTGATAAATTCATATTTATATCTTTATTACCATTTCCTAAAGCATTCGTACAAGAGCAAAATAAATGTATAAGTTTAACTTGTACACTTCTTTTATTTTATGGCTTTCCAAGATAAAATTATTTTTACTTCCATCTGATGCAAAGTCTTTGAAGATCTTTTGTGTCATGTTATGATGATGCCTAATTCCTCCATGGTGTGTGGAAAATGTCTAAACTTCTTTGGAATATGTGTGTGTATGTGTGTGTGTGTATACATTCATTTTGTCAGACACACACACATACACACCCCCAGATTTACAGATAATTTTGCTGGTCAGGGCTATTTTGGTGGAAGAGCCAGATTGTCATTTGAGGACTAGTGGGTGCCCCAATGTCACCATTTACATTTTTTTTTTAACTATAATTACCATATTTATTCTATTTTTGGAGTTTGTTGAGTCATCTAAAGAATAAAGGTTGCATGACAAGTGCAGTTGTCACAATGTTTTTGGGTCAGAGACATGAAAAAACTTTTTGGCTTTATCGGGATTCAAACTAATGCCCAGCCTTTTGGCAAACAGCAGCTTCGATTTTTGTTCATTCATCCACCTGCTGTCCTAGCCATTGTAACACTGTTTCTGAAATAGTGCAGCATCTAAGATGAAGATAAATGGTTTCTGTCTTCTGTGCCACATTTTGCTTGAGGCACTTAACAGAACATTTGAACAACATAGTGTGCAATAACAAAAATATAGTGGTCAATTTCACCATTAGACAAAATACCTTTTAAAGAAATTTTGAGAATTTATGTTTTTCATTTGTGTCTGATTTAATATTACAAAAAAAGTAGGAATAGAGGTGCTGATACAAAAGCAGGAAAACACAGAAGTCAAACAAATAGCAGAAATGAAGAGATTTCTCAACAAACTGTCAGAACTGTGGGCAATTTATGAACGTGTCAGAAGTGTTGAATAATGAGCAGAACATGAATAACACTAACATAGGTTTCCTGTACAACTACAGATCCAAGCTATCAAAAGTTAGTTTAAATACCGAATTATGAGAAATATTTTAACTGAATGACTAAATGATTTATCTACCATCAACATTTTATCACTTCTATGGATAGATACTAATTGTTGCTTAGAGGGGACTAATGAAGCCTTCCCAACTGGTTCAAAGATAGATACTAATTGTTGCTTAGAGGGGACTAATGAAGCCCTCCCAACTGGTTCAAAGATAGATACTAATTGTTGCTTAGAGGGGACTAATGAAGCCCTCCAACTGGTTCAAAGATAGATACTAATTGTTGCTTTGAGGGGACTAATGAAGCCTCCAACTGGCTCAAAGATAGATACTAATTGTTGCTTTGAGGGAACTAATGAAGCAGACCAACTGGCTCAAAGATAGATACTAATTGTTGCTTTGAGGGAACTAATGAAGCTGACCAACTGGCTCAAAGATAGATACTAATTGTTGCTTTGAGGGAACTAATGAAGCTGACCAACTAGCTCAAAGATAGATACTAATTGTTGCTTTGAGGGAACTAATGAAGCTGACCAACTAGCTCAAAGATAGATACTAATTGTTGCTTTGAAGGAACTAATGAAGCTGACCAACTGGCTCAAAGATAGATACTAATTGTTGCTTTGAGGGGACTAATGAAGCTGACCAACTGGCTCAAAGATAGATACTAATTGTTGCTTTGAGGGGACTAATGAAGCTAACCAACTGGCTCAGAGATAGATACTAATTGTTGCTTTGAGGGAACTAATGAAGCTGACCAACTGGCTCAAAGATATATACTAATTGTTGCTTTAAGGGGACTAATGAAGCTGACCAACTGGCTCAGAGATAGATACTAATTGTTGCTTGAGGGGACTAATGAAGCCTCCAACTGGTTCAAAGATAGATACTAATTGTTGCTTAGAGGGGACTAATGAAGCTAACAAACTGGTTCAAAGATAGATACTAATTGTTGCTTATAGAGGACTAATGAAGCTAACAACTGGCTCAAAGATATATACTAATTGTTGCTTTAGGGGACTAATGAAGCTGACCAACTGGCTCAAAGATATATACTAATTGTTGCTTTGAGGGAACTAATGAAGCTGACCAACTGGCTCAGAGATAGATACTAATTGTTGCTTTGAGGGGACTAATGAAGCTAACCAACTGGCTCAGAGATAGATACTAATTGTTGCTTTGAGGGAACTAATGAAGCTGACCAACTGGCTCAAAGATAGATACTAATTGTTGCTTTGAGGGGACTAATGAAGCTAACCAACTGGCTCAGAGATAGATACTAATTGTTGCTTTGAGGGAACTAATGAAGCTGACCAACTGGCTCAAAGATATATACTAATTGTTGCTTTGAGGGAACTAATGAAGCTGACCAACTGGCTCAAAGATAGATACTAATTGTTGCTTTGAGGGAACTAATGAAGCTGACCAACTGGCTCAAAGATAGATACTAATTGTTGCTTTGAGGGAACTAATGAAGCTGACCAACTGGCTCAAAGATAGATACTAATTGTTGCTTTGAGGGAACTAATGAAGCTGACCAACTGGCTCAAAGATAGATACTAATTGTTGCTTTGAGGGAACTAATGAAGCAGACCAACTGGCTCAAAGATAGATACTAATTGTTGCTTTGAGGGAACTAATGAAGCTGACCAACTGGCTCAAAGATAGATACTAATTGTTGCTTTGAGGGAACTAATGAAGCTGACCAACTAGCTCAAAGATAGATACTAATTGTTGCTTTGAGGGAACTAATGAAGCTGACCAACTAGCTCAAAGATAGATACTAATTGTTGCTTTGAGGGAACTAATGAAGCTGACCAACTGGCTCAAAGATAGATACTAATTGTTGCTTTGAGGGGACTAATGAAGCTGACCAACTGGCTCAGAGATAGATACTAATTGTTGCTTTGAGGGGACTAATGAAGCTAACCAACTGGCTCAGAGATAGATACTAATTGTTGCTTTGAGGGAACTAATGAAGCTGACCAACTGGCTCAAAGATATATACTAATTGTTGCTTTAGGGGACTAATGAAACTGACCAACTGGCTCAGAGATAGATACTAATTGTTGCTTTGAGGGGACTAATGAAGCTGACCAACTGGCTCAAAGATATATAC
This sequence comes from Megaustenia siamemsis, assembly GCA_032433765.1. NCBI lineage: Eukaryota > Metazoa > Mollusca > Gastropoda > Stylommatophora > Ariophantidae > Megaustenia > Megaustenia siamemsis. The sequence goes on from JAVIAB010000008.1 coordinate 28,020,414, forward strand.
TAATTGTTGCTTTGAGGGGACTAATGAAGCTACCAACTGGCTCAAAGATAGATACTAATTGTTGCTTTGAGGGGACTAATGAAGCTGACCAACTGGCTCAGAGATAGATACTAATTGTTGCTTTGAGGGGACTAATGAAGCTGACCAACTGGCTCAAAGATAGATACTAATTGTTGCTTAGAGGGGACTAATGAAGCTGACCAACTGGCTTAGAGATAGATACTAATTGTTGCTTTGAGGGGACTAATGAAGCTGACCAACTGGCTCAAAGATATATACTAATTGTTGCTTTGAGGGGACTAATGAAGCTGACCAACTGGCTCAGAGATAGATACTAATTGTTGCTTTGAGGGAACTAATGAAGCTAACCAACTGGCTCAAAGATATATGCTAATTGTTGCTTTGAGGGGACTAATGAAGCTGACCAACTGGCTCAAAGATATATACTAATTGTTGCTTTAAGGGGACTAATGAAGCTGACCAACTGGCTCAGAGATAGATACTAATTGTTGCTTTGAGGGGACTAATGAAGCTAACCAACTGGCTCAGAGATAGATACTAATTGTTGCTTTGAGGGAACTAATGAAGCTAACCAACTGGCTCAAAGATAGATACTAATTGTTGCTTTGAGGGAACTAATGAAGCTAACCAACTGGCTCAGAGATAGATACTAATTGTTGCTTTGAGGGAACTAATGAAGCTGACCAACTGGCTCAAAGATATATACTAATTGTTGCTTTGAGGGAACTAATGAAGCTGACCAACTGGCTCAAAGATAGATACTAATTGTTGCTTTGAGGGAACTAATGAAGCTGACCAACTGGCTCAAAGATAGATACTAATTGTTGCTTTGAGGGAACTAATGAAGCTGACCAACTGGCTCAAAGATAGATACTAATTGTTGCTTTGAGGGAACTAATGAAGCTGACCAACTAGCTCAAAGATAGATACTAATTGTTGCTTTGAGGGAACTAATGAAGCAGACCAACTGGCTCAAAGATAGATACTAATTGTTGCTTTGAGGGAACTAATGAAGCTGACCAACTGGCTCAAAGATAGATACTAATTGTTGCTTTGAGGGAACTAATGAAGCTGACCAACTAGCTCAAAGATAGATACTAATTGTTGCTTTGAGGGAACTAATGAAGCTGACCAACTAGCTCAAAGATAGATACTAATTGTTGCTTTGAGGGAACTAATGAAGCTGACCAACTGGCTCAAAGATAGATACTAATTGTTGCTTTGAGGGGACTAATGAAGCTGACCAACTGGCTCAAAGATAGATACTAATTGTTGCTTTGAGGGGACTAATGAAGCTAACCAACTGGCTCAGAGATAGATACTAATTGTTGCTTTGAGGGAACTAATGAAGCTGACCAACTGGCTCAAAGATATATACTAATTGTTGCTTTAGGGGACTAATGAAGCTGACCAACTGGCTCAGAGATAGATACTAATTGTTGCTTTGAGGGGACTAATGAAGCTGACCAACTGGCTCAAAGATATATACTAATTGTTGCTTTGAGGGGACTAATGAAGCTGACCAACTGGCTCAAAGATAGATACTAATTGTTGCTTTGAGGGGACTAATGAAGCTGACCAACTGGCTCAGAGATAGATACTAATTGTTGCTTTGAGGGGACTAATGAAGCTGACCAACTGGCTCAAAGATATATACTAATTGTTGCTTAGAGGGGACTAATGAAGCTGACCAACTGGCTCAGAGATATATACTAATTGTTGCTTTGAGGGGACTAATGAAGCTGACCAACTGGCTCAAAGATATATACTAATTGTTGCTTTGAGGGGACTAATGAAGCTGACCAACTGGCTCAGAGATAGATACTAATTGTTGCTTTGAGGGAACTAATGAAGCTAACCAACTGGCTCAAAGATATATACTAATTGTTGCTTTGAGGGGACTAATGAAGCTGACCAACTGGCTCAAAGATATATACTAATTGTTGCTTTAAGGGGACTAATGAAGCTGACCAACTGGCTCAGAGATAGATACTAATTGTTGCTTTGAGGGGACTAATGAAGCTAACCAACTGGCTCAGAGATAGATACTAATTGTTGCTTTGAGGGAACTAATGAAGCTGACCAACTGGCTCAAAGATAGATACTAATTGTTGCTTTGAGGGGACTAATGAAGCTAACCAACTGGCTCAGAGATAGATACTAATTGTTGCTTTGAGGGAACTAATGAAGCTGACCAACTGGCTCAAAGAGGGCACATACAGAAAACAATTTCATCACATAATTTAACTGAAAAATGTTTAAACTCAAATTAAATGAAAGTGTTATGGACAACAATAACAAATAAGATCCCTTCCTACACCTGAAGAGAAACTAATAAACCACAATCTTCAAAGAGAAACAGGACATTATAGATACCCACCACTATAGACTGCAGGTGTCTCAAACCACAACATTTAAGATGCCAGGCTGATCTTCAGACTTCACAACTTCCTGCAAACATGTTATTGGTACAGATAGTTGAGCACATAAATCAGAGCTTGGAAGAACAGGTAACAGACAAGCTGTGAGACACTCGTGATGACTTTATTGTTAAATTCCTGGAAGCAACTCTATGTGATAAGCTGAACATGTGAAAGTGACAGCAGAAGAAGAATTAAATTATCTTGTTGGTAGATGGGGCTGACTCAAAGCAGATGTCCTTCGATACTTAAGGTACAGACATCACCATCCAATGTCCTTGACATTTGGTAGAGACATCACCATATAATATTGACATAGATGCAGACATCACTGTCCATTGATTCTTTATATAAGGTATCAACATCACCTTTTATTGTGCTGGACATAGAGTACAGACATTACGATGTAAGGTCTTTGTCATAAGGCAGAAGCATCACCATCTAATATCCTTGGCTTAAGGTCCAAACATCAGAGTCCAATTGTTATACTGTACAACATGTTTTACACAGTCCAATTGTTATACTGTACAAAATGTTTTACACAGTCCAATTGTTATACTGTACAACATGTTTTACACAGTCCAATTGTTATACTGTACAACATGTTTTACACAGTCCAATTGTTATACTGTACAACATGTTTTAAAGAGACCAATTGTTATACTGTACAGCATGTTTTGCACAGACCAATTGCTGACTTTCACAGCAACCATGGGAGCATCAGTAACATAATGCCTATTGCAATGACTTTATGAAAAAAAGTGATGAAAAAAAAGTGAACGACAGTTCAGTCCTGCTGGATTTCTGCAGTTGTTGACTTAGTGGGCATATAAGAAAACTTAACAACCAACACAAAACTGGAGTCATCAATTGCGGGACAGGCTGAGGAGGGGATCTGAGCACCTATGGACATGTTTGGAGTGCAATGATGATGACCCGCAAATAACTCAAATTCTGTTGTTGGCACAGCTGGCAAAGAAATGGATACCTAGTTAACTGATTTAGAAGGAAAAGTAATAACAGCAAAAAAAAACACTGGTTTTTCAAGACTTCCAAATGCTTAGGTAGTGATGTTTAATAATTCACTCTCCTGCAACATTTTTTATCCTTCCCGCACCATAAGACATCACATAGGGCTTGTAGTGTTTCTCGCCACCCATCTCTATTTTGGGCAAGATGTTCCTGCAACATTACATGTTACCAATTCTGGTACCAATCCCATCATGCAACATTACATGTTACGTGATATCCGTTACATTTATGCTTACATTTGCATTGAAGGAAGTGGTGAAAGAAAAAATGAAGCTTTCTAGCATACAATCTTGCCATATTTCAATGTAGCTAATTTAATTGTTGTAAAAATTGGTTATGAAAAGCTCATTTTAAACTCCTCATTCTCCTGCTGTAACATTCCATGTATATTTTGTATGATGTTTTATTTTGTTAGGAAATGTTCATGTCTTATATGTGTTGTCTGTATAAATATTCTTTTTTCCTAATACTTCTAACATGTCATATAATTCACAGGATGCAAATGAACATAAATTAGTGATAATTGTTGAACAGCACTTATGTTTTCTCCATTTTATTTATGTGATGATTGTGTATAGCTTCAGTGTTTTCTTCATTACATTGTAGTGATGATTGTAAGTCCACACTGGTGTTTTATACATTATGTTTGTGTGATTATTGTAAGATAGCACCGGTGTTTCCTGTTACTTAGTGTAACGATTATAAGACAGCACCAGTGTTTCCTCCATTACAGCGTGTAATGATTGTAAGACAAATCCGGTGTTTCCTCCATTACATTTGTGTAATTACTGAAAGACAGCTTCAGTGTTACCTCCGTTACATTGTGTAATAATTGTAAGACAGCACTGATGTTTTATCCATTACATTTGTGTGATTATTGTTTAAGACAGCACCAATGTTTCTGAACCTCCATAACTTGTATCATGTTGAACATCTGGCAGCAGTATATAAACACATGTATCTGGGTAAAGATACTAGCAAAAAAGATTGGATACTTACTCTCTAGCATTCTTACTTTTCATTGACAGATACAAGATTGATTCCTATGTTTCTACACTCTTCAGCTGATCATGCAGTCAAAAAGTTGTCTTACTCTCCTGTTTTAACAAAAGTAATGACGGCAAGTCATAATTTTTTTGAGTAAAATATTAATAAGTTTGATCATGTTATCTCAAAGTGTGCTGAGTAGATCTAGTAAAATGTGTGACTTGGGTATGTGTCTTAACTTGCTGCACCCAGTAAAATTAGTAAATTAGGTACGTGTCATAACTTGCTGCACCCAGTAAAATTAGTCAATTAGGTATGTGTCATAACTTGCTGCACCCAGTAAAATTAGTCAATTAGGTATGTGTCATAACTTGCTGCACCCAGTAAAATTAGTCAATTAGGTATGTGTCATAACTTGCTGCACCCAGTAAAATTAGTAAATTAGGTGTGTCATAACTTGCGGCACCCAGTAAAATTAGTCAATTAGGTATGTGCCATAACTTGCTGCACCCAGTAAAATTAGTTAATTAGGTATGTGTCATAACTTGCTGCACCCAGTAAAATTAGTCAATTAGGTATGTGCCATAACTTGCTGCACCCAGTAAAATTAGTCAATTAGGTATGTGTCATAACTTGCTGCACCCAGTAAAATTAGTCAATTAGGTATGTGTCATAACTTGCTGCACCCAGTAAAATTAATAAATTAGGTGTGTCATAACTTGCGGCACCCAGTAAAATTAGTAAATTTGGTATGTGTCATAACTTGCTGCACCCAGTAAAATTAGTCAATTAGGTATGTGTCATAACTTGCTGCACCCAGTAAAATTAATAAATTAGGTGTGTCATAACTTGCGGCACCCAGTAAAATTAGTCAATTAGGTATGTGTCTTAACTTGCTGCACCCAGTAAAATTAGTAAATTAGGTACGTGTCATAACTTGCTGCACCCAGTAAAATTAGTAAATTAGGTATGTGCCATAACTTGCTGCACCCAGTAAAATTAGTCAATTAGGTATGTGTCATAACTTGCTGCACCCAGTAAAATTAGTCAATTAGGTATGTGTCATAACTTGCTGCACCAGTAAATTAGTCAATTAGGTATGTGTCATAACTTGTAATTGTGTATGGGAAATATTAGTCTCCATGTTTATTTACATGTCCTTTGGCACATTTACATGTGATGTGATCAGTTTCATGCCAATCACATTTTCCCAGGGTAAGTACCCATTTTTAGAGGCTAGAAAAACTCCAATAGTCCCAAGTTAATATTTGATGATGATGAATGTGTTGGATGGCAAGATGACAGTGCATCACAGTTCACTTGATAAACAAGGAAGGAGAAAACAATTACAATAGTTCACATCTTGATATGTTAGGAAACTATCACCTAAAGAAATTGAAAATGGTTCTGCCCTGGATATGTTGGTAAATGATGACAGTGTGTATGATCATTGTTTGTTTGTTTCTAAATATTTCTACAGAGAATCTCAGTCCATAAAAACAGTTGAGGTCTTTACATGTGAACAGCTTCAATCATGTCCAACGGTCTTGTACACAACACTAAGGTCACAGCTTATTTTGTTCCAGATCAGCAAGAATTATCACTTCTCAATATCCATGAAGATCTTTATCACTTTAGTTGTGTGTTAGATGAAGAGATTCACATGAAACTAACAACTTAATTAGTCACAATCTGTGAATTATAACATGCGCTACATTGTTGCTTTTATTAATGAGCATAACCATGGACTCAATCATTTCACTGTTTCATGTTATCAGGATACTTGATAATTATATCCAATTACCAGTTTGGGTTGTATCTGTAAACACATTTGCTCTTTAAACTTGCGTGCACAAAAACTATCACAGAACAAACATATTTACCAAATTAAATAATGGTCGTTGAAATTGTTGCCAATTTATTATTAAACCTGCTTACCATTTCCATGGAAATGTTCCAGTGTTATCTAGCATGATCTTTTACAGATAAGCAGCAATTGAATGTTGACATTGCACGTTCTCACCCATCAACTGTTTAAAGATATAAAGATGGGCTTAGAAAGAGCAAAGAATTAAAATCAAACAGAAAGTTTCCAAGCAGCAAGATCTGAGCACCAATGGACTTGATGTGCAATGGAGATGACCTGTCAACCTCCATAAACTAAAATATATTTAACCTACAGAATCAGTCAATTTTGTTGATTACAGTCACCAATCATCTGTTATATACATCACACTCAACTGATTGTTATTCCAGGAATCGTACATAAATTGAAAATTCAGATTCGCTCACTAGTTTTTTAAAATTTTAAACATGCATACATATAATTAAGATAATTGTCAGAAATTATTTGTGACTTTATCATGCTAAGATTGGTTGTTATGTCTATTTTTATTTACAGTAAGTTATATTTTATCTGCTTTTGTTTTAATTATATTAAAAGCTTTAAACATAGTTTTCATAATAGTAATGTTTAATTTGATTATGGTTTTGATATGATGTCATTTCTAAACATACCTACCATGTCAAACTGGTAATGACTACATGTGTATAATTGGGTAATCAGCTCAATTTTTCTTGCTTTGGTGATCAATTAGTTGTTTAGTTGTACAAGTATCTTCCAATAAATTCAAGCATTTTACACTAATTTCCAGGCATTCACAATTTTCCTACTTCTAGGACTTCAGTACAACTAAAATCTAAAATATTGTGTGCTGCTGCTGCAACTGAACATGGGAAATTTATGTGTTTTTTGTTTAATTTGAATGCAATCCAATTGAAAGTATCAAGATTTTTACATTTGAAAAAAAAAAAAAAAAAAGAAAATTAAAATTATATACTTTGTGATTGTAAAAAGAAAAAGTTGATAATAATTCTAATTTACATACTCTGGCATCAATTATAATGTTTTTGGGTAATATCATTATGTTCATCTTTCAACAATAAAAATCAACACCTTCAAATAAAAAAACACAATAAAATGAAAACAAAATCAACTTAATGTAATTAACATTGCAATGAAATTCTGGCAGTTCTGAAATCATTGTTTCCAGATGCTGTAATAGCTCTATAAGAACAAATTGGTAACATTTTGTAGCAAAGTTATATTTGTTAATCTCTTGTTGTCTGCCATGAATCATCCATCTCAGGAATTTGTCTGATCTTAAAGCTGGAACTGCAGGTTCCCTCCCCTAGGAGCTGGCTGCCAGCTTGGCATGACGACACTTGTCTCTGATGATGATCACCAATATCAAGATTTTTCACTGCTCAGACTATCATATAATGTGGGGACACCATTGTCTATTTTTAACATCAGGACTATAGTTGTACAATAATAACGAAATCATCTTTCAAATATTTATTTCAACACATCTGATCAGCTCTTTCATTTCTTAACGAGAACTTGTAGCGCAATATTTATTGTGAATTGACTTTCCAATGGAACACCAAGTGTGGGATAGAGGGCCTCGTGCTAATGAGCAGGTTCATGCTGGCAACACTGTCAAATAATTGCTTTAAAAAATAAGAATGTGATGTTTTTAAACCGAAGCAAAATTAGACAGGAAATAATGAAATGGCAAGTAGAATCGTTCCTATTTCAAGATATGAATGAATTGTCTGAATGAATTTCTTATGTCTGTTTATTATTTCCGACATTCATAATAAATCAGTCAATAAAATACTCATAACACATGTGTTACATTTCCATGTATCTTCTTTTGCATTTCAAATAAACAATACTCCTGTATGTGCTTGTCTGTTTTCTGGTCTATTTATTGGGCTTCATTCATATGTATAGAACAATGTGTATCAACTATACTCTTGCATGCATTCATGTTGATCGTCTTCTAAGTCTTGTAATGTGAAAACTCTAGATGTATACAATCAGTAATCTAATTTGGTTTCCAATGTTTTGGTATCCCAGTAATGAAATGGCGTATAACAAAGGCAGAAGTCATGGTCCTAAATTAAAAGAGTAGACGCCAGGCACTATTTGATAAATCCTGAAACTTGCAGCAACAAACACATTTGGAAAACTTGATATCAACAAGGCAAGAACAGCAGCTGCCTACCTCAGACAAACCTAAAACAGCAGCTGCCTACCTCAGACAAACCTAAAACAGCAGCTGCCTACCTCAGACAAACCTAAAACAGCAGCTGCCTACCTCAGACAAACCTAAAACAGCAGCTGCCTACCTCAGACAAACCTAAAACAGCAGCTGCCTACCTCAGACAAACCTAAAACAGCAGCTGCCTACCTCAGACAAACCTAAAACAGCAGCTGCTTACCTCAGACAAACCTAAAACAGCAGCTGCTTACCTCAGACAAACCTAAAACAGCAGCTGCTTACCTCAGACAAACCTAAAACAGCAGCTGCCTACCTCAGACAAACCTAAAACAGCAGCTGCCTACCTCAGACAAACCTAAAACAGCAGCTGCCTACCTCAGACAAACCTAAAACAGCAGCTGCTTACCTCAGACAAACCTAAAACAGCAGCTGCCTACCTCAGACAAACCTAAAACAGCAGCTGCTTACCTCAGACAAACCTAAAACAGCAGCTGCTTACCTCAGACAAACCTAAAACAGCAGCTGCTTACCTCGGACAAACCTAAAACAGCAGCTGCTTACCTCGAACAAACTTAAAACAGCAGCTGCCTACCTCAGACAAACCTAAAACAGCAGCTGCCTACCTCAGACAAACCTAAAACAGCAGCTGCTTACCTCGGACAAACCTAAAACAGCAGCTGCTTACCTCAGACAAACCTAAAACAGCAGCTGCTTACCTCGGACAAACCTAAAACAGCAGCTGCTTACCTCAGACAAACCTAAAACAGCAGCTGCTTACCTCAGACAAACCTAAAACAGCAGCTGCTTACCTCAAACAAACCTAAAACAGCAGCTGCTTACCTCAGACAAACCTAAAACAGCAGCTGCTTACCTCAGACAAACCTAAAACAGCAGCTGCTTACCTCAGACAAACCTAAAACAGCAGCTGCCTACCTCAGACAAACCTAAAACAGCAGCTGCTTACCTCAGACAAACCTAAAACAGCAGCTGCTTACCTCGGACAAACCTAAAACAGCAGTTGCTTACCTCGGACAAACCTAAAACAGCAGTTGCTTACCTCGGACAAACCTAAAACAGCAGCTGCTTACCTCGGACAAACCTAAAACAGCAGTTGCTTACCTCGGACAAACCTAAAACAGCAGTTGCTTACCTCAGACAAACCTAAAACAGCAGTTGCTTACCTCAGACAAACCTAAAACAGCAGCTGCTTACCTCGGACAAACCTAAAACAGCAGTTGCTTACCTCAGACAAACCTAAAACAGCAGCTGCTTACCTCGGACAAACCTAAAACAGCAGTTGCTTACCTCGGACAAACCTAAAACAGCAGTTGCTTACCTCAGACAAACCTAAAACAGCAGCTGCTTACCTCGGACAAACCTAAAACAGCAGCTGCTTACCTCGGACAAACCTAAAACAGCAGCTGCCTACCTCAGACAAACCTAAAACAGCAGCTGCCTACCTCAAACAAACCTAAAACAGCAGCTGCTTACCTCAGACAAACCTAAAACAGCAGCTGCCTACCTCAGACAAACCTAAAACAGCAAAACCAACGCCAACATTGACGGCAGCTGTGTACTTTCATCACCTTCTATTTCTTCTTTCTTATTCCAAAATCGTGGAAAGGGAGGGGGGGGGGGGGGGCCTATGGAGACCACTGACTGAATTCGTCAACCTTTTCCACTTTCTCTTCTTTATTTTCACTTATTCTTGGGGGGGGGGGGGGGGGTGGGGCGGTGCAAAGTCGAAGCGTGTCCATTCTTTGATGTTATCTTCCCATCTCTCTTCTTTCACAGTTCCTTGCAGAACGATCTAGATACGTGGCCGGACTATTTCATTTGGCATTTCTTCACAACAGTCAAAAGAGCACCAAGCACTCCGATAGCTTGTTTACTGTTTGAGATACGATGTAAACAAAAGATGGCCATATTTTACGATAACATTTCATATCTATAACTTGTATTTTCTTCTGTAGCTCTACTGTAAATGTCCATGTTTCACTGGCATATAGAAAGATTGATATAACAAGGGTGTGCATGAGCCTGACGTTAGAGCCAAGAGTGATGTTCTTATCTTTCCAAATAGTTTCTAGCCTTGCAAGGGTTGCTGTAGTTTGCTAGTCTATCAGTTATTTCAAGTTTCGAACCTTCACCGCTGAAAGTCCATCTTAAGTACAATTTGTCAACTGTTTTCAGTTTCTGTCAATTTTTTATTTATTTTGGCAACAGTGCCCCTAGGGTATCAGTGCCAAACATGGTCGCTGACAAATAGACAGAGTAGCACTCCGAACATGTCCACAGGTGCTCAGATACGCTTCTCAGCAAGTCTCGCAGTGTCCAGCGACTGACGACTCCAGTTCTGTGTTGGTTGATTAGTCTTCTTATACGGCCACTAAGTTTCTTGTTTCTGGCTGTGCCCATCTTAACTCCCATCTCTTTCATCCGAAGGAGTGACGTGGACTCGAATTTGTCGAAGTCCTGTGCTCTTCCCACTTCCCGAAGGGCAAGAATAATGTCCGCCCGATCCATTGATTGACTGACCGTCCTCAACAATAGCGCAGCTAGCCAACCTGTCCGCTCTTTAATTTCGTCGTACTCCAGCATGTCCTGGAACGTAGACAACGGTGACCTTACGTATTTTTGATTTATGCAATGACTCCACCCATTACATACGTACAGATTCCGCTTCCACTTTTTTTATCAAGCTCATCGAATCACTCAGAATACAGGCGTGGGTGTAGTCTTGTGACTCTCCAGATGAATGCCCTAGTCACTGCCATCACCTCCATCGTCATGCTACTCGTAGTCATAACGTTTGCACCACTGTCTTCCATGACTATTCTGCCTGCCGAGCGTACTGTAAACACCCATGCACTCCTTTGGTGTCGTATTACAGATCCGTCTGTATAGATGACTACATCTTTCTCATCGGTGTTATCCCAGATGAGACCGTTGACCTCCGCATTGACCATGACTGAGTCATGTTCTCTACATTTCCTATCGAATGTCACATTACACGATAATGTCCCACTGAATGACGTAGGCATCGGTATCCACTCCTCGCCAGCGTTGATATTGTAATGCCCACAGACCTGTTAGATGATATCTGCTTGGCCCACCTATGATTTGCCTCTTTTTAGCCTGACACCCTTCCCTGTGTTGAGCACGTGGTGCAATGGATGCTCTTTATCTGCAAGATCTCCATATCTTGATCCTGTCATCCATGATTGGAAAGTCGAGAAGATGCCTCCTCATTGCTTCACAGGGAGTGTCCCTTGTACACCCCGAGCTAATGCGCATGGCTTTATTCTGTATTTTCTCCAGCTTGTCAATTTGAGTCGTACTGACAGTAAGAATTGCCAGGGCATACTCGATTGGGGCGAGGACTATAATCCCTGGAACAGAAGAGTAAGTAGCCTCTGCTCGATGTTGACATTTGCCATGACCTTCAAGGCGGTTATCCTTTGTGGGATTTTGTTATCACATGGTCGACGTGGTCCCGAAAACATAGGCTGCGATCAAACTTAACTCCGAGGTATGTCATCAACTTGTCCCTGGTCACTTCATCAGCTCCCATTCGTACTACCGGTGTGGTCGTATTAACGATATGATTGTTAAGGGAGAACCATGAAACTGACGCTTTATTACTATTAACCAAGGCACCTGAAACCCCACACCAGGAAGAAATGCGATCGAGTTCGTCTTGCATTGTGGAGGCGATTCCCCGTCTGTCTCTTCCCTGTCGATATACCAGAAAATTATCAGCGTATCAAATAGACATAAAAGGAAGCTAGTCACAAGACGCCCATTTAACGTCGTTTGTTTAAGGCGGACTCTGAAGAGGCCAAGTCGCAGGGCAGGAAGAGAGACAACTTATCTTATGATTAAACTGTCCACCGTGATAACCTTTGGTCTGTTCTTTGAAGATGAAAATGTCTGGTTCTCATAACTCTGTATGGGTAAAAACGACAGTTTATCTGTTTACAGATATCAATAACTGGATATCTAATCTATTTCATGATAACAATGATTGAACTTAGGCAGGATAACAAGACCTACATTTCTTCATTAATTTTCTGAAGTAGAAAAAAATTATTGGGCTTTTTGCCTCTTTCTAGAGAGTGTCTGTACCCGTTAGATGTTTACATGGGAAATGACTCATCATCTAATCTGTTTGAGAGACACTTCTATGTTTTGCCTCTGGTTCATTGATGGTTTGGTCCTATGGTTATCAAAGTGGACCGATGAATTTGTCTCATGGCTATACAAATGATAGATATAACTTTATAAATAACTCTAATGATCAATGGCACTATTCAAAAATGGGGATCACCCTTACATGACCTGGAGTACCGTGTTTAGTTTCAGATTTAAAAGAATCGATGAAAAGAAAGAATTTCGTCGTACCTCGAAAGAAGCATATATAGGGAGTACAGAGCTCTTATTTTCAAACATTTATCAAACATGTGTAAGTAATGTGGTCAGTACTGTGCCAGGTCGTCTTTTTTATTATTCTCGGTAGACAAAGCAGGTACTTAAGTAATGCTTGGGGAACCTAGAACGATACACGAGGTTAGAGAATTGTGGAAAGATATGATAATAGCCTACATAACTTGTATTGCATATGATGATGATGATGATGATGATGATGATGATGATGATGATGATGATGATGATGATGAACTTATAAACTGGACATAGCTAGACTGAACCTGACCTCTAGCCATCAATTTTGACTTGCCACTGCTCTATCGCCGCATCCAAAACTAAAGTTGATAGATAACAAAAAAAGGTGTACAAGTGAACCAATGTTTATGTGCAATATTAAGGCAAGAGACAGAGTAAAATAACGCTCCGTGGAGCCAGCCTTCTATATGGAGGCAGCACCCGAACGAATGATGCTCCATGGTAGCCAGCCTTCGATATGGGGGCAGCACCCAACGAATGATGCTCCATAGTAGCCAGCCTTCGATATAGAGGCAGCACCCAATGAATGATGTTCCATGGTAGCCAGCCTGGACTAAGCAATGTTTACATTGAACAACCTGATATATGTTATTGCAGCGAGTTGGCAGATTTTTAAAAAAGTTTTCAAGGGTTTGAACATAAATGTTTGTTCACAGTTCGTTAACCTTCGCTGTAGATAAAGTCGTTAATTCGTTTCGGACGTTTGTGACCTTGGTAGCTAAGGACCTAACTTGTGCAAACGGATGTCATTGGCAAGGATCATTTTGAATCTATGAAGTGGGATCATTTTTTGTTTAACTCAAAAGCATATGTGCTTTTTAACCAAAGACTTTTTTTGGGGGGACTCAAAGAAGATATCCCCGATGGAAGAATAAATTGTACTATTAGTCCCATAAATGATTCGCTTCCAGAGGTTTATGATGTAAACAAAGCAGTTTTGTCATTGCAAGTGAATAATGTCCACACCTATAATTGGTCAGGATTGTGTAGCAGCAGCAGCTTTATAGCGAACACAGAAAACATCACAGGATTGTGCTGTTCTGAAACAGCTATACCATGCTACCCTAGAATTGCCTTTAATGGGATTACTGTGACCACAAACCACTCTCCATGTGTGTGCCACATATTTACACCCCAGAAAGAAATACTGAATATAACAACATCATGTGCCGTCTGTGATATTAATGACCACAGACCAGGAGCCACCAGTATGATTGAAACAACTGTTGCACCAAGCATTTCATCAGCAGAGCAATATCTATGGAATGTTAATCTGACAGTGTTCTTGAATGATGTCCAAGTTAATGAGACATCAGAATCGTGTGGCGGCAGCTACAAGAAGGGAGCGGAGAACATCAAGTTCTGCTGCTATAAAGGAGACTTGCCTTGCTATCCCAGAATTGCCTTAAATGGGATCACTGTAGTTGAAAACTTCTCCTCTTGTGTAAACTACACATTCACATCTAAGAGTGAATCAGTGAAGGTCACAAAATCATATTCTCTCTGTGGTTTTACTAACTACAGGTCATGTGGCTTCTGTTGGATTGGAAATGATAACTTACCACCACTGTGTGTCTATATGTTTGGAATTGGAGTCATCAATGATGGCCTAACATTATCAAGTGCTATGACGATCACCATTTTCGGGAGGACGTGAACTCCCATGGTATATGGTGGATAGGCGGCAGGAACCATTGAAGGCTATGTCTGAAAAGTGTTCCTTCTTGCAGTTTCCTCATATTCCAAGACCGGCTTGTTGCAGGAGCTACTGAGTTAAGTGCTCTGTGCACACCGTGAGCTGTGTGTCTCATCCGTTTTGTTTATCCTGCTTCGATATCCCGCTTGTTTACGATGAATGATGATATCGTATGACAGGGAACAGTTGGCTGTGTTCACTTTCTGCGCGGTTTCGCCTTATGTCTTTTTGCGTGTGCTGAGACTGCTACGATGGGGACTACAGTTACCTTTCTTTGTTTGGGAGATGAGTTAGTAATTCGGATGATTCCACTGGCACGGGCGGTTGAGCAATTATGGATTTTAATTCGTTTGCTGTGATACCGAGGCCTTCCATAACCAATAACCAATAATAACCCAATGAATGACGTTCCATGGTAGCCAGCCTTCGATGTGGAGGCAGCACCCAATGAATAACGTTCCATGGTAGCCAGCTTTCGATGTGGTGGCAGCTCCCAATGAATGACGTTCCATGGTAGCCAACTTTCGATGTGGAGGCAGCACCCAATGAATGACGTTCCATGGTAGCCAGCCTTCTATATAGAGGCAGCAAACCAATGAATGACGTTCCATGGTAGCCAGCCTTCTATATAGAGGCAGCAAACCAATGAATGACGTTCCATGGTAGCCAGCCTTCTATATAGAGGCAGCAAACCAATGAATGACGCTACATGGTAGCCAGCCTTCTATATAGAGGCAGCAAACCAATGAATGACGTTCCATGGTAGCCAGCCTTCTATATAGAGGCAGCAAACCAATGAATGACGTTCCATGGTAGCCAGCCTTCTATATAGAGGCAGCAAACCAATGAATGACGTTCCATGGTAGCCAGCCTTCTATATAGAGGCAGCAAACCAATGAATGACGTTCCATGGTAGCCAGCCTTCTATATAGAGGCAGCAAACCAATGAATGACGTTCCATGGTAGCCAGCCTTCGATATGGAGGCAGCACCCAATGAATGACGCTCCATGGTAGCCAGCCTTCGATATGGAGGCAGCACCCAATGAATGACGCTCCATGGTAGCCAGCCTTCGATATGGAGGCAGCAAATCAATGAATGACGTTCCATGGCAGCCAGCCTTCGATATGGAGGCAGCAAACCAATGAATGACGTTCCATGGTAGCCAGCTTTCGATGTGGAGGCAGCTCCCAATGAATGACGTTCCATGGTAGCCAACCTTCGATGTGGAGGCAGCACGCAATGAATGACGTTCCATGGTAGCCAGCCTTCGATATGGAGGCAGCACCCAATGAATGACGTTCCATGGTAGCCAGCCTTCGATATAGAGGCAGCAAACCAATGAATGACGCTCTACATGGTAGCCAACCTTCGATGTGGGGGCAGCAAACCAATGAATGACGTTCCATGGTAGCCAGCCTTCGATATAGAGGCAGCAAACCAATGAATGCCGTTCCATGGTAGCCAGCTTTCGATGTGGAGGCAGCACCCAATGAATGACGTTCCATGGTAGCCAGCCTTCGATATGGAGGCAGCACCCAATGAATGACGTTCCATGGTAGCCAGCCTTCGATATGGAGGCAGCACCAAATGAATGACGTTCCATGGTAGCCAGCCTTCGATATGGAAGCAGCAAACCAATGAATGACGCTCCATGGTAGCCAGCTTTCGATGTGGAGGCAGCTCCCAATGAATGACGTTCCATGGTAGCCAGCCTTCGATGTGGAGGCAGCACCCAATGAATGACGTTCCATGGTAGCCAGCCTTCGATATGGAGGCAGCACCCAATGAATGACGCTCCATGGTATCCAGCCTTCGATATGGAGGCAGCACCCAATGAATGACGCTCCATGGTAGCCAGCCTTCGATATGGAGGCAGCAAACCAATGAATGACGTTCCATGGTAGCCAGCCTTCGATATGGAGGCAGCAAACCAATGAATGACGTTCCATGGTAGCCAGCTTTCGATATGGAGGCAGCTCCCAATGAATGACGTTCCATGGTAGCCAACCTTCGATGTGGAGGCAGCACGCAATGAATGACGTTCCATGGTAGCCAGCTT
This sequence comes from Megaustenia siamemsis, assembly GCA_032433765.1. Classification (NCBI taxonomy): domain Eukaryota; kingdom Metazoa; phylum Mollusca; class Gastropoda; order Stylommatophora; family Ariophantidae; genus Megaustenia; species Megaustenia siamemsis. The sequence continues at coordinate 28,037,165 of JAVIAB010000008.1, forward strand.
TCGATGTGGAGGCAGCACCCAATGAATGACGTTCCATGGTAGCCAGCCTTCAATATGGAGGCAGCACCCAATGAATGACGCTCCATGGTAGCCAGCTTTAGATGTGGAGGCAGCAAACCAATGAATGACGTTCCATGGTAGCCAGCCTTCGATATGGAGGCAGCAAACCAATGAATGACGCTCCATGGTAGCCAGCCTTCGATATGGAGGCAGCAAGCCAATGAATGACGCTCCATGGTAGCCAGCCTTTGATATGGAGGCAGCTAACCAATGAATGACGTTCCATGGTAGCCAGCCTTCGATATGGAGGCAGCAAACCAATGAATGACGCTACATGGTAGCCAGCCTTCGATATGGAGGCAGCAAACCAATGAATGACGCTACATGGTAGCCAGCCTTCGATATGGAGGCAGCAAACCAATGAATGACGCTACATGGTAGCCAGCCTTCGATATGGAGGCAGCAAACCAATGAATGACGTTCCATGGTAGCCAGCCTTCGATATGGAGGCAGCAAACCAATGAATGACGTTCCATGGTCGCCAGCCTTCGATATGGAGGCAGCAAACCAATGAATGACGCTCCATGGTAGCCAGCCTTCGATATGGAGGCAGCAAACCAATGAATGATGCTCCATGGTAGCCAACCTTCGATGTGGGGGGCAGCAAACCAATGAATGACGTTCCATGGTAGCCAGCTTTCGATGTGGAGGCAGCAAACCAATGAATGGCGTTCCATGGTAGCCAACCTTCGATATGGAGGCAGCAAACCAATGAATGACGTTCCATGGTAGCCAGCCTTCGATATGGAGGCAGCAAACCAATGAATGACGTTCCATGGTAGCCAGCCTTCGATATGGAGGCAGCAAACCAATGAATGACGCTCCATGGTAGCCAGCCTTCGATATGGAGGCAGCAAACCAATGAATGACGCTCCATGGTAGCCAGCCTTCGATATGGAGGCAGCAAACCAATGAATGACGTTCCATGGTAGCCAGCTTTAGATGTGGAGGCAGCAAACCAATGAATGACGTTCCATGGTAGCCAACCTTTGATGTGGGGGCAGCAAACCAATGAATGACGTTCCATGGTAGCCAGCTTTAGATGTGGAGGCAGCAAACCAATGAATGACGTTCCATGGTAGCCAACCTTCGATGTGGGGGCAGCAAACCAATGAATGACGTTCCATGGTAGCCAGCTTTAGATGTGGAGGCAGCAAACCAATGAATGCCGTTCCATGGTAGCCAGCTTTCCATGTGGAGGCAGCAAACCAATGAATGACGTTCCATGGTAGCCAACCTTCGATATGGAGGCAGCACCAAATGAATGATGCTCCATGGTAGCCATCCTGCGATGTGGGGGCAGCAAACCAATGAATGACGTTCCATGGTAGCCAACCTTCGATATGGAGGCAGCACCAAATGAATGACGCTCCATGGTAGCCAGCCTGCGATGTGGGGGCAGCAAACCAATGAATGAATGCCTTAAACTTGCCCCTATACTCTGAGATGGTGATATCATCGACATATAGAGGTTACTGTGCAGTCAAACATGAAGTAGAGGTTACTGTGCTGTCAAACATGAAGTAGAGGTTACTGTGCTGTCAAACATGAAGTAGAGGTTACTGTGCTGTCAAACATGAAGTAGAAGTTAACGTGCAGTCAAACATGAAGTAGAGGTTACTGTGCTGTCAAACATGAAGTAGGGGTTAATGTGCCGTCAAACATGAAGTAGAAGTTAACGTGCTGTCAAACATGAAGTAGAAGTTAACGTGCAGTCAAACATGAAGTAGATGTTAACGTGCAGTCAAACATGAAGTAGAGGTTACTGTGCTGTCAAACATGAAGTAGAGGTTAACGTGCAGTCAAACATGAAGTAGAGGTTACTGTGCTGTCAAACATGAAGTAGAAGTTAACGTGCAGTCAAACATGAAGTAGAGGTTACTGTGCAGTCAAACATGAAGTAGAAGTTACTGTGCTGTCAAACATGAAGTAGAAGTTAACGTGCAGTCAAACATGAAGTAGATGTTAACGTGCAGTCAAACATGAAGTAGAGGTTACTGTGCTGTCAAACATGAAGTAGAGGTTAACGTGCAGTCAAACATGAAGCAGAGGTTACTGTGCAGTCAAACATTAAGTGGAGGTTACTGTGCTGTCAAACTTGAAGTAGAGGTTAATGTACTGTCAAACATGAAGTAGAGGTTACTGTGCTGTTAAACATGAAATAGAGGTTACTGTGCTGTCAAACATGAAGTAGAGGTTACTGTGCTGTCAAACATGAAGTAGAGGTTACTGTGCTGTCAAACATGAAGTAGAGGTTACTGTGCTGTCAAATATGAAGTAGAAGTTCATCATCATCATCGTGTGCCTTCTCCGCAACGAAGGTTGACTGCCATGGATCGTCGTTCTACTCTGTTGCTTGCTTTGATGGTGCAGGCTGACATAGATTGACTTGTCCATCTTTTGATGTTACTCGTCCATGTTAGTCTTGGTCTGCCTCTGCCTCTTTTACCTTGTATTTTTCCTTCTAATATTACTTTTAGTAGACTGTTGTGTCTTTTAACATGCCCCAAAAATTTCATTTGTCTTGTCTTAATTGTGTTTAGTAGTTCTCTTTTTATTTTCAGTTGTTTTAAAACTTCGTTTGTTTTCTTTTGTTTCCATCCAATTCTACCTATTCTTCTATAAATCCACATTTCAAAGGCTTCAATTTTCTGTTCTGTTTTCTTGTCTAATGTCCATGTTTCTGCACCATACAGGAATATTGAGAAGACGTAACATTTTGCCATTCTTAGTTTCAGTCCTGCTGATACTTTTTTTGTTGTTAGTATATTTTTCATGGCATTAAAATTACTTTTTGCCATACCTATTCTTTTGTTTATTTCAGTTTTGCATTTTCTTTCATTGGTTATGGTATGTCCCAGGTAATTGTAGCTCCGGGCTGTCTCCAGATGTATTCCCTCTTCTCTTCTTCTTCTATCCTTCCTCTGTTGCCGTTGGCGTCGAGGGGAGAAACAATCTGCGATTCTTTGCTCTTCTGTTGGCATCTTCTGATGTTATTCCTCCTAGTGACTCTAGTATTCCATTTATCCATCTCTTTCTCGGTCTTCCTATTAATCTGACGTTTTCGTAGCGTTTGTTTATGGCTCTTTGATTCATTGTTAGTTCTTTCTGTCTTGTTATGTGGCCGAACCAATTTATCTGTTGTTTCTTTATGTATTCGATGGCTGGTTCAATTTCGAGTTTCTTCCTCAGGTCAGTGTTTCTTACTCTGTCCCTTAAGCTGTTTCCTGTCATTCTTCTGACACATTTCATTTCTGTGGTCGTTATCTTTCTTATTGTTCTAGAGTCCAGCGTCCAATTCTGGCACTGATAGCACAGAGTTGGTAGAAAAATTGATTTGTATATTGCCATTTTTGCTTCTGTAGTTATTGCTTTGTTTTTCAGTAGTGTTGATACTTGACCTATAACTTGGCATGCTTTGTTACACCTTATATCTATCTCTGTTTCTTGGTTATTGTCTTGTGTTAGCGTGCTACCCAGATATTTCAAATTGTCAACTTGCTTCAAAGATGTATTATCTATTATGATGTTTAGTTTTTCTTTCTTTCTCGCTATTGCCATTACTTCGGTTTTGCTTATGTTGATCTTCATGTTGTATTGTTTACAAGTGTTGTTTAGCCTGTTGATATGTTCTTGTAGGTCCTCAGTTGTTTCATGTATCAGAACTTGGTCGTCTGCAAATAGTATTTCATTTATTTCTTCCTCTCTTCTGTTGTTTTCTGGTACGTATATTTCGTTCTCTTCTGTGTTATCGTTTGTTGTCATCCGTGTTGGCATGTTTCCTCTGATTGGGCATGCTAATTTGCATATATTGTCCATATATGTGATGAAAAGTAAGGGGGAAAGCACGCAGCCTTGTCTTACTCCGGAGTTAATGGTGAAATGTTTAGAGTAACCTGCTGAAGATCTTACTGTAGTGCGACTACTTTCATAGAGGCTCTTGCATATCTCTACTAGGTGGTGACTCACTCCGTACAAGGGCAATACGGACCATAGTTGTTCCCTGTCCACCCTATCGAACGCCTTTTCTTGGTCAATAAAAGCTGTATACAGTGTTTTATTATGCATAATTCATGTACGCTTTCCTTGTTTGTTTCTCCTTCAGTCTTGTGTCTGCTACTCCAAGTATTTTGATTCTTCTTTTTATCATTGCGTCGATTAATTGTTCTTCTTTGTCTCTGATACCGCAAATATTGATGGTTGCAATTTTATTTACATTATGTATTAAACACCCTTAAAAAAACAAATGTTATATGTCTATCCTGCTTGATGATATTTTAGATCACATTATATCATTCTCTGGAATTGGAAATTTGACACATAATCCATATAGAATAGAAATATTTGATGTTTCACTGAATCAAAATTATACACCGGCGCGGTCACTCCGCCATCTTGGGGGTGTCCATCACCCCCAACTGTGATATTTAATTGTAGGTCTTGAGAATTTTCTTTGTTTATGATCATAGTTTTAGTCTTTTTGATATTCATTTCTAGTCCATATTTTTTGCTTCTTATGTTTATCACAGTAAGCAATTGTTGTATGTCTTTAGGATTTTCTGCTAGTAGAACAGTATCATCAGCATATCTTAGGTTATTGATTATCTTTCCATTAATGTTTAGGCCTGGTATCTCTGAGATGTTTTTAAAGATTTGCTCAGTGTATAGATTAAACAAGCTTGGTGATAGGATGCATCCTTGTCTTACTCCTCTTTTTATGTCCATGGGTGTAGAGGTTTCCTTGTTATATCTTATTATTACAGTTTGCTCCCAGTACAAATTACATATTAGTCGTATGTCTGTGTCGTCTAGATTTATATCCTTTAGGCAGTCTATAAGTTGGTTATGGTGTATTCTATCGAAGCTTTGGTGTAGTCTATGAAGCAGGCATATATTGGTTTGTTTACTTCTGTGTACTTTTCAATCAATGTTCTAATGCTGAATATGGTTTCTTTTGTTCCACTGTTTTTCCTGAATCCAAATTGTTGCTCACCTAATTCAGTATTGATTTTATTCTGAATCCTTCCCTGTTTAACTTTTAGTACAATTTTGGTTACCTGGCTCATTAGGCTTCTTCTTCTTCTAAAATCACTGCATTCAACTGCACTATTCTTTTTAGGCAATGCAATGAAAGTTGATGTGTTTAGATCGTTTGGTATGTATCCTGTATGGTATATGTCATTGCAATTGTCTGTGATAACTTCGACGCCAAACTCTTCTAGAGCCTGTATCATCTCTATCTGTATATTGTCAGGCCCTGGATCGAACCCTACCTCTTGTCCTTTGTGGTCCAGTTCACTAACCACTGAGCTATCGCGGCTCCCTCTTATTAGATTGGCCAACGCCATATTCCGTATTTATTCTTATTCTGGCTCTCCCAGCTGATGTTGCAACGATTTCCATGTACGGGAATGTGTTCCTTGCTCCTACGTCATGGATATCAATTATGACTGATGGCGTTATGGTGATGATAGCAAACTATTTATACAACAGCAGGCAATCTGATCACCAGAAGCGGTCCTTTGTCGAGTAAGTGCTCAAGTGCTCAGTCCTTTAGCTTCTTGACACTATGGTCAAAAAATGGTAAGAGGGGGGGGGGGGGGAGGGGGGGGGAGAATGGAGGGACGGGCCCACCTGGGTCATGATTCCCAAGGGTCGGACTCCTGTTGCGTTTGAACCTGAAAGTTCACAATATGTGGCACATATGTTAGAAGAGGTTCTGATTTACACAATATGTGGCACATATGTTAGAAGAGGTTTCTGATTTACACAATATGGGGCACATATGTTAGAAGAGGTTCTGATTTACACAATATGTCGCACATATGTTAGAAGAGGCTCTGATTTACACAATATGTGACACATATGTTAGAAGAGGTTCTGATTTACACAATATGTAGCACATATGTTAGAAGAGGTTCTGATTTACACAATATGTGGCACATATGTTAGAAGAGGTTCTGATTTACACAATATGTGGCACATATGTTAGAAGAGGTTCTAATTTACACAATATGTGGCACATATGTTAGAAGAGGTTCTGATTTACACAATATGTGGCACATATGTTAGAAGAGGTTCTGATTTACACAATATGTGGCACCTATGTTAGAAGAGGTTCTGATTTACACAATATGTGGCACATATGTTAGAAGAGGCTCTGATTTACACAATATGTGGCACATATGTTAGAAGAGGCTCTGATTTACACAATATGTGGCACATATGTTAGAAGAGGTTCTGATTTACACAATATGTGGCACATATGTTAGAAGAGGTTCTAATTCACACAATATGTGGCACATATGTTAGAAGAGGTTCTAATTTACACAATATGTGGCACATATGTTAGAAGAGGTTCTGATTTACACAATATGTCGCACATATGTTAGAAGAGGTTCTGATTTACACAATATGTGGCACATATGTTAGAAGAGGTTCTGATTTACACAATATGTGGCACATATGTTAGAAGAGGTTCTAATTTACACAATATGTGGCACATATGTTAGGAGAGGTTCTGATTTACACAATATGTGGCACATATGTTAGAAGAGGCTCTAATTTACACAATATGTCGCACATATGTTAGAAGAGGCTCTAATTTACACAATATGTCGCAGATATGTTAGAAGAGGTTCTGATTTACACAATATGTGGCACATATGTTAGAAGAGGTTCTGATTTACACAATATGTCACACTTATGTTAGAAGAGGTTCTGATTTACACAATATGTGGCACATATGTTAGAAGAGGTTCTGATTTACACAATATGTGGCACATATGTTAGAAGAGGTTCTGATTTACACAATATGTGGCACATATGTTAGAAGAGGTTCTGATTTACACAATATGTCGCACATATGTTAGAAGAGGTTCTGATTTAAAGAATATGTCACACTTATGTTAGAAGAGGTTCTGATTTACACATTTTGTCACACATATGTTAGAAGAGGTTCTGATTTACACAATATGTCACACTTATGTTAGAAGAGGTTCTGATTTACACAATATGTCACACTTATGTTAGAAGAGGCTCTGATTTACAGAATATGTCACACATATGTTAGAAGAGGTTCTGATTTACACAATATGTCACACTTATGTTAGAAGAGGCTCTGATTTACAGAATATGTCACACATATGTTAGAAGAGGTTCTGATTTATACAATATGTCACACTTATGTTAGAAGAGGCTCTGATTTACAGAATATGTCACACATATGTTAGAAGAGGTTCTGATTTACAGAATATGTCACACATATGTTAGAAGAGGTTCTGATTTACAGAATATGTCACACTTATGTTAGAAGAGGCTCTGATTTACACAATATGTGGCACATATGTTAGAAGAGGTTCTGATTTACACAATATGTCGCACATATGTTAGAAGAGGCTCTAATTTACACAATATGTCGCAGATATGTTAGAAGAGGTTCTGATTTACACAATATGTGGCACATATGTTAGAAGAGGTTCTGATTTACACAATATGTCACACTTATGTTAGAAGAGGTTCTGATTTACACAATATGTGGCACATATGTTAGAAGAGGTTCTGATTTACACAATATGTGGCACATATGTTAGAAGAGGTTCTGATTTACACAATATGTGGCACATATGTTAGAAGAGGTTCTGATTTACACAATATGTCGCACATATGTTAGAAGAGGTTCTGATTTAAAGAATATGTCACACTTATGTTAGAAGAGGTTCTGATTTACACATTTTGTCACACATATGTTAGAAGAGGTTCTGATTTACACAATATGTCACACTTATGTTAGAAGAGGTTCTGATTTACACAATATGTCACACTTATGTTAGAAGAGGCTCTGATTTACAGAATATGTCACACATATGTTAGAAGAGGTTCTGATTTACACAATATGTCACACTTATGTTAGAAGAGGCTCTGATTTACAGAATATGTCACACATATGTTAGAAGAGGTTCTGATTTATACAATATGTCACACTTATGTTAGAAGAGGCTCTGATTTACAGAATATGTCACACATATGTTAGAAGAGGTTCTGATTTACAGAATATGTCACACATATGTTAGAAGAGGTTCTGATTTACAGAATATGTCACACTTATGTTAGAAGAGGCTCTGATTTACACAATATGTGGCACATATGTTAGAAGAGGTTCTGATTTACACAATATGTCACACTTATGTTAGAAGAGGCTCTGATTTACAGAATATGTCACACATATGTTAGAAGAGGCTCTGATTTACACAATATGTCACACAGTCATTCATGCACGTGTCTTTCCGTGACTGGAACAAAAGATTACGACAACAATTGCATATGCTAGTCTGATTTTAGTTTCTTTCTTTGTGTTGCCTTGATCTATTCAACTTCCATATGAAGTGATCTACTTCCCCCACAACCTTTCCTTCCAGGTACATTTTTTAAAATGTCAAGTCCTATTTTGGTAGTCATTAATGACAGGGCTTTTGATTTTTCTTGCGTCATGTTCACGTTGCTACTGATAAGAACTATGTTGTCTGCAAAATGAAGGTCCTCTAATCGAGACCCAAACGTATCAATGCCATGTATTTGTTATCTGAATCGTATTTCTGCATTATGAGGTTGATGGTAATTCAAAACAAGGACGATTCAGATTAAAATTGTAAAAAAATAAAAGCATCTCTGGTTCACCCTTATCAACTAGCAAATACACCACAGTGTGATATAATTACTGATAACGATATTTTAATGACTTCTGAACATAGTCCAAATTGCGGTATCGGGTAATTGCTCAATCTACAAACACGGTCTCAATGGTAGCAGTTTGCTAGAGTGTATGTATCTGTAACCCATTAGTTTCTGTAACCCATTAGTTTCTGTAACCCATTAGTTTCTGTAACCCATTAGTTTCAGTAACCCATTAGTTTCTGTAACCCATTAGTTTCTGTAACCCATTAGTTTATGTAACCCATTAGTTTCTGTAACCCATTAGTATCTGTAACCCATTAGTTTCTGTAACCCATTAGTTTATGTAACCCATTAGTTTATGTAACCCATTAGTTTCTGTAACCCATTAGTTTATGTAACCCATTAGTATCTGTAACCCATTAGTTTCTGTAACCCATTAGTATCTGTAACCCATTAGTTTCTGTAACCCATTAGTATCTGTAACCCATTAGTTTCTGTAACCCATTAGTATCTGTAACCCATTAGTTTCTGTAACCCATTAGTATCTGTAACCCATTAGTTTCTGTAACCCATTAGTTTCTGTAACCCATTAGTTTCTGTAACCCATTAGTTTCTGTAACCCATTAGTTTCTGTAAACCATTAGTTTCTGTAATTAGGGGTCGCCGAGATAACTATAGGCAGGGGAATGTCAGGAAGGTAGCGCGTTATTTATGACAAGGTCTATACATTTGCTGCCGGTGAGAGAAGATCTCAACTCGGTATCTCATGGCGGGAATTTGATTAAAGAAAGAGGTAATTGATTTCTGTTATAATATACACACACACACACGCACACACACACACACACACACACAGGATGTGACGTCACTGAGTAAACAATGAGCTTCGCACATCTCTCATCCATTCAGAGCAAGAACCTATTAGAACTCCTTACATAAGAGTAAAACTTGGTCGTTTACATATGCTATTTAAGAGGTAAAGTGACAGCTCCTTTAATGTCGTAATTTATTAACAATAACTAGATCTTTTGTCTTAAGTTTATAAACAATATATATCTAATCTTTTTTTTGTGATAAACAATATCTAGATATCTTATCTTTTTTATGGATAAACAATAATTGCTGAGAAGAGCAATGTGGTCCACGCCCACCTCCCTGAAAGAGAAACTATATGGGGCAATCGAATCACTTAAACGGACAGCTGACTTTATGAGAGAGTCAGGTATCCTACTCTGATTGAGTCTTGATCGCAGAGAGAGAGAGAGAGAGAGGGAGGGAGAGAGCCATACGCCCATAGTTGGTAACTTTTTTATGTCTCTACTCCTTCAGTCAACCACATGCACCTACTCCATCAGCCAACCACATGTATCTACTCCATCAGCCAACCATATGCATCTACTCCATCAGGTCACCACATGTCTCTACTCCATCAGCCAATCACATGCACCTACTCCATCTGCCAACCACATGTACTTACTCCATCAGCCAACCACATGTACCTACTCCATCAGCCAACCATATGTACCTACTCCACCAGCCAACCACATGTACCTACTCCATCAGCCAACCACATACACCTGCTCCATCAGTCAACCACATGTTCCACTCCATCAGTCAACCACATGTACCTACTCCATCAGTCAACCACATGTACCTACTCCATCAGTCAACCACATATTCTACTCCATTAGTCAACCACATGTTCTACTCCATCAGTCAACCACATGTTCTACTCCATTAGTCAACCATATGATCTACTCCATCAGTCAACCACATGTTCTACTCCATCATTCAACCACATTTCCACTCCATCAGTCAACCACATGTATGTACTCCATCAGTCAAACACATGTTCCACTCCATTAGTCAACCACATGTTCTACTCCATTAGTCAACCACATGTTCTACTCCATTTGTCAACCACATGTTCTACTCCATCAGTCAACCACATGTTCTACTCCATCAGTCAAACACATGTTCTACTCCATCAGTCAAACACATGTTCCACTCCTTCAGTCAGCCACATGTACCTACTTCATTAGTCAAACACATGTTCTACTCCATCAGTCAAACATATGTTCCACTCCATCAGTCAAACACATGTTCCACTCCATCAGTCAAACACATGTTCTACTCCATTAGTCAACCACATATTCCACTCCATCAGTCAAACACATGTTCTACTCCATCAGTCAACCACATGTTCTACTCCATCAGTCAACCACATGTTCTACTCCATTAGTCAACCACATGTTCTACTCCATTAGTCAACCACATGTTCCACTCCATCAGTCAGCCACATGTTCTACTCCATTAGTCAACCACATGTTCTACTTCATTAGTCAACCACATGTTCCACTCCATCAGTCAAACACATGTTCTACTCCATTAGTCAACCACATGTTCTACTCCATCAGTCAACCACATGTTCCACTCCATCAGGCAACCACATGTTCTACTCCATCAGTCAACCACATGTTCTACTCCATTAGTCAACCACATGTTCTACTCCATTAGTCAACCACATGTTCTACTCCATCGATCAACCACATGTTCTATTCCATCAATCAACCACATGTTCCACTCCATCAGTCAGCCACATGTTCTACTCCATCAGTCAAACACATGTTCTACTCCATTAGTCAACCACATGTTCTACTCCATCAGTCAACCACATGTTCTACTCCATCAGGCAACCACTTGTTCTACTCCATTAGTCAACCACATGATCTACTCCATCAGTCAACCACATGTTCTACTCCATCAGGCAACCACATGTTCCATTCCATCGATCAACCACATGTTCTACTCCATCAGTCAACCACATGTATCTACTCCATCAGTCAACAACATGTACCTACTCCATCAGTCAACCATACTCTACTCCATCAACCAGCCATGTGCTTTACTACATCAGTCAGCCATGTGCTCTACTCCATCAGTCAACCACATATACCTACTCCATCAGTCAACCACATGTTCTACTCCATAAGTCAACCACATTTACCTACTCCATCAGTCAACCACATGTACGTACTCCATAAGCCAACCACATGTTCCACTCCATCAGTTAACCACATGTTCTAATCCATCAGTTAACCACATGTTCTAATCCATCAGTCAACCACATGTTCCACTCCATCAGTTAACCACATGTTCTAATCCATCAGTTAACCACATGTTCTAATCCACCAGTCAACCACATGTACGTTCTCCATCAGCCAACCACATGTTCCACTCCATCAGTTAACCACATGTTCTAATCTAACAGTTAACCACATGTTCTAATCGATCAGTCTACCACATGTACCTACTCCATCAGTCAACCACATGTACGTACTCCATCAGCCAACCACATGTTCCACTCCATCAGTTAACCACATGTTCTAATCCATCAGTTAACCACATGTTCTAATCCATCAGTCAACCACATGTTCCACTCCATCAGTTAACCACATGTTCTAATCCATCAGTTAACCACATGTTCTAATCCACCAGTCAACCACATGTACGTTCTCCATCAGCCAACCACATGTTCCACTCCATCAGTTAACCACATGTTCTAATCTAACAGTTAACCACATGTTCTAATCGATCAGTCTACCACATGTACCTACTCCATCAGTCAACCACATTTACGTACTCCATCAGCCAACCACATGTTCCACTCCATCAGTCAACCATATGTTCTACTCCATCAGTCAACCAAATGTTCTACTCCATCAGTCAACCACATGTTCTACTCCATCAGTCAACCACATGTTCCACTCCATCGGTCAACCACATGTTCTATTCCATCAGTCAACCACGTGCTCTACTCCATTAGTCAACCACATGTTCTACTCCATCAGTTAACCTCTTCCCCTCCTCTCCACCTTCTACTCCCTACAACTTTCCTTATTAGAACCAACATCTTATAATTTCAGCTACTGCCTGACTCTTGTCAGTTAGACTCAGCCCAGGCGATCTCTTATCTCGGACACCACTGATCATTATGATCTTATATTGTTTTACCAGCCCTACCTAATCTAGGGCCGCTATGGACGTATCTATTTTAAATGTAATGTCCTGTATATGGTTTCACATATGTTGTTTATCTTCGTTGAAAAATGGGTTTGACCACAATGTCGGGATCGTTTCTTGTGTTATCTATTTGTAAACCTCTTACTATGATTAGAATTTTTGGGGAGAACCAAATATTATTTCCCCCACAACCATTCTCCTGAAACCCAGAACAATTCAGCGACGTCATGTTTAGTTCTTATTGCCTCTTCTCTCAGGACAGTAGTCACTACATATATGTCCCATTGCACTACATAATATTAGTGAAAGTAAAATGAACACACGTAAATACAAAGACATCGTATACATATATTTATTCGTTCCGCATGTAAACACAATTAGTTTCTCAATTGATTTCATTAAAAGATAGAACTTATTTTGACAATATAAACGAACTTATTTTGACAATATAAACGAACTTATTTTGACAATATAAACGGAACTACGCCAGAAAAGCAAAATAGCTGCAGGATAAGGACAATCTGGTAGAAAATAGTGGAGACTGAATGCTAAGTATAAACTGTAGACAAGTCTGTGATTCAAGGCCACGAGGAGTGTCGGGTGAAAGATTTCTTTCTTTTCTGCTAGACATCACAAGGTTTTATACCCCAATAACTATCGAAAAGGAGAGGGTTTGAAAACCTTTGGTGCAATTATTATTTTTTTTCTTTTGATAAATAAAGACAGAATCAAAAATAGTACGTTCTCGTGTATTATTTCTCTCATAGATCAACCATGATCGAACATCTACTCTTCGACAGTTTGGTCAGTCGTGTTCATGCCCCTCAGTTTGGTAACGACCGTCGAGGATTGGTTGCTTGATCCCAAGATGGGCAGATTGAGTCTGGGCGTGGTGGTCTGAGTGGCAAGGACATAGCGCATGGGCGTAGCCAGCTGAACTTCTATCTGATGGAGCATAGCGAGTTTGGCACTCAGTTGAGCTTGGACCTGCTGGCTGAAATCACGGCTGAGGAGAGGTAACGATAATTGTGATAGCAGATAAGTGTGTTGTTGTTAATGGGGATCAGTAGAGGTAACGATAATTGTGATAACAGATTGGTGTGTTGTTGTTAATGGGGATCAGTAGAGGTAACGATAATTGTGATAGCAGATAAGTGTGTTGTTGTTAATGGGGATCAGTAGAGGTAACGATTATTGTGATAGCAGATAAGTGTGTTGTTGTTAATGGGGATCAGTAGAGGTAACGATAATTGTGATAGCAGATAAGTGTGTTGTTGTTAATGGGGATCAGTAGAGGTAACGATAATTGTGATAGCAGATAAGTGTGTTGTTGTTAATGGGGATCAGTAGAGGTAACGATTATTGTGATAGCAGATAAGTGTGTTGTTGTTAATGGGGATCAGTAGAGGTAACGATTATTGTGATAGCAGATAAGTGTGTTGTTGTTAATGGGGATCAGTAGAGGTAACGATAATTGTGATAACAGACGAGTGTGTTGTTGTTAATGGGGATCAGTAGAGGTAACGATAATTGTGATAACAATTTAGTGTGTTGTTGTTAATGGGGATCAGTAATAAAGACCAGTCTCAACTTTATTTCTACTGTGGCCTCCTTCCGACCTTGTTTTCTTCCCGTGGCCTCTATCCTTTCAATAAAAAGATAACTCTTGAAACATTTTTTTGTTTGGTGCAAATAGACAAAACAATTACATGGGAATGTTCTAGAATATGTTGGTTAAGATAACAAATAGACAAAACAATTACATGGGAATGTTCTAGAATATGTTGGTTAAGATAACAAATAGACAAAACAATTACATGGGAATGTTCTAGAATATGTCGGTTAAGATAACAAATAGACAAAACAATTACATGGGAATGTTCTAGAATATGTCGGTTAAGATAACAAATAGACAAAACAATTACATGGGAATGTTCTAGAATATGTCGGTTAAGATAACAAATAGACAAAACAATTACATGGGAATGTTCTAGAATATGTCGGTTAAGATAACAAATAGACAAAACAATTACATGGGAATGTTCTAGAATATGTCGGTTAAGATAACAAATAGACAAAACAATTACATGGGAATGTTCTAGAATATGTCAGTTAAGATAACAAATAGACAAAACAATTACATGGGAATGTTTTAGAATATGTCGGGTAAGATAACAAATAGACTCAGCTGGCAAATCAAGAATTCCCCCAGTTTTTATTTCCCTTTTTGATGGATACAAGAATGCAACAGCTGTCATTGATGCAAGATCCTTCATTTTCAAATCCTTCTGTAGTGCAAGAATCACTGATGCAAGATCCTTCATTTTCAAATCCTTCTACAGTGCAAGAATCACTGATGCAAGATCCTTCATTTTCAAATCCTTCTACAGTGCAAGAATCATTGATGCAAGATCCTTCATTTTCAAATCCTTCTACAGTGCAAGAATCATTGATGCAAGATCCTTCATTTTCAAATCCTTCTACAGTGCAAGAATCATTGATACAAGATCCTCCATTTTCAAATCCTTCTACAGTGCAAGAATCATTGATGCAAGATCCTTCATTTTCAAATCCTTCTATAGTGCAAGAATCATTGATGCAAGATCCTTCATTTTCAAATCCTTCTACAGTGCAAGAATCATTGATACAAGATCCTTCATTTTCAAATCCTTCTACAGTGCAAGAATCATTGATGCAAGATCCTTCATTTTCAAATCCTTCTATAGTGCAAGAATCATTGATGCAAGATCCTTCATTTTCAAATCCTTCTATAGTGCAAGAATCATTGATGCAAGATCCGTCATTCTCAAATCCTTCTATAGTGCAAGAATCATTGATGCAAGATCCTTCATTTTCAAATCCTTCTACAGTGCAAGAATCATTGATACAAGATCCTTCATTTTCAAATCCTTCTACAGTGCAAGAATCATTGATGCAAGATCCTTCATTTTCAAATCCTTCTATAGTGCAAGAATCATTGATGCAAGATCCTTCATTTTCAAATCCTTCTATAGTGCAAGAATCATTGATGCAAGATCCCAGAACGAGACAACCAAAAGTGATCGAAGGGACGCATGTGATGCCAAATCAGTTTACACCCGATATCAGTAGGCAATAATGCAATATCCCAAAATGCAGCAGCCAGCAACGATGCAAGATCCCAGAATGCAGCAGCCAGCAAGGATGCAAGATCCCAGAATGCTGCAGCCAGCAACGATGCAAGATCCCAGAATGTTATTTCATAAGAAGCAATAAAACCTGTCATTTAAATTGGTAGATTTCTGAATAAACGTTTTTTTTTACACCTTTTGTCTAACTTCAAAATTATCCTTCAACACGCAAAAACAGTCCAATGGTTTATCCTTTTTGTCTCCATGAGACATTTCCAAATGCTTCTGGTCGCACTGAAATGGTCGCATACTTTCATTGGAAAGTGTAATATTGCAGATTGAGCACATTGGTTTTGTGTAGTCTTGCGGGGTGGTGGGATATATGTGAGGCCATGATACTTGGTCGAGTTTTGTCCACAATGATTGTTTGTGGAGATAGCCATGATGTATTAAATACGTTAAGTACTGGCATTGAGGAAACAAATGTTTCAACAGATGGAGCCAAATTGTACAATGTTTACAACTATAAAATAATAGAAGATCACTTGTCATAAACAGTGTTAGAACTTCAAAACAATGGCAAATGAAAGACGATGTCATTGCTATAATTTTATTATTATTATCTATATATTTTAAGTGTATAATGTTATAAATACATTTTCAGTTTACAAGATATATTGCCAGATATTCATATATTTCTGTATATATTCACAAATCAAGGTTTATGTCGATCGTGGTAGATTTTTATTAAAGACAGCAACCCCAAAAATCGCAGAATAGAATAAAAAAAGGCAAAAGCTTCATTAAAAAAAAAAAAAACTTTGATTAGGTTTGGCAAAGTTGTAAATCTGTTCTGTATTCATTTGAAGTTCGTGAACTCACCTTGCACGTGACAAAAGAGAGAAGGACGGCTAGGTTAGGCAGAAGTCAAATTGGGGGGGGGGGGGGTGGAGGAAGTGAAACAAATATGTTTCCGCAGAGATCAAAGGCGATATGTCCACCCAGGATAGTACATGAAATGTTCATACTTCTGATATGGGTAACTGAAGTCAAGGCACCAAGATGCAATAGAGATGCGAAGCTGCTGTAAAGCTGATGATAATGACAATTTAAAAAAAATATTTTAAGTGGTATAGTAACAGCTTTACGTGGTAATTAACACCAAAAAAGTCGACGTTTCGGCCAAGTAGGCCATCAGCTGGAACACAAACACAACACAAAAATATATATAAGGATATGTACACAAATCTAACTGCGTGGCGATAATATGCTAGATACTCAAGAAAGGAAATAAAAAATGGTCACTTCCCTGTTGTCCAGAGCGTGTTTAGCTTCTGTATGAACTAAAATAAGTGGGCGGGCTGACCAGCTATATATCTCACTGACCAGACAGTCAGGTGAGAAGACGGAAGGGTTCTAAAAATATTGGGAGGTGGGTACAAGATACATATAAACTGTGTATATCTAACTGTGTGTGTGTGCACAACGAACAGATGTGTAAACAAGCATGTGTACATAACCATGCAAACGTGCAAGCATAAGTCTGTATATATAACCACAAAACACGCATAAGAGAACCCGAAGAGGTCCAATTGTGCCAATACATATGCAGAGAAATATAAATACATGTATAGGTTCGGTAGTGCATGAGGGTAAGAAACGTGTGGTAGATGTCCTATGTGTATGAAAATGATATGTTCATGCCTTGCGAGGACAGCGAACCCAACTGGGCAATGAGGCGATTCTCAAGGGCGAACCGGCTGCGATTGCTGGAGTGACACGAGACAATGCCAGTAACTTGCATGTCATGTTTATCACTATGGTCAGGGGAGTTGAAATGGGTAGACACCGGGCTGCAAGTCTTTTGCTCAACATCACGAAGATGCTTACAAAATCTGACACCAAGACGTCGCCCAGACTCGGCCACATACGTCATCAGGCAATGATTACATATTATGGCGTAGATGATATTCCGTGACACAAGTAAACCCCTCCTTGATGTAGAATCGCCTATTAGGGAACAAGACCCCGAATCGGTGCAAAACACAAGGTCACAAGTTCTGCAAACTCGACGTCCACAACGAACAATACCAAAGTGTTTGAGGTTTGAGCGGGGGATGCGGCTCGTGACAAGAATGTCTCTCAGACTCTTGACGCGTTTGAAGGCGACCAAAGGAGTATCACTGAAAAGTAGGCGGGTAGTGGGATCAGAGTGGAGAATGGAGCGGTACCGGTTAAGGATCCTCACCGCAGCCAAGTTATGGGGGTGGTAGGTGAGGGTAAATATGGTCCTGTCAGAGGAACGGCGGGTGGATGGGGTGAGTGCCACCGAACGGGGAATATCGAGAGCTCGCTGGAAGGCAGATTGGAGAACCGAGTCAGGATAGAGACGACGCCTAAAGAAACTTAACATCAGGTGGGCCTGTTGGAGAAAATCTTGATCATCCTGGCAGATACGACGAAGTCGTAATAGTTGAGAATATGGAATGGAATCTCTGCAGTGAGATGGATGAGACGAGGTGTAGAGAAGATAACAGTGGGTGTCTGTGGGTTTATAGAAGACGTAAGTGTGGAGGCTGAAGGTACCAAGGGAGACGATCAGATCAAGAAAGGTGACGCATGAGGTAGAGATATAAGATGTAATCTTGATGGATTTATGAAAGTTGCCAATGTAGTCGATGAAACTGGAGATGTCACCTTCCGGTAAGTCAGTCAGTCCAAAACCGTCATCGATGTACCGGAGGTATTTAAGGGGAAGGGGGCCACGGTACGAGTTCATTATTTGATGTTCAAGGTAACCCATGAACAGGCAAGCATAACTAAGACCCATCTTGGTTCCCCGCTTGAGAAGCAGTGATATAGGCCACAGTGATGGTTGTAGATGAGGTTTAGACACTTGCTACAAAGCCCAGATAGGAAGAACTTGTTATTCTCGTTAAAGATTGCTTTCTCTAAACAGACCTCTTTGGTTATAGATTACAGACATCTGCTACCTTGCAGGAGGATCAAAGAAAACACAAGACTATAAAAGCATTTTTGATGAACTGTGTACTCTTTCTTTCTTTCGCTTTTTTTTTTTTTTTTTTTTTTTTTTTTGGTGAAATTACAAGATGAAAAATATAATAACGTTAGCCACGTAGAATTGGGTAAATAATGGTGGTGGTTTTGGTGGGGATTATTACTGTGTGGAGGTAGGGTGGTGATAGGGGTAAGTGTTGTTTTCTTGGGGGTGGTGCTAGTATCGTGATGCTAGTGGTGCTAGTATCGTGGTGCTAGTGGTGCTAGTGGTGCTAGTACCGTGGTGCTAGTGGTGCTAGTATCGTGGTGCTAGTGGTGCTAGTATCGTGGTGCTAGTGGTGCTAGTATCGTGGTGCTAGTATCGTGGTGCTAGTATCGTGGTGCTAGTATCGTGGTGCTAGTGGTGCTAGTGATGCTAGTGGTGCTAGTGGTGCTAGTGGTGCTAGTGGTGCTAGTGGTGCTAGTGATGCTAGTGATGCTAGTGGTGCTAGTGATGCTAGTGATGCTAGTGGTGCTAGTGGTGCTAGTGATGCTAGTGGTGCTAGTGATGCTAGTATCGTGATGCTAGTGGTGCTAGTATCGTGATGCTAGTGGTGCTAGTGGTGCTAGTGATGCTAGTGGTGCTGGTGGTGCTAGTGGTGCTAGTGGTGCTAGTGGTGCTAGTATCGTGATGCTAGTGGTGCTAGTGGTGCTAGTGGTGCTAGTATCGTGATGCTAGTGGTGCTAGTGGTGCTAGTGGTGCTAGTGATGCTAGTGGTGCTGGTGGTGCTAGTGGTGCTAGTGGTGCTAGTATCGTGATGCTAGTGATGCTAGTGATGCTAGTGGTGCTAGTGGTGCTAGTATCGTGATGCTAGTGGTGCTAGTGGTGCTAGTATCGTGATGCTAGTGGTGCTAGTGGTGCTAGTGGTGGTAGTGATGCTAGTGGTGCTAGTGGTGCTAGTGGTGCTAGTGGTGCTAGTGGTGCTAGTGGTGCTAGTGATGCTAGTGATGCTAGTGGTGCTAGTGATGCTAGTGATGCTAGTGGTGCTAGTGGTGCTAGTGATGCTAGTGGTGCTAGTGATGCTAGTATCGTGATGCTAGTGGTGCTAGTATCGTGATGCTAGTGGTGCTAGTGGTGCTAGTGATGCTAGTGGTGCTGGTGGTGCTAGTGGTGCTAGTGGTGCTAGTATCGTGATGCTAGTGGTGCTAGTGGTGCTAGTATCGTGATGCTAGTGGTGCTAGTGGTGCTAGTGGTGCTAGTGATGCTAGTGGTGCTGGTGGTGCTAGTGGTGCTAGTGGTGCTAGTATCGTGATGCTAGTGATGCTAGTGATGCTAGTGGTGCTAGTGGTGCTAGTGGTGCTAGTATCGTGATGCTAGTGGTGCTAGTGGTGCTAGTATCGTGATGCTAGTGGTGCTAGTGGTGCTAGTGGTGGTAGTGATGCTAGTGGTGCTAGTGGTGCTAGAGGTGCTAGTGGTGCTAGTGGTGCTAGTGATGCTAGTGATGCTAGTGGTGCTAGTGGTGCTAGTGATGCTAGTGGTGTTAGTGGTGCTAGTGGTGCTAGTATCGTGGTGCTAGTGGTGCTAGTGGTGCTAGTGGTGCTAGTATCGTGGTGCTAGTGGTGCTAGTGGTGCTAGTGATGCTAGTGATGCTAGTGGTGCTAGTGGTGCTAGTGGTGCTAGTGGTGCTAGTGATGCTAGTGGTGCTAGTGATGCTAGCGATGCTAGTGGTGCTAGTGATGCTAGTGGTGCTAGTGATGCTAGTGGTGCTAATGGTGCTAGTGGTGCTAGTGGTGCTAGTGCTAGTGATGCTAGTGGTGCTAGTGATGCTAGTGATGCTAGTGGTGCTAGTGGTGCTAGTGATGCTAGTGATGCTAGTGGTGCTAGTGATGCTAGTGGTGCTAGTGATGCTAGTGGTGCTAGTGGTGCTAGTGGTGCTAGTGGTGCTAGTGATGCTAGTGGTGCTAGTGTTGCTAGTGGTGCTAGTGGTGCTAGTGGTGCTAGTATCGTGATGCTAGTGGTGCTAGTGATGCTTGTGGTGCTAGTGGTGCTAGTGGTGCTAGTGATGCTAGTGGTGCTAGTGGTGCTAGTATCGTGATGCTAGTGGTGCTAGTGATGCTAGTGGTGCTAGTATCGTGATGCCAGTGGTGCTAGTGGTGCTAGTGATGCTAGTGGTGCTAGTGGTGCTAGTATCGTGATGCTAGTGGTGCTAGTATCGTGGTGCTAGTGGTGCTAGTGGTGCTAGTACCGTGGTTCTAGTGGTGCTAGTATCGTGGTGCTAGTGGTGCTAGTGGTGCTAGTATCGTGGTGCTAGTGGTGCTAGTATCGTGGTGCTAGTATCGTGGTGCTAGTATCGTGGTGCTAGTATCGTGGTGCTAGTGGTGCTAGTGATTCTAGTGGTGCTAGTGGTGCTAGTGGTGCTAGTGGTGCTAGTGATGCTAGTGATGCTAGTGGTGCTAGTGATGCTAGTGATGCTAGTGGTGCTAGTGATGCTAGTGGTGCTAGTGGTGCTAGTGATGCTAGTGGTGCTAGTATCGTGATGCTAGTGGTGCTAGTGGTGCTAGTATCGTGATGCTAGTGGTGCTAGTGATGCTAGTGGTGCTAGTGATGCTAGTGGTGCTGGTGGTGCTAGTGGTGCTAGTGGTGCTAGTGGTGCTAGTGATGCTAGTGGTGCTAGTGGTGCTAGTGCTGCTAGTGGTGCTAGTATCGTGATGCTAGTGGTGCTAGTGGTGCTAGTGGTGCTAGTATCGTGATGCTAGTGGTGCTAGTGGTGCTAGTATCGTGATGCTAGTGGTGCTAGTATCGTGATGCTAGTTGTGCTAGTGGTGCTAGTATCGTGATGCTAGTGGTGCTAGTATCGTGATGCTAGTGGTGCTAGTGGTGCTAGTATCGTGATGCTAGTGGTGCTAGTGGTGCTAGTATCGTGATGCTAGTGGTGCTAGTGGTGCTAGTATCGTGATGCTAGTGGTGCTAGTATCGTGATGCTAGTGGTGCTAGTGGTGCTAGTATCGTGATGCTAGTGGTGCTAGTGGTGCTAGTGGTGCTAGTATCGTGATGCTAGTGGTGCTAGTGGTGCTAGTGGTGCTAGTGATGCTAGTGGTGCTGGTGGTGCTAGTGGTGCTAGTGGTGCTAGTATCGTGATGCTAGTGATGCTAGTGATGCTAGTGGTGCTAGTGGTGCTAGTATCGTGATGCTAGTGGTGCTAGTGGTGCTAGTATCGTGATGCTAGTGGTGCTAGTGGTGCTAGTGGTGGTAGTGATGCTAGTGGTGCTAGTGGTGCTAGTGGTGCTAGTGGTGCTAGTGGTGCTAGTGGTGCTAGTGATGCTAGTGATGCTAGTGGTGCTAGTGATGCTAGTGATGCTAGTGGTGCTAGTGGTGCTAGTGATGCTAGTGGTGCTAGTGATGCTAGTATCGTGATGCTAGTGGTGCTAGTATCGTGATGCTAGTGGTGCTAGTGGTGCTAGTGATGCTAGTGGTGCTGGTGGTGCTAGTGGTGCTAGTGGTGCTAGTATCGTGATGCTAGTGGTGCTAGTGGTGCTAGTATCGTGATGCTAGTGGTGCTAGTGGTGCTAGTGGTGCTAGTGATGCTAGTGGTGCTGGTGGTGCTAGTGGTGCTAGTGGTGCTAGTATCGTGATGCTAGTGATGCTAGTGATGCTAGTGGTGCTAGTGGTGCTAGTGGTGCTAGTATCGTGATGCTAGTGGTGCTAGTGGTGCTAGTATCGTGATGCTAGTGGTGCTAGTGGTGCTAGTGGTGGTAGTGATGCTAGTGGTGCTAGTGGTGCTAGAGGTGCTAGTGGTGCTAGTGGTGCTAGTGATGCTAGTGATGCTAGTGGTGCTAGTGGTGCTAGTGATGCTAGTGGTGTTAGTGGTGCTAGTGGTGCTAGTATCGTGGTGCTAGTGGTGCTAGTGGTGCTAGTGGTGCTAGTATCGTGGTGCTAGTGGTGCTAGTGGTGCTAGTGATGCTAGTGATGCTAGTGGTGCTAGTGGTGCTAGTGGTGCTAGTGGTGCTAGTGATGCTAGTGGTGCTAGTGATGCTAGCGATGCTAGTGGTGCTAGTGATGCTAGTGGTGCTAGTGATGCTAGTGGTGCTAATGGTGCTAGTGGTGCTAGTGGTGCTAGTGCTAGTGATGCTAGTGGTGCTAGTGATGCTAGTGATGCTAGTGGTGCTAGTGGTGCTAGTGATGCTAGTGATGCTAGTGGTGCTAGTGATGCTAGTGGTGCTAGTGATGCTAGTGGTGCTAGTGGTGCTAGTGGTGCTAGTGGTGCTAGTGATGCTAGTGGTGCTAGTGTTGCTAGTGGTGCTAGTGGTGCTAGTGGTGCTAGTATCGTGATGCTAGTGGTGCTAGTGATGCTTGTGGTGCTAGTGGTGCTAGTGGTGCTAGTGATGCTAGTGGTGCTAGTGGTGCTAGTATCGTGATGCTAGTGGTGCTAGTGATGCTAGTGGTGCTAGTATCGTGATGCCAGTGGTGCTAGTGGTGCTAGTGATGCTAGTGGTGCTAGTGGTGCTAGTATCGTGATGCTAGTGGTGCTAGTATCGTGGTGCTAGTGGTGCTAGTGGTGCTAGTACCGTGGTTCTAGTGGTGCTAGTATCGTGGTGCTAGTGGTGCTAGTGGTGCTAGTATCGTGGTGCTAGTGGTGCTAGTATCGTGGTGCTAGTATCGTGGTGCTAGTATCGTGGTGCTAGTATCGTGGTGCTAGTGGTGCTAGTGATTCTAGTGGTGCTAGTGGTGCTAGTGGTGCTAGTGGTGCTAGTGATGCTAGTGATGCTAGTGGTGCTAGTGATGCTAGTGATGCTAGTGGTGCTAGTGATGCTAGTGGTGCTAGTGGTGCTAGTGATGCTAGTGGTGCTAGTATCGTGATGCTAGTGGTGCTAGTGGTGCTAGTATCGTGATGCTAGTGGTGCTAGTGATGCTAGTGGTGCTAGTGATGCTAGTGGTGCTGGTGGTGCTAGTGGTGCTAGTGGTGCTAGTGGTGCTAGTGATGCTAGTGGTGCTAGTGGTGCTAGTGCTGCTAGTGGTGCTAGTATCGTGATGCTAGTGGTGCTAGTGGTGCTAGTGGTGCTAGTATCGTGATGCTAGTGGTGCTAGTGGTGCTAGTATCGTGATGCTAGTGGTGCTAGTATCGTGATGCTAGTTGTGCTAGTGGTGCTAGTATCGTGATGCTAGTGGTGCTAGTATCGTGATGCTAGTGGTGCTAGTGGTGCTAGTATCGTGATGCTAGTGGTGCTAGTGGTGCTAGTATCGTGATGCTAGTGGTGCTAGTGGTGCTAGTATCGTGATGCTAGTGGTGCTAGTATCGTGATGCTAGTGGTGCTAGTGGTGCTAGTATCGTGATGCTAGTGGTGCTAGTGGTGCTAGTATCGTGATGCTAGTGGTGCTAGTATCGTGATGCTAGTGGTGCTAGTATCGTGATGCTAGTGGTGCTAGTGGTGCTAGTATCGTGATGCTAGTGGTGCGAGTATCGTGATGCTAGTGGTGCTAGTGGTGCTAGTATCGTGGTGCTAGTGGTGCTAGTATCGTGATGCTAGTGATGCTAGTGGTGCTAGTGCTAGTGGTGCTAGTATCGTGGTGCTAGTGGTGCTAGTGGTGCTAGTGGTGCTAGTGATGCTAGTGGTGCTAGTGGTGCTAGTGGTGCTAGTGATGCTAGTGGTGCTAGTGATGCTAGTGGTTCTAGTGATGCTAGTGGTGCTAGTGATGCTAGTGGTGCTAGTGATGCTAGTGGTGCTAGTATCGTGATGCTAGTGGTGCTAGTGATGCTAGTGGTGCTATTATCGTGATGCTAGTGGTGCTAGTGGTGCTAGTATCGTGATGCTAGTGGTGCTAGTGATGCTAGTGGTGCTAGTGATGCTAGTGGTGCTAGTGATGCTAGTGGTGCTAGTATCGTGATGCTAGTGGTGCTAGTATCGTGATGCTAGTGGTGCTAGTATCGTGATGCTAGTGGTGCTAGTATCGTGATGCTAGTGGTGCTAGTATCGTGATGCTAGTGGTGCTAGTGATGCTAGTGGTGCTAGTATCGTGATGCTAGTGGTGCTAGTATCGTGATGCTAGTGATGCTAGTGGTGCTAGTATCGTAGTGCTAGTGATGCTAGTGGTGCTAGTGATGCTAGTGGTGCTAGTATCGTGATGCTAGTGGTGCTAGTATCGTGATGCTAGTGGTGCTTACTTAGTTGTGGTAATGGTTATGGTGATGTGATTTTCTGAGCTACAGTGTTGTAAGTATTGGTGATGGTAGTAGTGATGTGGATGTTAAACTTACTATTTGAGAAGATCCGAATAGAAGCTTCGAAGTATCTCCGCTCTAGCCACTTGCAGTCTTGACTCTAGTTCCACAACGTGTTGGATGCTGGGCAGGGAGATGGAGTCTGGAAAATGAGGGGAGGCTAAAGGTTAAGTTTTTTGTGAGGTCACAATTATTGTTGACATGATAGAAGTAATGTTTGTCACATAATGAGATGATAGAAGTAATGTTTGTCAAAGAAAGAATTGATAGAAGAAATGTTTGTAACGGAAAGGATCGATAGAAGTAATGTTTGTCACAGAAAGAGATGGTAGAAGTAATGTCTGTCACAGAAAGAGATGGTAGAAGTAATGTTTGTCAGATAAAGAGATGATAGAAGTAATGTTTCTCACAGAAAGCATTGATAGACGTCATGTTTATCACAGAAATAATTGAAAGAAGTAATGTTTGTCACGGAAAGGATCGATAGAAGTCATGTTTATCACAGAAAGAATTGATAGAAGTCATGTTTGTCACAGAAAGAATTGATAGAAGTCATGTTTCTCACAGAAAGAATTGATAGAAGTAATGTTTGTCACGGAAAGGATCGATAGAAGTCATGTTTATCACAGAAAGAATTGATAGAAGTGATGTTTGTCACAGAAAGAATTGATAGAAGTAATGTTTGTCACAGAAAGAATTGATAGAAGTAATGTTTGTCACAGAAAAAAATGATAGAAGTAATGTTTGTCACAGAAAGAGATGATAGAAGTAATGTTTGTCACAGAAAGAGATGGTAGAAGTAATGTCTGTCACAGAAAGAGATGGTAGAAGTAATGTTTGTCATAGAAAAAGATGGTAGAAGTAATGTTTGTCACAGAAAGAGATGGTAGAAGTAATGTTTGTCATAGAAAAAGATGGTAGAAGTAATGTTTGTCACAGAAAGAGATGGTAGAAGTAATGTCTGTCACAGAAAGAGATGATAGAAGTAATGTTTATCACAGAAAGAACTGATAGAAGTAATGTTTGTCACAGAAAGAGATGGTAGAGTAATGTCTGTCACAGAAAGAGATGGTAGCAGTAATGTTTGTCATAGAAAAAGATGGTAGAAGTAATGTTTGTCACAGAAAGAGATGGTAGAAGTAATGTCTGTCACAGAAAGAGATGGTAGAAGTAATGTCTGTCACAGAAAGAGATGGTAGAAGTAATGTCTGTCACAGAAAGACATTTTGTAAGCCGAAATAATTGACATTCACAGTAGATTGTTTCGGAAAGATCACACAGCTGTGAATAATTCAATTATATAATTATTATCATCACTAAGATCATCATAACTATCATCATCATCATCATGTTTACTGATCTCACTCTCTTTCTCTCTCTCTCTCTCTCTTTCTCTCTCTCTTTTTCTTTCCCTTTATTTATCTTACTTTCTCTCTCTTTCTTATTTTCTTTTTTTATTCTCTCTCTAATATCTGTACAATTTTTCTCACTCCTTCCAGCTGTTTCTATCTTTTTTTTTTATCTTTCTGTTTTCTAACATTATTTTCTGTTTTCTAACATTATTTTCTGTTTTCTAACATTATTTTCTGTTTTCTAACATTATTTTTTCTGTTTTCTAACATTATTTTCTGTTTCTTTGCCTATTTCTGTTTCCCTTCACTACAAAATCTTGCTCCCAATTTATCGTTCGTTTGCACGCTTCTCTCTCTCTCTCTCTCTCCATATCTCTCTCTCTCTCTCTCTTTCATTAATATCTTTCTCTCGTCTCCTCCTTTATCTTCCACCTTTCTCTAGTTTCGTTCACTTTTTTTCTGACCCCCCACTACTCACTTTTTCTTCCTTCGCTGGCAAGTCACTCCGCTGAGCAAATAAAGAAAACAGTCAGTCAAATAGGATGAGGACAATCAGTCATAATCGTATGGGCGGTATTGTTTAAATATACAGTACAACTTGAGATGATCAGGTCAGTCACTCAGTCATAAGATAGATTGACGTTACTCACTTGTGACATCATTTCCTGGTCCTGGAACCTTTGTTGGATCAAGTTTTTTGTCATTTGAGTTGGCTTCCATTGCTAAAGGAGATGGTGATGGCTCTTGCATCATTGCTAGATTTTGAAATCTTGGATCTTGTTTTGTTGATTGCTGCTGCTTTCTGGGATCTTGCGCCATTACTAGCTGTTGCATTCTGGGATCTTGCATCATTGCTATCTGTTGCATTCTGGGATCTTGCATCATTGCTATTTGTTGCATTCTGGGATCTTGCATCATTGCTATTTGTTGCATTCTGGGATCCTGCATCATTGCTGGGTCCTGTGTTCTGGGATCTTGCATCATTGCTGGCTGCTGCATTCTGGGATCTTGCATCATTGCTGGCTGCTGCATTCTGGGATCCTGCATCATTGCTGGGTCCTGCGTTCTGGCATCTTGCATCATTGCAAGCTGTTGCATTCTGGGATCTTGCATCATTGCTAGCTGCTGCATTTTGGGATCTTGCATCATTGCTGGCTGATGCATTCTGGGATCTTGCATCATTGCTAGCTGCTGCATTCTGGGATCTTGCATCATTGCTAGCTGCTGCATTCTGGGATCTTGCATCATTGCTGGCTGCGGCATTCTGGGATCTTGCATCATAGCTAACTGTTGTATTCTGGGATCTTGCATCATTGCTGACTGCTGCATTCTGGGATCTTGCATCATTGCTGGCTGCTGCAGTCTGGGATCTTGCATCATTGCTGGCTGCTGCATTCTGATATCTTGCATCATTGCTGGCTGCTGCATTCTGGGGTCTTGCATCATTGCTGGCTGCTGCACTCTGGGATCTTGCATCATTACTGGCTGCTGCATTCTGGGATCTTGCATCAATGATTCTTGCCCTATAGAAGGATCTGAAAATGAAGGATCTTGCGTCAGCGGCATCTGCTGCATTCTTGGATCCATCATTTCTGGAACTTGAACTAACTGATCTTCCGTTGGTGTGTTTGACATCATACCTCTGCCACGAATTCTCTGTAGAAAAGTGCTCACTGATTCTCTCTCGGGGATTGTGTCGTCTGTAGCAGATGAGGGAGTTTGTGTTGATACTGCAGCAGGGGAGACTTTTTGTACTCTTTGAGCTGGTACAACCTGTCTCGACACGCGAGGATCAACGTTTGGTGTGCCCATCTGCATTCGAGGGTCAGCAAACTGTTGCTGCTTTCCAGAAGGAGGCACACCCACAGGCTGAGGGAAACTGGTTGGAGAAGCAGAAGAAGACGGTGAGGCCGCGTTTTTCCCAGCCTGGTTTGGTGTGAAGCCTGCACCGGAGGTCATGATCTGTTGATGGTGCTGCATCATGGCCAGGCGTTCCAACTGTTCTCTTCTGGGGTTTTGTAACGCCATTGCTCGTTCCATTTCTTCTCGACTTCGACCCTGATCGCCTCCACCGTTGACTTGTTGTTGCCTCCTAGCTAGCTCTATATTTATTTAGAGAAAGTAAAGAGAAGAATTAAGCTATCATGTTATCATAGCTCTAGTTCAGTTAGTTGTTTGTTTTCTGACATTATCCCAACGTTTTATAAACACCCACATCGACGATATTAACGTTTCATAAACACCCACATCGACGATATTAACGTTTCATAAACACCCACATCGACGATATTAAAGTTTCATAAACACTCACATGGACGACACTAACATTCCGTAAATACCCACATCGACGATATTAAAGTTTCATAAACACCCACATCGACGATATTAACGTTTCATAAACACCCACATCGACGATATTAAAGTTTCATAAACACCCACATGGACGACACTAACATTCCGTAAATACCCACATCGACGATATTAAAGTTTCATAAACACCCACATCGACGATATTAACGTTTCATAAACACCCACATCGACGACGACATTAATGTTTGAGAAAAAAAAATGACTAATTACAAGATCTCATCTCTTCTGTCCTCGTCAACTTATCTTGTACTGGATCTTTCCTGTGATCGAAGTGCCAACACATTGGCGTAGCGTGGGTTACCGGCGCCCTGGACAAGGCAACTATGGGAGTTACCGGCGCCAAGGGCGAGGTAAGTATGTGGGTTACCAGCCTCGGAGCAAGGTAAGTATGTGTGTTACCAACGCCTGGAGCGAGGCAATTATGTGGGTTACCAGCGCCAGGACAAAGGCAATTATGCTGGTTATCAGCGCCCGGGGCAAGACAATTATGTGGGTTACCAGCGCCCGGGGCAAGTCAATTATGTGGGTTATCAGCGCCCGGGGCAGGTCAATTATGTGGATTACCAGCGCCCGGAGCAAGTCAATTATGTGGATTACCAGCGCCAGGAGAAAGGCAAATCTGTGTGTGACAGGGGCAAAACAATAATGTGGGTTACCAGCGCCCGGGGCAAGGCAATAATATGGGTTACCAGCACCTGAGACAATCCAAGTATGTAAATTACCAGCATCCGAGACAAGGCAAGTATGTGTATTACCGGCGACCGTGGCTAAGCATTACATTTTGCGCTCCATAACCCATAAAAAAAAAACTATTATTACAACTTTCTTTCTTTCTTTCTTTTTAAATTGGGCGCTTCTAAGAAGAATTGTGCGCCCGATGTAACCACCACTCAAGGCTTCCCCCCGCCCCACCTTCCCCCTCACACCTACTACGCTACTGTACGCACTTCATGAATAGACAGAATACTAAAGATCTTGGTAGGCGCGGCACCAGAATAGGTTAACCAAAGAGTTAAAGATAGAACATTATCTCCCCTTCTTGAAGACTGAGTGACGCATCAAGAAGGGAGAAATAAGACTGTTTCATTCCGTCCTAAAAAAAAAAAAGTAATAAAGACACACTCGAAAATATTTGTCAATATTAATGTGATTTTTTTTTAACAAATCAAGATTGTAATGTTTACATTTTATCTTACCTGCCATCATCATCATCTGCTGTTGTTGTTGCATCATCATAATCTCCATGGGTGTTGGCCCTGTAGGCACGTGACCATCAGTTATGTTTTTGCCCGACACAGGTGGCATCATAGGGGGAACAACCATTGGTGGAATTCCAGTACCAGGTTTTTGCCAGTTTCCGAAACGAGGCTCTGTTCTTAGAGGCATCCCTGGGCCTGCCTGGTTCCCGTTCCCGAAAGGTTGCTGCTGTTGCTGCTGCTGCTGCTCAGCCATGAACTGCCTGTTGTTGCCGCCTTGTTGCTGTATTGGTAGTCGTTGTTGGTCGGCCTGGCCTTGCACTGCCTGGCGTCTGAGTTGCTCCATTTGAGCTGCTTGCATCATCATGGCCATCTGTACTCGGGGGTCCAGCATTCCTTGAGCTAAACACCGAAAAGAGAAACATAGCTTGTGGAAATAACTGCCTGCTTGTTGGTAATTGAAACAGTAGGGAAAAGAAAGAGCGGCCGATCTAGAGAAACAATTAGAACACTGGGGCGAGAGGCAAGAACAGCGGGTATCAACTCCCATACCGAGGTTGAGAGATTAGCCCAGAATAGGAATGTGTACCCAGAATAAACAGACAGACAGGCAGGCAGGCAGGCAGACAAACATAGATAGATAGATAGATAGATAGATAGATAGATAGATAGATAGATAGATAGATAGATAGATAGATAGATAGATAGATAGATAGATAGATAGATAGATAGATAGATAGATAGATAGATAGATAGATAGATAGATAGATAGATAGATAGATAGATAGATAGATAGATAGATAGATAGATAGATAGATAGATAGATAGATAGATTCAACCACAGCCAACAATAGTGTAAAGCCATAGGAAATAAAGGGAACCTCTAAAAACCCCCACTAGCCTTCAACTCTGCGAGCGGTTGTGGGTAGATTTACGTCGGTCATCTATAGCTCGTAAACACGTTAGTGGAGGTTTCTCCCTGGTTTAATTTTCTGCTCGCGGGTCTTCTCTATAATTGGCTGTGGTTCAATAGAGTTGAAAGAGCTGAAATATCCTGGTTTCAGCTCAACCTATTCCAGATCAATTATTTATTACATTTCGTGTGTGCCTGAGATAGATCGGTGCGTAATGACATTGTCTGGCGGCAACAACGGGTCGAGATTTATCCTGATTAGTGGTTTGTAGATTTACCCAGCCTTAAATGGGTAACTGATTTTTTTTTCTGGAAAGAAATACTGCCTGACATAGTGCTGACCACATCACCGCCCCCCCCCCCCAAAAAAAAAAGAAAGATATATATGTGTTGATGATATATATTGGCGTAACACACGACGTATATCGTTTACATCCTGTAGCTCGACAAGTTTCTTTCTTTCTTTCACTACTTTCTGCCCCTGCCCCTCCTTCACAGCGTGTTCCAAGTCAGTGAGTATATTCCTCCTGCATTGTTCTTGTCGTTTACCTCCCCTCTTTAAAGGACTACTGCATTTATTGCATGGGCGTTCTTGTGATGTTTCTTAATCTCTTCTCAGGTCATGAACCTTTCACTTCCAGAATGGTCACATTAATCTTTCTTTCTTTCTTTCTTTCGTCATCGAGGGGAGATATGGTTCGTGGTTTCTTGCTCGTCTTTTGGCCTCTTCTGCTATTATACATACCTCCGAGTGTTTCTAGTATTCCGTTTAATCACCTTTTTCTTGGTCGATCTCTTGGTCTGGTGTTCTCGCATCTCCTTGTGATTTTGTGTGATTTGAGTTTGCTGATAATGGTGTTAATCTAAATATTCTGAACACTTTCCACTCTATTGAAAATGACATTCTTGAAAATCAAGATATACGTGATATTATTTATCACACAGAATCAATGTGGCCGCACTCTTGACAGTTATTCAGCGATTCTTTCTGCTTTCAGTAAAGTGTGTTAGCTCGCTGGTTACACAGACGGACCTTTCTGACAGGAGAACATTAGATGCTTCTCTTAATAAATGCTTAGACTGTCAACGGTATACGTACATCCTTGTGGTGTCATTATTGAACCTCTAGGGTCGCTGGTCTGCACGCCATTATTCTGGGCCGTGTCTTGCTCAATGGGTGATTGTCGTGCTGGATTGTGATCAAGAATACAAAGAATGAAGAAGGTTCATAAATAAGCAAAAAGTTATTTTATTTTGAACAAAAGAACATTTTACTACAACTTTGGAACATAAAAACATTTTACTACAACTTTGGAACATAAAAACATTATACTACAACTTTGGAACATAAAAACATTATACTACAACTTTGGAACATAAAAACATTACAGCTAAAACTTTGGAACATAAAAACATTTTACTACAACTTTGGAACATAAAAACATTTTACTACAACTTTGGAGCATAAAAAACCTTATACTACAACTTTTGAACATAAAACATTTTACTATAACTTTGGAACATAAAAACATTATACTACAACTTTGGAACATAAAAACATTACAGCTAAAGCTTTGGAACATAAAAACATTATACTACAACTTTGGAACATAAAAACATTATACTACAACTTTGGAACATAAAAACACTTTACTACAACTTTGGAACATAAAAACATTATACTACAACTTTGGAACATAAAAACATTATACTACAATTTTGGAACATAAAAACATTATACTACAACTTTGGAACATAAAAACATTATACTACAATTTTGGAACATAAAAACATTATACTACAACTTTGGAACATAAAAACATTATACTACAACTTTGGAACATAAAAATGTATACTACAACTTTGGAACATATTTTACTAAAACTTTGGAACATAAAAACACTTTACTACAACTTTGGAACATAAAAACATAATACTACAACTATGGAATATAAAAACATTATACTAAAACTCTGGAACATAAAAACATTTTACTAAAACTTTGGAACATGCTCCTCCATTCGTGTTTACTTCCAGAAAATTAACAATAGCCGTATCCCTAAGCAAATATTGTACGGGCATTCACAGAATTGGAAGCGACCTGTGGGTAGACCTGTAACACCAAGATGTCTGTTAGAAAAATCATGAGTCTTGATAAAAGGTGCAGTAAAGTGCACAAGAAGACAGAGTAGATAGAAGAAGAGGTGGGATGATAACATCAAAGAATGGACAGGATAAATCCTTGTCACATCACATAAAACAGCTTCCAATTGTGAAGGTTGGAGGAAAATTGTGAAGACGTCATCAGAGTGTCACACCGACCACTCTGTATAACAGGTAATGACGATTAAAACAGATTGAGAAATGTGAGAGAAGATCGCAGCTTTAGGGGAATTCAGCTCAGAAATTGTTCTCTCGATAAATGTGAGAGAAGATCGCAGCTTTTAGGGGAATTCAGCT
Organism: Megaustenia siamemsis; assembly: GCA_032433765.1. NCBI lineage: Eukaryota > Metazoa > Mollusca > Gastropoda > Stylommatophora > Ariophantidae > Megaustenia > Megaustenia siamemsis. Next base: position 28,070,537 of record JAVIAB010000008.1, read on the forward strand.
CAGAAATTGTTCTCTCGATAAATGTGAGAGAAGATCGCAGCTTTAGGGGAATTCAGCTCAGAAATTGTTCTCTCGATAAATGTGACAGAAGATCGCAGCTTTAGGGGAATTCAGCTCAGAAATTGTTCTCTCGATAAATGCGAGAGAAAAAAATTGGTTGAGATATTAATTCTTAAATGTGACCTATTGGTTTTATTGTCAGGTAAATGTTAGGGAGAAGCTGATCAACAAAACAACGTTATGTCTGAGATTATCAACAAAACAACGTTATGTCTGAGATTATCGACAAAACAACGTTATATCTGAGACTATCGACAAAACAACGTTATGTCTGTGATTATCGACAAAACAACGTTATGTCTGAGACTATCGACAAAACAACGTTATGTCTGTGATTATCGACAAAACAACGTAATGTCTGTAGATTATCGACAAAACAACGTTATGTCTGTAGATTATCGACAAAACAGCGTTATGTCTGAGATTATCGACAAAACAACGTTATGTTTGTGATTATTGACAAAACAACGTTATGTCTGAGATTATTGACAAAACAACGTTATGTTTGTGATTATCGACAAAACAACGTTATGTTCGTAATTATCGACAAAACAACGTTGTCTGAGATTATCGACAAAACAGCGTTATGTCTGAGATTATTGACAAAACAACGTTATGTTTGTGATTATCGACAAAACAACGTTATGTTTGTGATTATCGACAAAACAACGTTATGTCTGAGACTATCGACAAAACAACGTTATGTCTGAGATTATCGACAAAACAACGTTATGCCTGAGATTATTGACAAAACAACGTTATGTTTGTGATTATCGACAAAACAACGTTATGTTTGTGATTATCGACAAAACAACGTTATGTCTGAGATTATCGACAAAACAACGTTATGTTTGTGATTATCGACAAAACAACGTTATGTTTGTGATTATCGACAAAACAACGTTATGTCTGAGATTATCGACAAAACAACGTTATGTCTGAGATTATCGACAAAACAGCGTTATGTCTGAGATTATTGACAAAACAACGAAATGTTTGTGATTATCGACAAAACAACGTTACGTCTGTGACGTAAAAATCACAGAGATGTCAGGCTTAAACATTAATGGAAAAATAATCAATAACCTAATATATGCTGACGACACTGTACTACTAGCAGAAAATCCTAAAGATCTACAACAATTACTGAATGAAATAAACATGACAAGCAAAAATTATGGATTATATATGAATATTAAAAAAAAACTAAAACTATGATCATAAACAAAGAAAATACTCAAAACCCACAAGTGGATATTAAAATAGAAGGAATAGAACTGGAGACAGTTCAGGGATACAACTACCTTGGGCATACTATAACCAGTGATGGAAAATGTGCAACTGAAATAAACAAAAGAATCGGTATGGCAAAAAGTAATTTTAATGCAGTGAAAAATATACTAATATCAAAATAAAACAAATAACACCAGGGTTAAAACTTAGAATAGCAAAGTGTTATATCTTCTCAACATTCCTGTATGGTGCAGAGAAATGGACATTAGACAAGAAAACAGAACAGAAAATTGAAGCCTTAAAATGTGGATTTATAGAGGAATATGTAGAATTGGATGGAAAGAAAAGAAAACAAACGATGAAGTCTGAAAACAACTAAGAATGAAAAGAGAACTACTAAACACAATGCAAACAGGGCAAATTATAATTTTGAAGCATGTTAAAGAACACATCAGCCTACTAAAAGTAATCTTGAAGGGAAAAATACATGGTAAAAGAGGCAGGAGCAGACCAAGACTAACGTGGACGAGGAACATCAAAAGTTAGACAGGTCAGCCTATGACAACCTGCTCCATCAAGCAAGAGACAGAGCGGAATGACGCGTCATGGTAGCCAACCTTTGTTGTGGAGACGGCACACAACGATGATGATGATTTTAGAAAAACAATCTCCTGATTGTCGTATGTGCTATCAGGGGAACATGTTTTTTCTTGTTTCATGGCTACACCAGATAGAATGAGTAGTCGTGCCCTTATTGGAACGAGTTTGATTGAACGACTGAAACATGTGTCTCTCGACAAATGCTGTCACTATCCGTGTTTTTAGAGCATAACAGTGCATAGTAGATATGTGTTTCAAGAGGGAGATGTGATTCAACCCATTTGATAGTAACAGGGAACTACAAAGGAGTGACGGTGTCCCAGAATGAAGGAAAGAAGTAGTGGGTGGAAAAATGGGACATGCCAAGTACTAAAGTTTTAATTTGCTCGACTTCCGGGAAAATGGCGCCATGTTGGCCCCAATCTTCAGAACGCAGTTACAAATAGCGTTTGTTGGTTGTTTGTGTCCTTGTTGTGTTCATCGATTTATTCATGTGAACTGGGGTAGACAAGCGCCAGTAAGTGCTCTCTTTTCAGTTATGTCATTTGAAATTGTAAATATATATGCAGTCAAATATAGCTTGCACGGAATTCGACCATGTTAACGCCACCATTAACAACAATCATGTCGCGCACCTCCCCCCCCCTTCTTTTTTTTTTGTTGTCGCTGGGACTTGCGTAGTCACTTAAGTCGTTTCGCCTTGCTCGTTTTGTGTGTTTTCTTTCCGCAGAATCTGGAGTGAGGAGGTGCACTCTTTTTTCAATGAAAGTCATTTGGAATTGTCGCCTATGCAGCCGATGGAGCATGTACGGAGATCGAATTTGTCAATACAAATAGTAAACGGAGTCAACACGCTTTTGGGGATCCGGTGACGTGAGGTGGAGCGGATACTAGAAAATCTCTGCTGCAATGAAACAGATTCCAGAATAAGTGGTCTCGAAAATATCTTGTACACTTTTAAGTTTAAAACAGCAATCATGAGCATCCATGCAACATCCGGGAATGTTTTAAATGTCAACAATACGTATTATTGAATTGGCATTCTGGGTGCTACTTACCCAATTTCGGTGCATGGTTGTCAGTGAGAGTTCTGCCTGAAACATAAACAGATATGAAATTAATGTTTAAAAAAATAAACATCGAAACTTGTGCGTGACCCACATCGAAACATGTATGTGATCCACATCGAAACATGTGTGTGATCCACATCGAAAAGTAAATAATGTAAGCATATTAGTCATTATCATCAAGTGCCATGCCATGAGGCCTATCAGTAGATAAATGAATTTGAACGATATAACTAAAATAATGTATAAGTCTATAGATAAGTAATTGAATTCCTTAGACTAGCAACTAAAGTTACAATGATCGTACTTTCTTTTAGAATACACATTTAATTTTACGTTGATGCTCGATCAAGGACGAAAGCTCCGACAGAAATCGAAAATGCACGGAAATCAAAGCACAACTACAGACATATTTATTTAGCAAGCCAATATATTTAAAGCTGCCGAATAATCTAATCGAACAATCTCTCCCATTTCACTATATATAATTCTCCTTCAGATAATTGTTTCATTTATTATTTATTTCAAGAAGAACCCACATCTAGGATATGATATATGTGGATGTTCCGGTACGTTTCAAGATGAAGGCTTTGTTTATTTTCCGTCTAAGTGGCCCGTTAGGCGTGAGGCTGACAACCCTACCCTGAGCCGCTCACTTTGGGACAACCCTAAGCGGGGAAAGCATCATGGTTGTAGAATCTTGTGGTGTTAAACAAAAGAGATTGAGAACTAATAAACGCTTTTGAAGAGTAATGCCTAAGAAAAATACCCTGTGTTTATGGAATAAATTCAAAGCTAATATTGAAATCAGAGAAATGGACATGCAACCAAACATTTCATCTACAATTAGGAAGAAAAGATGGACATACGTCTGGCATGTGCTGAGAAGAGACAACAAGAGTATTCCAAAACAGGCTCTTCTATGGAAACCATCAGAATACAGAAAAAGAGGAACACATAAAGAGATGCTAGAAAGAATACCTATAAGAGAAGCAAAGCTGGCAGGCATGGACTCATTAGATAAGATCGAACATCTCGCCCAGAAGAGAGATGGGAGATGAAAAACACTACAAGCCCTATGTGACGTCACACGGCGCGGGAAGGATCAAGGTCAATATCATCATCATCATCATCATCAAGAACCGGGCCTGCTGGCGTAGGTGATCATGTCTCTCCACAATTTTCGATCTCGACAGTTATTTATCATTTCTGTTGTTGACCTTCTTCCAAGGAGAATCAAGATATGTGCATTGTTAATTTACTGTAGCATTGCACTCTTCTAACTTCAGTATGAATTAACATTACACTCATCTAACTTCAGTATGAATTAACATTACACTCATCTAACTTCAGTATGAATTAACATTACAATCATCTAAATTCAGTATGAATTAACATTACACTCATCTAACTTCAGTATGAATGTATAATATTACACTTATCTAAATTCAGTATGAATTAACATTACACTCATCTAAATTCAGTATGAATTAACATTACACTTATCTAAATTCAGTATCAATTAACATTACTATATATATTTATATATTTATATAATTATAAAATCAGTGATGTTGGTGTACATACCTTACGGCGAAACAAACACAAAACTCAATTTTATCACAAATTCTGTTATTGGGGAGTTTGGTAACTATGTGATTGCAGATAATGATACAAATTACATAGAAATCTAAGAGAATACAAACAACAATAAGCATACCAACAGAAAGATAATAACATAGTAACAAATGAAATAAAAAAGAAGGGGTCAACTCAAGGCAAGACACCGGTCTTGAGACAGGAAGGTTGTGAGTTCAAATCCCGCCTGCACTTGTTGGAATTCTGTTTATGATTTCTCTCTGCGACAACTACTCCTGGTCTCAGCAGCGAGGCCCGGCTTGAAACATCAATTACTCATCGACGGCAAAAATACGAGTACCTCCGAAAACGGAGTTATCTGCCTGTGCGGCGAGGGACCCATGTGCACACGGCTGCCAGGGAATTACGGATTTACACGCAAAATTCAGTTCCTAGTCTCTAGGGACTTCGTCAGAGGTGAAAGCTGGTGAACGCAAATATATATATATAAATAAAAAGAAGCCATCAGACGAGTTCACATTCACACACAGTATCTCTCCCTCGCTCGACATCTCTCTCTCTCTCTCTCTCTCTCTCTCTCTCTCTCTCTCTCTCTCTCTCTCTCTCTCCACTCACACACACCATATTTTTAAAATTGATTGTAAATGAACTACTTGGCAAGGGAATCAACCGTAAAGACCTTTGCCAGTCATTAGTTAATATATTTCAATAACTTCAACATCCTAGAACTATGGTGTTTTCATGTGGTTTGCATTTATGAAGTGCCTCATTTAACTCGTCGTAAAATTTATCAATTGTTTCCTCTAGACTGTCTGCTGTTGGTGCATACACTTGTATAACATTTATGTCTATTGGCTTTCACTGTTCTTGCTCTTTCTGCATCCAAGGTGATACCTACTCTGGTGTTCAGTACCTCCAGAATAGATTATTTTATGTTTATCAGAATACATCTCCCCTGATCCGGTGTATCTCATTTCGCAAAGTCCCAGTAATTGTAAACCCATTCTTTTCATTTCTTGTATGATGTTTTCTAGTTTACCCTTCTGCATGAGTGTTCTCACATTCCAAGTGCCTATCTTTAGAATAGCCCTAGCAAAGAAATCGGGTGCGATTGAATATGATGATCATCGCACAATAAGCCTTATGAGTCATATGACTAAGATATTACTAAGAATCATCATGCGAAGAGTGCGAAACAAAATCAGTCCAGAAATTAGCGATGAACAGTGTGGTTTTGTTAGAGATAAAGGAACAAGCAATGCCATTTATATCATAAGATCTTTAGTAGAAAGAGCCATAGAGGTGAAAACAGATCTATACCTATGTTTCATAGATTACACCAAGGCATTTGACAAAGTAAAGCACCAAGAAGTAATCAAAATTTTAGAAAGCATAAACGTAGACAGCAAAGATCTAAGAATAATAAAGAACATGTACTGGCAACAAACAGCTGCCATAAGAACTGGAAACCAATTGGGATTGTTTCAACAAATAAAACATGGTGTTAAACAAGGTTGTGTGCTGTTACCAGATTTGTTTAATATTTATGGTGAGATTATTTTAAGATCCATAAGGGATATGCCTGGAATAACAATTGGAGATCATAATATAAATAATCTAAGGTATGCTGATGATACAGTTTTAATCGCTAAGAGTGAAAATGAGTTACAAGAAATGTTGGACATTATAGTGAAAGAAAGCAAAAATAAAGGACTGAGCCTTAATAGCAAAAAGACAGAGATAATGGTAACAACAAAGAAAAAGACATCACCTAAGTGCAAAAAAAAAAAAGACAAGTGGAACAATATTAAAACAGGTAAATGAATTTAAATATTTGAGAACTTTGTTAACCTCAGACGGAAGATGTACAAAAGAGGTGAGATGTAGAATGGCTCAGGCAAAAGCAGTTTTCCAAAAAAATGAGGAGGATACTATGCAATCCATTTTTGACAATAGAAACAAGAAAAAGAGTTCTTAAATGTTACGTAGAGCCAGTCGTAACATATGGATGTGAATCATGGACAATAGGACAACAGACAAGAAAATCACTGGAGTCTGTAGAAATGTGGTTTTACAGAAGAATGTTGAGAGCACCATGGGCAGCTAAGAAGAGTAATGAAGATGTTCTGAGAGAGGTCAAAGCAAAAAGAGAGCTAATTTCCAATATTAGGAAGAAACAATCATCATTTTTTGGCCATGTAATGAGAAGAGAACAACTGGAATATATTGTAACAACTAGAAAAATTGAGGGACGAAGAGATAGAGGGAAGCAAAGAGAAAAAATAACAGACAGCTTAAGAGAATGGCTTGGCAGAAGGTCAACAACAGAAATGATAAATAGCTGCCGAGATCGAGGGTTGTGGAGAGACATGATCGCCAACGTCAACAGGCCCGGTACTTGATGATGATGATTAACTTCAACATGTGAATGCAAAAGTAACAAATATCCTTAATAGCATAAACAACAGCAAAAAAAAAAAAAAAAAAAAAAAAAAAATATATATATATATATATATATATATAATAATAATAATAATAATAATAATAATAATAATAATGAAAGATAACAAGGGCCACAAAGAAATCTCTCAACCATTAAAACAGAAATGAACAAGAGAACCACAACGCATGGTTATGGTTAAGGAAAGCTCCGGTATCACTGCAAACGAATTAAAATCCATAATTGCTCAACCGCCCGTGACAGTGGAATCATCCGAATTACTTTCTCATCTCCCAAACAAAGAAAGACAGCTGTTGTCCTCATCATAGCAGTCTCAGCACATGCCAAACGACAATTGGCGAAACCGCACAGAAAGTGAATACAACCGTCTGTTCCCTGTTATACGATATCATCATTCATTGTAAACAATCGTAATATTGAAACACGATTAAAACGGATGAAACGCACAGCTCACGGTGTGCACAAAGCATTTAACTCAGTAGCTCCTGCAACATGCCGGACTTGGAATATGAGGAAACTGCAACTAGGAACACTTTTCAGACATAGCCTTTAATGGTTCCTGCCGCCTATCCACCATATTGACCGGAAGTTCACATCCTCCTGAAAATGATGATCGTCATATTTTTTTTAAATGTATGGCGCTTGATGATGTTAAGACATCGTTTTTGACTCCAAATCCGAACATATGAAATACAGTTAGTCATCGTATTATCCCCGTCTCACATCAAACAACAGACCGTAAGATCTCCTTGCAATGTGAATTTGTGAAATTATAAACCAGTTCACGTGTCTACCCTCTATCTCACAATAGACCTCTTGAATCTAGACAACATCCCTCCTGACCAGTATGAAACTCCGGGAGTCACCCCGCGTCTGCAAAGTCATGAACAAAGCTCTATTATTTCGCCTTTCATCATTAGCGTACGGCCGGTCTAGGGATATACGATCAGCCATCATGATGACGTAGCACACACAACAATGGCTTCGTCCATAAATTACTCTAGTGAATGCAGCCAACAACGCACGAAACAGTGCAAGATCCCTAAAGTGAAACCTTCGGTTGACTTGGCAGAGTTGTCCATATTAATGAGTTGTAACATGTAAATAATTGGCGTCAAACAATTCCAACAACACAACGCATTTGAACAACAAAGACAAAGGCGGAGAAAAATCCATAATTTCACATTTCCGAAATAGTAAAAGCATAGAAAGAGCCAGAACAATGATCTCTTTTGACAAAACAAAAGCGTGCAATTAACCACTTAAAGAGCTTTCGAAAAAAAAAACACCCAAAAGCATAGAACGATCCACATGAAGATCTCTTAGAAGGAGCAAAATCGAAAAAGGTAATATAAGATTGGAAATATTTAGAAGATGATTGATGTGTCGGTCGGTGCTTAGGGACTTAAATGTGTAGATGGTTATGAAACAGAAAAATGTGATGATGATAATGATGATGGTGCTGGTAATGATCATGGTGCTGGTGGTGGTAGTGATGGTGATGTAATGGTGATGGTGATTCATGATGGTGGTGATGGTGGTGATAATGACAATGATAATGGTAATGGTTATATTGATGATGGTGATGATAATGGTGATGATGGTAATGATGATGATGGTGATACTTTTATTGATGGTGATGGTGGTGATGGTGATGATAATACTGAAGGTAGTGGTGATGATACTGGTGATGGTGGTGGTCATGATGATACTGATGATGACAGTGGTGATAATGATGATGGTTATGGTAACGATGATGAGAAAGAGAAGAGAAACAAACATATCGCCCGCGACTTGTCAAATTCGAGGCACGAACAAAATGCCCTACAACAAGCTCAAACTCCCAGTGTTTCCTCGTGATACACTTAATTCCCTACCAATGGATTCAAATAAAATCCGTCATTAATGTAGTTCATTGCGACACGTCACAATTTTGATGTCATCTACTGGAGTTATTTTTTTAAAGTGAATTACCGTGCACATAAACTGTCCACGTCAGACATACGTGCTACGACAAGCAGGAAGTCGCCGAACGCTGCCGGCCTCGATCTGTCAACGTATTTGACAGATGACATAAGTAGCACCTTATGGCAAAACAGTTACGCACAAGACGAATTATCTATTAATTTCTCAGCTGTACTTTGAGTTTTTTTGGGATTATATTTTGATCAGAGAATAGACAATTTTCTCTCCATTTTGTGAAGGAATGTAATGAAATTCAACACACGTGAAATTATGTGCTTAATTGTAATAATAATAGTAACAATAATAATGATAATTATAATAAAACACAGCAAAGCATTTTTTTTCTATATTTAAAAAATATTACCAGAACACCTTGCCCCGTAAACCATCATCATCATCATGTGCCGTACCGGTTGGCGTTGGCGATCATGTCCTTCCACAATCTTCTATCCACAGTGCATAGTATGAGTTCTGTTGTTGACTGTTTTCCATGCCATGACACCAAGCTATCCAGTATTTTCTCTCTTTGTCGTCCGAGATCTCTCTTTCCTTTTATTTTGCCAGTTGTAACCATACAATCGTAAAAATAGTTAGCCTCTGAAGATTTGGTGCACATAAATTTGTTTGAATATTTATCAAATTTATGATATTTTATTATAAAATTATATTGCATGTAAAGTGAAAAAAAGTAAAGAGCCACCGTCACGCCAAGTGGCTTATATGGTGTTAGTGACCATAAATTTTACAGACCTCAGCACATGATTTTTTTGGGGTAATGCGGTCGGTATTACGCCCGTGCTGCTTTACTTTCCCAGAAAAATCCGGTACTTATTTAAGGCTGGGTGAACCCGGAGGCCGTCGGTTGGGATCGAACCATACCTCTTGTCATTTGTAATCCAATTCACTAACCACTGAGCTATCGCGGCTCCCATATTGCATATATACAATGTTATTTAAAGTATCATCTCTTCTCATCACATGTCCAACATATGCCCAACATATGTCCAACATATGTCCAACACATGTCCAACATATGTCCAACGTCTTTTCTTGATTACTGATGATGGTTAATGGATGAAGTGGATGATGAAGTGGTTGATGTTGTTTTAGGACCGAAAATACTACCACTATTGTTATGTACTGCTACGTTAAACATTCTGTATGAGGTTTATGTTGCATTAACAAAGCCGGTTTTACGATAGCGGCTTGTCAGATCTCTGATCAACGGCTCTTTACCAGGCGAGAGAAAAACAATCCTCCATCTTGTATCGAAACTGGAAACACTCACCCCTTACCATTATACATAGAAAACTAGCGCCCGACGTTACCACTACGCTACCGACGCTCTTCTCCTATCAAACATTATATATATATATATATATATATATATATATATATATATATATATATGTATATGTATATGGGAGCCACGATAGCTCAGTGGTTAGTGAACTGCAATACAAAGGACAAGAGGTACAGTTCGATCCCAACCGACGGCTTCCGGGTTCACAAAGCCTTAAATGGGTACCGGATTTTTTCTGGGAAAGTAAAGCGGCTCGGGCGTAATACCGACCATATTACCCCAAATATCATGTGTTATCAACCGAAGGTCTGTAAAATGTATGGTCACTAACACCATATTCCCTATAAGCCACTTGGCGTGACGGGGGTACTTTACTACTTTATTATATATCATCATCATCAAGTACCGGTCCTGCTGGCGTAGGTGATCATGTCTCTCCACAACTTTCGATCTCGGCAGCTATTTATCATTTCTGTTGTTGACCTTCTGCCAAGCCATTCTCTTAAGCTGTCTGTTATTTTTTCTCTTTGCTTCCCTCTATCTCTTCGTCCCTCAATTTTCCCAGTTGTTACAATATATTCAAGTTATTCTCTTCTCATTACATGGCCAAAAAATGATGATTGTCTCTTCCTAATATTGGAAATTAGCTCTCTTTTGCCTTGGCCTTTTTCAGAACTTTTTCATTACTCTTCTTAACTGTCCATGGTATTCTCAACATTCTTCTGTAAAACTACATTTCTACAGACTCCAGTGATTTTCTTGTCTGTTGTCCTATTGTCCATGATTCGCATCCATATGTTAAGGCTAGCTCTACGTAACATTTAAGAACTCTTTTTCTTGTTTCTATTGCCAAAAACGGATTGCATAGTATCTTCCTCATTTTTTTGGAAAACTGCTTTTGCCTGAACCATTCTGAATCTCACCTCTTGTGTACATCTTCCGTCTGAAGTTAACAAAGTTCTCAAATATTTAAATTCATTTACCTGTTTTAATATTGTTCCACTTGTCTTTATTTTGCACTTAGGTGATGTCTTTTTTTGTTGTTGTTACCATTACCTCTGTCTTTTTGCTATTAAAGCTGAGTCCTTTATTTTTGCTTTCTTTCACTATAATGTCCAACATTTCTTGTAACTCATTTTCACTCTTAGCGATTAAAACTGTATCATCAGCATACCTTAGATTATTTATATTATGATCTCCAATTGTTATTCAAGGCATGTCCCTTATGGATCTTAAAATAATCTCACTATAAATATTAAACAAATCTGGTGACAGCACACAACCTTGTTTAACACCCTGTTTTATTTGTTGAAACATTCCCAATTGGTTTCCAGTTCTTATGGCCGCTGTTTGTTGCCAGTACATGTTCTTTATGGTTCTTAGATCTTTGCTGTCTACGTTTATGCTTTCTAAAATTGTTATTATTTCTTGGTGCTTTACTTTATCAAATGCCTTGGTGTAATCTATGAAACATAGGTATAGATCTGTTTTCACCTCTATGGCTCTTTCTACTAAAGATCTTATGATATAAATGGCATTGCTTGTTACTTTATCTCTAACAAAACGGCACTGTTCATCGCTAATTTCTGGACTGATTTTGTTCCGCACTCTTCACATAATGATATTACTATATATATTTATATTTGAGTGTTATGAGAAGGTTTTGTTGTATCAGTTTTTCCACACGCTTGCGAATCGTGGACCTTGACAATACAGCTACAGTAGAAAATAAAGCTGTGGAGATGAGATGTTATCATTAGATTTGGAGACACTCTTACTTAGATCGCACCGAAGATGAAAAACAGTTGGCAAAAGGAAACATAATGCAATCGGAGCATATGATGATCTTTGGAATGTAGTAAAGAAAGGCAAAATGAAATTATTTGGCCTCGTACCTCGATCGTCTGGCCTAGCAAAAACTTTTCTGCAAGAAACTGGGAAAGAGACAATAAGGAAAGGTAGACAGAAAAAGATGGAAAGATGACATCAAAGAATGGACAGACCTCGACTTGCAGAGTCCCAAAAAATGACTAAAAAGAGAAGAAATAGAGAATATTGACGAAGTCTATCATTAGTGGGGAGCCGCGATAGCTCAGTGGTTAGTGAACTGGACAACAAAGCAAGCTTGCCAACTTGGCTTTTTTTAAAGCCAGATTTCAGAAATCTTGCTTTTTTTTTCAAGGTGACTGGCTTTTTTATATTTTTATTGGCTTTTTGGCTTTTATGGCTTTTTCTTGCTTTTTTTTTTTTTTTTTTTGCCAAACGGAAATCCGTGGAAACTAAATTCGCCCTAATCTGAAATTTCTGAAATTTTTCAACTTCAAACTTTTCAGACCGCATGTTCTACGTATCCGTCTGTCCAAACTGATGATGAAACTAAATCCGCTTACCAGGGCACATTGCGTAATAGAAATCAACGACAGGTGTCGGCTTGTTGTTTGATATCGGTTGATGATATCCCACTGGAAGCAATTAGCCTTTAGATCGTCAGCGAGTGCGTCAAGCTTCAGTCCGAAGGATGCGATATCTAGTAGTTTCAACCGATGTTGTAATCTGATTATGCGGGCGGGATCCTTACCCTTCCAACTTCCAGGCTTGTCTGATTATCTGATAATATTAGATTTGCTGTTTGTCATGAGATTGGTGGGTGAATCTTGTGATGTCGAAGTTGTTAAAGGACTGACCACTGTCACTACTATAGAAGGTGTGGCTATAAACACGAAATAAAAGAGATGATCGACGATTGCTTGGGGAACACGTTTTGGTGAACTTGTCACAATAAGAATTTTCGGAGTTAAGGATTCTTGAGTTTCAACTTTGGAGTTTCCGCTGTTATTTTATAGTGTCAATGGTGACAAAGTTAAAATAGCCGAGCTGCAGATTGCAGTAAGCATGACCTGCCATTGTGCAATACGCACAGTAGATCATCTTAGTGAAATCATGACATCGCATGGTCAGGGAAGCACGCTGCAACATATAAAGTTACATCGAACTAAATGTTCATGCTTAATAAAAAAAATATAATAGCACCTGAATTGAGAAACGAACTACTTCGTGACTTTCAACACAAAAAATATGCTCTAATTGTGGATGAATCAACTGACATATCCACTCAAAAGCACCTGTGTGTTTTAATTCGCTATTTTAGTGAGAGGAAACAGACTATTTTAACTGCATTTCTTGGATTAATTCCTGTGCAAGAGTGTACAGGAGAAAACATATTTCATTTGATTGAAGAGGAAATCAAACAATGTGGTCAGAGCCTTACAAACTGCATTGGGTTTGCATCAGATGGTGCATGAAACATGGTTGGGTGCAACAACTCTGTGTGGTCTAGATTGTTTGTATCAGATGGTGCATCAAACATGGTTGGGTGCAACAACTCTGTGTGGTCTAGATTGTTTGTATCAGATGGTGCATCAAACATGGTTGGGTGCAACAACTCTGTGTGGTCTAGATTGTTTGTATCAGATGGTGCATCAAACATGGTTGGGTGCAACAACTCTGTGTGGTCTAGATTGTTTGTATCAGATGGTGCATCAAACATGGTTGGGTGCAACAACTCTGTGTGGTCTAGATTGAAAGATGTATCTCCTTCATGTGTGAAACTAAGATGTGTTTGCCATTCACTGGCACATATATTATGCAATGGTCAAACTGCCCTCAAACATTTGATTTATGCTCTCAGAGATACCTCAATGGTTTAGACACAGTGACTTACAACGAGAAGCCTACAGAGAAGTGTTTAAAGTCATGAATACACCTACAGCTTATGAAACAAGCCGAACTGCCCCGCTTCCATTTGAAAAGCCTTCCTCTACTCGCTGGCTTGTGCGTGAACAAGTTATGTTTAATATTTGGATGAACTGGGAAGAGCTGAAGGCTTACTTTATTAATGCTGAATTAGCTCATTCAAAATTAGACACAAAGTTTAAAGCAAGATTGTTGAAAGAAATGGTGCTATGTTACAAACATGACTTGTTCTTTGTGTTTACAACACCCATAGTCCAGGAGTTTGAAATGATGAACAGCCTTTTTCAACAAACTAAAGCTGATCCACCTCTATCACGAACTACATTTACAAGTCTTCAAAGCAGACTATATCATGCAAACGGACATTTAACAAATGTTGATTAAGTTGATTTTGAAGTAAAATTGTTAACAGAATATAATCAGTTCCTTAAAATTACTTGTTCCTTGTATTAAAATAAATACATTGTCTCAGTCTGAATAGTAAGAAAACAGAAGTAATGGTTATATCGAAGAAACAATCATCACCATCATGCAGACTAAAAATAAACGAGACAAATCTGAAACAAGTGCAACGTTTCAAATACTTGGGCACAATAATAACATCAGATGGGAGATGCACCACAGAAATAAAAAGCAGAATATCTCAGGCCAAAATAGCATTTCAGAAAATGAAAAATATCTTATGCAACAAATCTATGTCAATAAAAATGAGAAAGAGAGTTCATCGGGTGCTATATAGAACCTATTCTGACCTATGGAAGCGAATCATGGACAGTAGACAAACAAATGGAAAGACGATTAGAGGCCACAGAGATGGGATTTCTCAGAAGAATGTTGAAAGTTCCCTGGACAGCTAAAAATACCAATGAGGAAGTTCTCAAAGAGGCCAACACAAAAAGAGAGCTCTTAAAAAACATCAGAAAGAAGCAATCAACATTTTTCGGGCACATCATGAGCAGAGGAAAGTTGGAGTACTTGGTTACAACTGGCAAAATAAAAGGAAAGAGAGATCGCGGGCGACAAAGAGAGAAAATACTGGATAGCTTGGTGTCATGGCATGGAAAACAGTCAACTACACAACTGATACGATGCACTGTAGATAGAAGATTGTGGAGGGACATGATCACCTACGCCAACCGGTATGCCACATGATGATGATGTATTAAAATGGATTTGGAGCTTTAAATACGATGTGATTATGTCAAAAATGTTTGTCTTTTTGCTTTGGCTTTTTAAAGTACTGTTTGGCTCTTTCTTGGCCTTTTTTATCACGGTTTTTTTTGGTCCTTTTATCAAAATTTCCATCTGGCAACCCTGCTACAAAGGACAAGGGGTAGAGTTCGATCCCAACCGACGGCTTCCGGGTTCACCCAGCCTTAAATGGGTACCGGATTTTTTTTCTGGGAAAGTAAACCGGCACGGGCATAATACCGACCACATTACCCCAAAAATCATGTGCTGAAGGTCTGTAAAATTTATGGTCACTAACACCATAATCCCTATACGCGACTTGGCGTGACGGGGTACTTTACTACTTTACTATCATTAGTGCCTTAACGATCCAAGCGGGTAATGAATGATGAAGAGGAAGAGAAGGCCTGAAAAGATCGAATTTGCTGTTGAAGATGACGTTATGGGAGAGTTATGGCCCGTCTCTACGTCTATTTAACATTTCCTATTGATTCTGTCTCTAAAGAGTACGGTTCCATTTTCTTATGTAATTACACTGTTTTTTTTTTTTTTTTACTGATCTTGTCCCGTTTTCGTCAACTTAATGTCCAATTTTTGTCATCATAATGTCCCATTTTTGTCATCATAATGTCCCATTTTTGTCATCATAATGTCCCATTTTTGTCATCATAATGTCCCATTTTTGCCATCATAATGTCCCGTTGTTGTCATCCAAATGTCCAATTTTTGCCATCTTAATGTCCCATTTTTGTCATCTTAATATCCCATTTATCCCATCATAATGTCCCGTTTTTGTCATCTTAATATCCCATTTTTGCCATCATAATGTCCCATTTTTGCCATCTTAATATCTCATTTTTGCCATCATAATGTCCCATTTTTGCCATCATAATGTCCCATTTTTGCCATCTTAATATCTCATTTTTGCCATTATAATGTCCCATTTTTGCCATCATAATGTCCCGTTTTTGTCATCTTAATATCCCATTTTGCCATCTTAATATCCCATTTTTGCCATCTTAATGTCCCATTTTTGCCATCATAATGTCCCGTTTTTGCCATCTTAATGTCCCATTTTTGCCATCATAATGTCCCGTTTTTGTCATCTTAATATCCCATTTTTGCCATCATAATGTCCCATTTTTGTCATCATAATGTCCCATTTTTGCCATCTTAATATAGCATTTTTGCCATCATAATGTCCCATTTTTGCCATCTTAATATCCCATTTTTGCCATCATAATGTCCCATTTTTGCCATCTTAATATCCCATTTTTGCCATCTTAATATAGCATTTTTGCCATTATAATGTCCCATTTTTGCCATCTTAATATCCCATTTTTGCCATCATAATGTCCCATTTTTGCCATCTTAATGTCCCATTTTTGCCATCATAATGTCCCGTTTTTGCCATCTTAATGTCCCATTTTTGCCATCATAATGTCCCGTTTTTGTCATCTTAATATCCCATTTTTGCCATCATAATGTCCCATTTTTGTCATCATAATGTCCCATTTTTGCCATCTTAATGTCCCATTTTTGCCATCATAATGTCCCATTTTTGCCATCTTAATATCCCATTTTTGCCATCATAATGTCCCATTTTTGCCATCTTAATGTCCCATTTTTGCCATCATAATGTCCCGTTTTTGTCATCTTAATATCCCATTTTGCCATCTTAATATCCCATTTTTGCCATCTTAATATAGCATTTTTGCCATCATAATGTCCCATTTTTGCCATCTTAATATCCCATTTTTGCCATCATAATGTCCCATTTTTGCCATCATAATGTCCCATTTTTGCCATCATATTGTCCCGTTTTTGCCATCATAATGTCCCGTTTTTACCATCCCAAATGTCCCGTTCTTGCCATACCAATATCGCTTTTTAAAAATGAAATATGGTCAGCCAAAGAATTTTTTTTTAATGGTATTTAAAGGCAATTGCGGACCAATATTGCTTAGAAACTGCCTGAGGTTGAACAAGATCGTAGCTCATCAAGTAGAAGGCTTTTAACTCCAAAGGGAAACAAGCGCTCAACTATAATGAGTATACGGAATCGTAGCTCATCAAGTAGAAGGCATTTCAAGGGGAACTACGTGTTCAACTATATTATAGAATGGGTATAAGGTAAAGTACGAGACTTGAATCGCGTCATAGCACGTGAGTTTCCATCCATATGTGCTCGGCCGCCTATCCAGAATTTTTCTGAGACTTCTGGATAGTGTAGCTTCAAGCATTGAAACTCACGATGCGATGCGACATTCCTCACCTTTCCAGGGTAATACCCTGGTACCCATTTCTGCCAGCGGCTGGGTCGACCGTGGGGGTATTTTTTTTTTCCAACCACGAGTACAATTCACAATGTTTCCAGCGGGAATCGAACACAGGTTGTCCGAACGTCGGTAGCCCAGTCGGGTGGTTTTCCCAGCTAGGCTACCGAGGCCCCCAATATAATAATGGGTATACGGGATCGTACCTCATCAAGTAGAAGGCGTATCAAGGGGAACCAAGCACTCAACTATAATGGGCATACGGGAGTTCAAGGTAACGACAAGAAAGTTGGCGGGTTGACACCTTAAAGGGAAATAAACTGGGGATAGATTCGAGACAGACAGGACACAACCGAGGTACAACATAATCGATAATTTTGTGAAGATATAACAGCTGATGACTAGAGGCGACGGGTTAGATCCTGATCGACGGCTTCCAGGTTCACCCAGCCTTTAATGGGTACTGGATTTTTTTCTGGGAAGTAAAGCAGCACGGGCGTAATACTGACCACATTACCCCAAAAAATCATGTGCTGAAGGTCTATAAAAATTATGGTCACTAACTCAATTTTCCCTGTACGCCACTTGGCGTGACGGGCTCTTTAATTACTTACTATAGCAGTTGATGTTAAATATAGCCAGGGTCAGCGGTAATTTAGAATTATATGTGGTACAAGAGAGATGAGGCGTTTGAGAATTGACGAGTGGTGTGCGTCATTTGTTTTGATATGACGTCTGTTGCGTTCTGTCGCAGTCTATGCTAAGCTGCGCCATTCTGCGCCTTAAAGTCTTTGCATTCTTTGTTTTTGTTTCGTTCGCCTGAAGTATTGTCTATCTCTGCAATGACGTTTCCTGTATACATTTTACTGTCTTTTGTCATTCTTGTCTCCGCATTCAGCTTTGCTACTGTTTTGGCCGGGAGCCGCGATAGCTCAGTGGTTAGTGAACTGGACTACAAAAGACAAGGGGTAGGGTTCGATCCCAACCGACGGCTTCCGGGTTCACCCAACCTTAAATGGGTACCGGATTGTTTCTGGGAAAGTGAAGCAGCACGGGCGTAACACCGACCACATTACCGCAAAAATCATGTGCCGAAGGTCTGTAAAATGTATGGTCACTAACACCATATTTCCCTATACGCCACTTGGCGTGACTCAGGTACTTTACTTTTTTTTTTTTTACTGTTTTGGTCGACGTTTACACATTAGTTCTAATTGCTTCTACGCCTTCACCCCCCCCCCCCCCCCCCACCAACGATAACTTCTCCTTATCGTCCGTCCCTAAATTGGCTCTACGTGAGTCTAGACGTGATGTGTCGCTAGTTCAGGCAAGCCGAGATACTGGGTCGGATACAGCAGTTTTCAGCAGGTCATTTGTGGGCACCAGATTGCCGCCTCCATTCGACTCTACTCGTTTGACCTGTCTGTTTCACGGAACATTGTTGGCAGGTTGCGTCTCACAAGCTGTACCTTATCTCTTACATCCCTGATCTCTTCTTCAGGCTCAACAGTCTGTCTTCAGAGCTACTATCATGTGAAGATGGGATTCTCTCTTGTATGGCTAGAAAGAAAGAAAGAAAGAGAGAAAAAAAGAAAGAAAGAAAGAAAGAAAGAAAGAAAGAAAGAAAGAAAGAAAGAAAGAGAAAGAAAGAAAGAAAGAAAGAAAGAAAGAAAGAAAGAAAGAAAGAAATTAGGCACGCCTCGAACTTCGCGATAAGGCAAAGGGATTACGATGCTAGTGGTTCATATTATTTTTGAATTCAATCACATTTGTGGTAGTGTAGACAGTACTACATCAGGCCGGCTCCTTTACTAGAAGACATTATGTTATACATATTTAAGGGTGGGTGATAAGCCAGTCAGTCTTCGGAACGTAACTGACCTTTTGTCCTCAGCAAACCGTCATCTATCGCCACTATCCACATGAATCCAATTTAATGGATGGTTAGGTTACCGTGCTTTTTATATTTTAGGTTACCGTGCTTTTTATATTTTAAAATATTGATCCTAAAGGGAATGTGGACAAGAAGTTATCATAATCTATGACTGTTGTACTCTACTTTAGTCAGTAACCTCAAATCTCCAAATTGTGTTTATTATTCTGTGCGAACAGATGTAGGGTTTGAAATTAGCTCCCTTTTAAATGAAACCCTCTTAAAGGTCATCCTCGATGTGCCGGTGACACCGCCCACTCTCAGGCTGCGTACAGGCTCGATTCTTGGCTCAGTCCTGCCTACTATTTTATATTTTAGGAGTTTTTGTTGCTATTTTACATTTCAGTAGTTTTTTTTTTTAGTGAATGGTCGAAAAGGATAAATCCTGTGGTTATCTAAAAGTATTTGTTGACGTGCGTTTGTTCCACGGTAAGTCAGCATTTATGTCTCTTGATATGAACGCTGCCCTTAACACCGCTCTGGACGTTTTATTATTTGCTCTAGTCACTCTTCCCCCCCCCCCTTTTTTTTTTTCTCAAACAATCTTCACAGACACCGAACAGTTCATGTCCTAACAACCGCTCTTGTTGTTGTTGGTCTTGTGCGCGTATTTTTATTTTTTTATTAACACAAGTCATTCTAAACAGAGGATGTATCCTGCATGGGTTTTATAAAGTCGTCACACAGTTTGATTTGTCTCAAGATGAATTACTGAGCTGATGTCATCAGTGAAATATGTTCTCTGAGTTATTGTCCACTCCAACAATACAAACCCCCAGAATGTCTACAAAACACTCCACTTGTCAACAAAACAATCGATGTCTAATATAACCTGGAAGACACTTTATGTGGTTGACCTTGACAATTTAAAAAAAAAGGGGGAAAAAGTGGTACGGTAAGAGCTTTACGTAGGTGAGAAACAAAACAACAAAAGTTCATCGACGTTTCAGCCAAATAGGTCTTCAGCTGGTACAATAAACAACAATATAATATATATATATATATATATATATATATATATATATATATATATATATATATGGATATATCATGTCATTATTATCATCAAAGGCATCGAATGGATACAAGGAGACCATTTGGAGGACCTCGACTTTGCTGATGACATAGTTCTCATCAGCAGTCAGATAAAAACGATGCAGGAAAACACAAATGAACTATCATCAATAGCCAGCAAAATTGGGCTTGAGGTCAATCATGAAAAGACTAAAGTCATGAAAAGTTTAATTCCAACAAGTGACAAAATATACATGGAAAACAAACCAGTAGAAGAGATCGATCACTTTATCTATCTTGGAAGTCACATTGATCGAGAAGGGGATACGAGCAAAGAAATTAGAATCAGACTGGCTAAAGCAGCAATGTCTTTCAGAAGCCTTGAAAAGTTGTGGAAATCAAAACTCATTAGCACAAACACAAAACTTAGGCTATTCAAATCAAATGTACTATCAACCCTTACGTATGCGTGTGAAAGCTGGAAAACAACAAGAGATATAGAAACAAAGTTGAACGCATTCGAAAATAAATGTCTAAGGAAAATACTTGGTATAGAATGGAACGAATTCAAAACAAACGAGGAAATTAGAGAAATCGCCAATCAACCACTAATATCTTCAGTAATAAAGAAAAGACGATGGTCATACGTTGGACATGTGATGAGAAGAGATAATAATCGAATAGCAAAGCAAGCCCTCATATGGGAAACAACAGGTAAAAGAAAAAGAGGAAGACCCAGGGAGACACTGAGAAGAACATTGATGAGAGAGGCAAGAGCAGCAGGAATCGGCTCCCTCAATGAGATAGAACTGCTTGCACAGAACAGAGACAGATGGCGAGATTTGATAAAATATCTTTAAAAGAAAACTGCTAGAACAAAAATTCATATAGGAGAAGGTGTATCTTGGTCTACGCCCTATGGGCCGGTTACGGCTCGAAAGGTCAATAGATAGATTATCATCAGCTTTACGGTAGTTACGCTCTCTATGCATCTTGATGCCTTTACTCTGTGTATGTGGTTGATCTATTTGCTGTTCGTCAAAGAAGACATAATCATATCAGGAACGACTTTTAAAAACAGATTTAATTGTGGTGAATGTGTTCTTCCTGGCCGTTGATAGCTTCCTCAATGTTGCCGGCTAGGCAGACAGGTTATTCAACTGTTCCAATGTGACCGTCAGGGTGAAGCATTAGGTCATGACGTCAGCACTTTGATGTTACACTCTTCAAGTTGTGTAAGTATTTTATTTTTATTGCGGAGGAAAGGAGGGGGGGGGGGAATATGAAATGTGTGTGTGTTTAGAAGTCACATACATGCTGAAGACGGATGTGTCGGATATTTATAGAAGAATAGGCAAAATTGGATGGAAGGAAAAGAAAACAAACGAGGCAGCTTTAAAACAATTGAAAACTGAAAATAAAAAGAGAACTACTAAATACAATTAAGACAAGACAAATGAAATTTTTGGGGCATGTTAAAAGACACAACAGCCTACTAAAAGTTATATTGGAAGGGAAAATACAAGGTAAAAGAGGCAGAGGCAGACCAAGACTAACATGGACGAGTAACATCAAAAGATGGACAAGTCAATCTATGACAGCCTGCACCATCAAAGCAAGAAACAGAGTAGAATGGCGATCCATGGTAGCCAACCTTCGTTACGGAGAAGGCACTCGATGATGATGAATGTTAGTTTAAGGGCGGACGATGAAGATAAATAGGATAAAAACAGAAGAAGAAAAAGGGAGAAGAAGTCATATGAATACAAGAAATAGAAACTGGAAGTAAATGTAAGAAAGTGAATGAAGATATTGTTTCCTTCCTCGTTATCTGGTGTTGAGTAGTTTATGTTTGGACAACGATGGCGTTGTCGACAAGGTACCGATCAGCGGCTCAAGCAAAGTGCCACAAGTCTATAGTTTTGCATCTTTAACTGCCAGAGACTCCATCGTCTACCTTACGACGGTGTATGTGCTATCAGAACATGTTGCCAGTGAAGACAAGAGAGCAACATGTATGGCACTAAATTGTTTGACAATGTTTTTTACTCTTCTAGTGGGAGTGGATTCTAGTGGAGTCGACAAATGTCATCTTGAAGAGAGTTTCATGGTCCACACCCACCTCCCTGGAAGAGTGGATTCTAGTGAAGTCGACAAATGTCATCTTGAAGAGAGTTTCATGGTCCATACCCACCTCCCTGGAAGAGTGGATTCTAGTGGAGTCGACAAATGTCATCTTGAAGAGAGTTTCATGGTCCACACCCACCTCCCTGGAAGAGTGGATTCTAGTGAAGTCGACAAATGTCATCTTGAAGAGAGTTTCATGGTCCATACCCACCTCCCTGGAAGAGTGGATTCTATTGAAGTCGACAAATGTCATCTTGAAGAGAGTTTCATGGTCCATACCCACCTCCCTGAAAGAGTGGATTCTAGTGAAGTCGACAAATGTCATCTTGAAGAGAGTTTCATGGTCCATACCCACCTCCCTGGAAGAGAAACTATATGGGACAATCAAATCACTTACACAGACAGCTGCCTTCATGAGAGAGTCCGGAATCCTAGTCTGAATGAGCCATGGTCGCAGAAGAAGACTCGGTAGTCAGTTCACGCAATAGAAATATGGAGTAATTAAGTGGAAGAAATTAGCTTGTCAATAAAAATGCTTCATTGAACAGTTACTACAATGGTTATTTGATATTGGAATGTTTCCTCTCATCGATATTGTTATACATAAAGAGCTGTGCATGACTACCACTTACCGTCTTCCTTGCTTGCTTGCTGTGGTCTCGCATTTGCGACTGCCACCAACAAAACTAACGAAACAATGGCTGCAGCCCTCATCTGAGGAAGCAGACGAGGAGAAAGTTAACTCGGTCATTTTTGTTGTTATTTCATCGCGGTCACTTCTACTCGTCCGATATCGCATTTGACTAAGCAATCATATTAGATCATCATGTGCCGATTGGTGTAGGAGATAATGCCCTTCAACAATTTTCTGACAACAGTGCATCGTATCAATTCTGTTCTTGACAGCTTATAGTATCTTCTCTCCTTGTCGTCCACGATCTCTCTTTCCCTGTATTTTGCCAGCTGTTACCAAGTATTTCAACTTTCCTCTTCTCATGAAGTACCAACAAATTGTCAATTGTTTCTTTTTCATGTATTTTTTTCTTCTTCTACCTTTCAGCTTCCTGTAGAGCATAGGTCTTCAACAAACACTTTCAACTCCCTGTGGAGCATAGGTCTTCAACAAACACTTTCAACTCCCTGTGGAGCATAGGTCTTCAACAAACACTTTCAACTCCCTGTGGAGCATAGGTCTTCAACAAACACTTTCAACTCCCTGTGGAGCATAGGTCTTCAACAAACACTTTTTAGACCGTTCTGTTTCTTGCCATTCTTTCAAGATTATTCCATGTCTTCTCCATCATCTTCAACTCTGCTATCATCTGTCTTTTCCAAGAATATTTTGGTCTTCCTCTTTGTCTTTTCCCTTGGGGATTCCAAAAATGGGCCTGTTGTGTAAATACTCTCAGCTGACTTCCGCAGTGTTTGTCCCTTACATCGCCATAGCTTTCGTTGTATCTCTTTATCTACAGGTAAAAAAAAAAAAAAGTAAAGTACCCCCGTCACGCCAAGTGGCGTATAGGGAAATATGATGTTAGTGACCCTATATTTTACAGACCTTCAGCACACGATTTTTGGGGTAATGTGGTCGGTATTACGCCCGTGCTGCTTTACTTTCCCAGAAACAATCCGGTACCCATTTAAGGCTGGGTGAACCCGGAAGCCGTCGGTTGGGATCGAACCCTACCCCTTGTCTTTTGTAGTCCAGTTCACTAACCACTGAGCTATCGCGGCTCCCACTAACCGGTATGGCACATGATGATTTACTATTATCTGTAAAGTAGTCTTGCTCCCCCTGGGTACATCCTAGACTGAACTAACCGGTATGGCACATGATGATTTACTATTATCTATAAAGTAGTCTTGTTCCCCTGGGAACATCCTAGACCCAACTATCTATATCATTCTTACATATGTGGATGATTCCACTGGCACGGGAGGTTGAGCAATGATGGATTTGAATTCGTTTGCAGTGATGCCGGGGCCGTCCATGATAACCATCACAATTGAGACAGAAGGCATCCCTGCCTTACTCCTGTTCTTATTTCAAATGCTTTTGTAAGCTGCCCTTCATGTACCACACTATATTTCATTCCTTCATACATTGTTATTATAAGATTAATAAACTTTGTGGGGATTCCGTAATGACTCAACAACTTCCAATGCATTCCTCTGTCTAAACTATCAAATCCTTTTCGTAATATATGAATCCGATAATGTGGGATGTGTAGTTCTAAGTGTTGATGTTTTAGGAGCTCCATTTCTTGTGTAGGCCTCTTTGAGAATTTCCTCGTTGGTCTGTTTAGCTGTTCAAGGAACTCTCAATATTCGTCTGAGAAATCCTATCTCTGTGGCCTCTAATCGTCTTTTCGTTTGTTTGTCTACTGTCCGTGATTCGCTTCCATAGGGAGATAGCACTGACATGTTTGATAGCCCTTCCATCCCTGACACGTTAGATAGCTCTATAGATAACAAAACCATACAGCGTTGACAACATTAAAAGCATATATTTGTTTTTAAAAAAGGAAACACAAGTCTTGTAACGTATAGAGAATGTAGCATTTGTGCCTATATTTTCTTATAATCTGAGAGAAGGAAAACTTGATGTGAACCCAGATGGAAAGACTCGTTAGTTGATAGACCTTTATTCTAGGAAAATAAACGCTGACAACAAACAACGGCTTTACAGGAATGTCAATAAGGAAAAAAATATCAAAGGTCAGGGAAGCAGTCCCGAACAAATGGGTGTTGAAGTACCAGTTCTGTATATTTTTATATTTATATTATATTATATTTATATATTTTCCTAAACACATGTAAGAGAATCCACTAATAATAAGAAGAATAAGAAAAGGTAGTTTAATCTTTTGCGTCCAAAGTGGTAGTTATACTTGTTTTCATTTTACCATTACTACGAATACTACAAAGTACTACAAAATACTACGAATACTATAAAGGATTCAATAGATACAGTAATGCGTGAAGAACAGGCTGGGTTTAGAAAAGGGAGAAGTTGTCTTGACCACATTTTCACTCTACGACTTATATTGGAGGAACACATTGAAAAGCAAAAACCTTTTGTACTTAACTTCATCGACTTCAAAAAAGCATTTGATAGTATTCATAGAGATTCTTTGTGGAAAATTCTGAAGCAATATGGTTTACCATCAAAAATCATAAATATTATCAAAGACATGTATGATGGTTACACATGTGCAGTTCGAACAGAGGAAGGACTGAGCGAATGTTTCCCAATAGAAACTGGGGTTAAACAAGGATGTATTTTATCGCCCTTGTTATTTGGAATTGTTATGGACTTCATAATGAAGAAATGCTGCACTGGTAATAAAGGCATCGAATGGATACAAGGAGACCATTTGGAGGACCTCGACTTTGCTGATGACATAGTTCTCATCAGCAGTCAGATAAGAACGATGCAGGAAAACACAAATGAACTATCATCAATAGCCAGCAAAATTGGGCTTGAGGTCAATCATGAAAAGACTAAAGTCATGAAAAGTTTAATTCCAACAAGTGACAAAATATACATGGAAAACAAACCAGTAGAAGAGATCGATCACTTTATCTATCTTGGAAGTCACATTGATCGAGAAGGGGATACGAGCAAAGAAATTAGAATCAGACTGGCTAAAGCAGCAATGTCTTTCAGAAGCCTTGAAAAGTTGTGGAAATCAAAACTCATTAGCACAAACACAAAACTTAGGCTATTCAAATCAAATGTACTATCAACCCTTACGTATGCGTGTGAAAGCTGGAAAACAAGAGATATAGAAACAAAGTTGAACGCATTCGAAAATAAATGTCTAAGTAAAATACTTGGTATAGAATGGAACGAATTCAAAACAAACGAGGAAATTAGAGAAATCGCCAATCAACCACTAATATCTTCAGTAATAAAGAAAAGACGATGGTCATACGTTGGACATGTGATGAGAAGAGATAATAATCGAATAGCAAAGCAAGCCCTCATATGGGAAACAACAGGTAAAAGAAAAAGAGGAAGACCCAGGGAGACACTGAGAAGAACATTGATGAGAGAGGCAAGAGCAGCAGGAATCGGCTCCCTCAATGAGATAGAACTGCTTGCACAGAACAGAGACAGATGGCGAGATTTGATAAAATATCTTTAAAAGAAAACTGCTAGAACAAAAATTCATATAGGAGAAGGTGTATCTTGGTCTACGCCCTATGGGCCGGTTACGGCTCGAAAGGTCAATAGATAGATAGATAGACGAATACTACAAGAGAGCTGTTACCATGAGTCTGAGATTGATTAGTCTCAGCAGTGTAGGCCCTATCGTTACAATGATTGTGTAACTACTTGTACTCGCTTCGTCTAATAGATCAACAGAAACAACAACTTGTACTCACTTCGTCTAATAGATCAACAGAAACAACAACTTGTACTCACTTCGTCTAACAGATCAACAGAAACAACAACTTTCACTCACTTCGTCTAATAGATCAACAGAAACAACAACTTGTACTCACTTCGTCTAATAGATCAACAGAAACAACAACTTTTACTCACTTCGTCTAATAGATCAACAGAAACAACAACTTTTACTCACTTCGTCTAATAGATCAACAGAAACAACAACTTTTACTCACTTCGTCTAATAGTTCAACAGAAACAACAACTTTTACTCACTTCGTCTAATAGTTCAACAGAAACAACAACTTTTACTCACTTCGTCTAATAGATCAACAGAAACAACAACTTGTACTCACTTCGTCTAATAGATCAACAGAAACAACAAATTTTACTCACTTCGTCTAATAGATCAACAGAAACAACAACTTTTACTCACTTCGTCTAATAGATCAACAGAAACAACAACTTGTACTCACTTCGTCTAATAGATCAACAGAAACAACAACTTGTACTCACTTCGTCGAATAGTTCAACAGAAACAACTCTCACCTTTAAAGCCGCTAACCTTCAATCTAAATGCTTCCCAAAGATTCTATTTATAAGCTTAGGCTCGAAGATCATCTGCTAATTAATCAACCTGTCGATCCATCATCTTTGACTGACAAATCAAAGTCGTCATCATCTGACCTTCTCCCTATCATCTTCCGCTTTGGTTGAAGAATATTAAACTTTACAGCCTGCACAGAGCTAAAAAAAATGGGGGTGGGGAAGGGGACCAAACATTTTATTTTTAAACTTTCAAATTGATTGAATGTTCATTCCGATCGTTACTTTAATTTTGGTTAGAATATTTGGCGATAACAATGTACAACTAGACAGTATTATTGTGTTATTTGTGTGGTGGTTGAAAGTATTTGTGTTGGTCTAACGATGACTTCTCCTTCCACTCTAACAGGACGCTAAATTATTAGCTTGGATTGTACAGGCAATGGCAGCTTTGACAGATCAAACCATATCTAGAAGAGCAAAAACATCTCTATCAGAATAAAGATCAGATTATTACGAGCAAGAGTGGCATCTGTATTTCTATACGCTTGAGAAACACTGATCTGTTCATCTTGACAGAAGAATACAGGTTGATAAAAGGAGATGGTGTAGACAGATCTTATGCATATCTGATATAGATCATATCGGCAATGAGGAAATGTGTATCAAAATCATACAATCTACAAGACAAATGAAAGACTTGTTGTCAAGGCTTAATGCACGATCGTTATAATTGTAAAAAAAAAAAAAAAGGGGGGGGGGGGTGCGCTGTTAACAGATCTAGAGACGTTGTTAAGTGACCTGGCAAAAGAAGACAAAACATACAGGGGAAGAAGTAGGAAGGCAGCACTGATGGGAGAGGATATTGTGACAGATCAGAGAGCAGCCTTTCATTGTCACAGATCAAAAAGCAGCCCTTCACTGTCACAGATCAGAGAGCAGCCCTTCATTGTCACTGATCAAAAAGCAGCCCTTCACTGTCACAGATCAGAGAGCAGCCCTTCACTGTCGCAGATCAGAGAGCATCCCTTCACTGTCACAGATCAGAAATCAGCCATTCATTGTCACAGATCAGAGAGCATCCCTTCACTGTCACAGATCAAAAAGCAGCCCTTCACTGTCACAGATCAGAGAGCAGCCCTTCATTGTCACAGATCAGAAATCAGCCCTTCATTGTAACAGATCAGAAATCAGCCCTTCATTATCACAGATCAGAAATCAGCCCTTCATTGTCACAGATCAGAAATCAGCCCTTCATTGTCACAGATCAGAAATCAACTCTTCATTGTCACAGATCAGAAATCAGCCCTTCATTGTAACAGATCAGAAATCAGCCCTTCATTGTCACAGATCAGAAATCAGCCCTTCATTGTCACAGATCAGAGAGCAGCCCTTCATTGTCACAGATCAGAAATCAGCCCTTCATTGTCACAGATCAGAAATCAGCCCTTCATTATCACAGATCAGAAATCAGCCCTTCATTGTCACAGATCAGAAATCAGCCCTTCATTGTCACAGATCAGAAATCAGCCCTTCATTGTCACAGATCATAAATCAGCCCTTCATTGTCACAGATCAGAAATCAGCCCTTCATTGTCACAGATCAGAAATCAGCCCTTCATTATCACAGATCAGAAATCGGCCCTTCATTGTCACAGATTAGAAATCAGCTCTTCATTATCACAGATCAGAAATCAGCCCTTCTTCGTGAAGATATGAAGGAAACTGTAGCTACGTCATCAAGAGTGCACCAATGACGGGTTACGAGACTTATTATATTTGTGTAAGTGGCAGAGCGTAGTAATATTTGAGCAAGCTGAGAGGATATCCATCACGAATCTACTTTTGTTAACCGTATGAACTTATATAATTCCGAGATGATGTCTTGTGTTGGCGATATTTGTAATCTGTCAATGATTGCAGAAGTGACATGAAGACTTTGACGAAAACCACGATGATCAAGTGTCAATATTTTCACATTGCAATCTTCGATCCCCTACTTCGTTACCTTCGCAGCAGCGCTATAAATGTACCAATCTCTCCAAAGGGTGCATAACATGGAAAAACATATTTGTCCCATCTTGATGAGCAGATGAGAACGGTCTAAAGAACCTGTAGAAAGGGGCGAGTGAGACATAGGATTGTATTATGAGCAACATCAGCAATGTCAATATTTCTGAAATGAACATTCTCTCCGACAATTATAACTAACACCGTGATATGTACTTCCTTTACAGAACTGGTAAATAATACACGCCTCTAACTATTGGAAGGCAGAAGAGAAAGAGAGAGGGAGGGCGCGGCATGGCACATGATGATTTATTATTATCTATAAAGTAGTCTTGTTCCCCCTGGGAACATCCTAGACTGAACTAACCGGTATGGCACATGATGATTTACTATCATCTATAAAGTAGTCTTGTTTTCCCTAGGAACATCCTAGATTGAACTAACCGGTATGTAAAAGTAAAGTACCCCCGTCACGCCAAGTGGCGTATAGGGAAATATGATGTTAGTGACCCTATATTTTACAGACCTTCAGCACACGATTTTTGGGGTAATGTGGTCGGTATTACGCCCGTGCTGCTTTACTTTCCCAGAAAAAATCCGGTACCCATTTAAGGCTGAGTGAACCCAGAAGCCGTCGGTTGGGATCGAACCCTACTCCTTGTCCTTTGTAGTCCAGTTCACTAACCACTGAGCTATCGCGGCTCCCACTAACCGGTATGACACATGATGATTTACTATTATCTGTAAAATAGTCTTGTTCCCCTGGGAACATCCTAGATCCAACTATCTATATCATTCTTACATATGTGGATGATTCCACTGGCACTGGAGGTTGAGCAATGATGGATTTGAATTCGTTTGCAGTGATGCCGGGGCCTTCCATGATAACCATCACATATTTATTCATGACTTATCATGGCTGGTTGGTCACGTTCAATTATCTTTTATACCGGGACGAATTCCTGCTATTTATTACATCAGAACATATACTATAATCATACACACTGATATGATAAGAAATTCGGGATTAATAATCAGCAATAAATCATTTGTTTCTTGGTGAGACCGACATTGTTGACGTGCCGCCTGTTTTGAAGAGTGAATGAAGAGGTTGAACTATGGCGGCGGCGGCGGTGGTCGAGCGTGGAGGGACTTGACGTTTGGTACCAACTTCTTGCTCGCCACTTGCAGAACTTACACAGGAATTGGAGCGCCAGAAGACACTATTAACGCCATGTCGCAACAGAACGGTACAGAAAATCGATATAAATTCTACAAGGTCGTGCTAACCGGAGGTGAGATCATAAGAATTAATATAATAATAACATTTATATACAAAGTACTGAACTGTCTACATTAAGTAACATTACTAAACTACATGTGACTACATTTATGATTTGATTAACAAAATAATATATAACATTATAATACAAATATAACAGATATAGTTATTGAATGAATACTATATATAGTATATAATGACTGAGTTTAATTTACTACTGTTGTTGTACTCATGTACTGTTATAACTTTACTTTATTATTTCATCATTTTGATTCGCCTTCTGCTTCTCCTCTGTCTGGGCGTCAGTCTTCGACTTCTCTCATTCACTACTCTAACGAATCAGCCTATGACTATGATGATGGTTGTCAATTATTATTATGATTAAATAAAAATACATTAAACTGAACACAGTTAATGATTCAACTTTGACTTGTCAGGTCTAGTCCCTGTGTTATGCGTCGCTGTGTAGTTTAATTTAGTCGGGCAGTATTGTTCAACAGCAACACTGTTACTACTCGTTGTCGCACGTGTTGCTGTCCATACTTTACCTTTACTATGATCATGCTGCTAGTTTAGTTTTGTTTTATGCACAAGACTTTGATGAAGTATTTTTTAGTATTGAAGGTTCGAAAATAATACGATTTTAAATTATGAGTAAATACGTAATGACGTATTCCTTTAGACTTTAGATTGATAGAGCATTGAGTATAGAATCACTAATTTTTTTTAAATCACATCTCACAATGATATAATGAGCAGAGATATATCAATAACATCAATAACAAATATTTTTTTTAATATAACGTCCTGATATATAAAACCAAATTTCAATTTATAAATGTATGATAAAATGATATATATGGTGATAATTTAAAATTGCAAATAAAAACAAGTATATTTAAATATGATAATGATTTCTTCAGTTTAATATGATATTATAAAAATCTGATATTAGTTGAGTTGACAATTGTTACTGGAAAGGAAACATAAAAAAAATAGTTTTAATTTAACTAAAGTTTTGTAACAGTTTCTTCTCTTCACTAATTAATTTCAACTGTTAATTTTCCCTCTCTAACAACTAACTTATATTTGTTATTTCATTAGTTTATTTTAAAAAAAATATTAAAATTTATGAAGTTACATGTCACAAGCACCCATTGTTTTATTTAACTTTTAATTAATAAAAATATTCTAGAGGATCATGGTATAGTTACTGCCATAAGTAATCTACAGCACATGATCAGTCAGTAAAGTATAATATATTATTATGTTGCTATGTCTATATATATCTATCTATCTATTGTCCTTTCGAGCCGAAGACGGCACATAGGGCGGAACCACAATCTCAAAAACAGAAACCTTGCGTGCCAAAGTGGCACATATTGCAGAGATCACTGCTCTCAAATATATGGCGCTGTTTCCATAACAATACTTTTTACAATGACAGCTTGTCAAGCCATCAATCAACCTCCTTAGTCGCCTCTTACGACATGCCTGGAAGGTCACAGTGTCACTATTCTTTACCTCCCTCATAATGAGGCCCCGGTAAGACACAGGATGTCTATATACTACCAATTAAAGAGCTATACTTTAATTTTGTAATCAACATGATAAAGTGGATGCTGTACCAATAAACAAATTATTATAATTCTTGAATAATAATGTACATAAAAGCTGTTCCAGAGATTTCATGTACAATTCATACATAAAGTTGTGACATGGTATTCAGCAAACTCTGCTGAACAATTTTTTTTCTTAAAAAACTGATTCAGTCATTCATTGGTTTCTGTATGATAATGATATCTCTCTGTCAGCGATGCAGAAAAACTGATTCAGTGGATTTTTCACTCACTGCAGTATTCCTTATTAACATCATGTGAAGAAATAAAGTCACAATTGGCTGAACACTAATGAAATCCTTAATCACCCAATACCAAGGCATTTAATAGATCTTGCAGCCAACACACCATGAACCTCACAGTTAGATGTACATTTAGATGATGTCACTTTGAATGAAGTAGAGATGGCTGTAAGACTCATGGCTAACAATAAGGCTGCAGATGAAGATGATATAACATCCAAGCAGCTAAAAGCAATGGATAGCCATAACTTAAAATGCCTGCAGAAAATGTTTAACAGATTATGGAAAGAAGAAAAGGTGGAAAAGAGGATAATTATAAAAATGCTCAAAAAGTGCAGACTCAAGGATTGCAACAACTGGAGAGGCGTGACTCTTCTATCAGTTGCCTCTAAAGTATTCTGTAAGATCATCATAAATGGAGTCAAAGATGCAGGAGACACTGTTGTGTGGGAAGAACAAACAGAATTTAGAAAAGGAAGAAACTGCCTTGATCATATTTTCACCCTAAGAATGATATTAGAGGAACATATAGAAAAGCCATATTCTGCATGAGGATATTAATAGAAAAGTACACAGAACTAAACAAATCAATTTATGCCTGCTTCATAGACTACACTAAAGCTTTTATAGAATATGGACATGTTCCAAGTGCAATGATGATGCTAATAACTCAATTAAACTGGGAGCAAACAGCAATAATAAAACATAACAAAGAGAACTCTACACCCATTGATGTTAAAAGAGGAGTAAGACAGGGATGCATCCTATCACCAAGCTTGTTCAATCTATACACTGAGCAAATCTTTAAATACATCACAGAGATGCCAAGCCAAAACATTAATTGAAAGATAATCAATAACCTAAGATATGCTTATGATACTGTACTCATCATGTGCCATACCGGTTGGCGTAGGTGATCATGTCCCTCCACAATCTTCTATCTACAGTGCATCATATCAGTTCTGCTGTTGTTGACTGTTTTCCATGCCATGACACCAAGCTATCCAGTATTTTCTCTCTTTATCGTCCGCGATCTCTCTTTCCTTTTATTTTGCCAGTTGTAACCAAGTATTCCAACTTTCCTCTTCTCATGATGTGCCCGAAAAATGTTGATTGCTTCTTTCTGATGTTTTTTAAGAGCTCTCTTTTTGTGTTGGCCTCTTTGAGAACTTCCTCATTGGTCTTTTTAGCTGTCCAGGGAACTTTCAACATTCTTCTGAGAAATCCCATCTCTGTGGCCTCTAATCGTCTTTTCATTTGTTTGTCTATTGTCCATGATTTGCTTCCATAGGTCAGAATTGGTTCTATATAGCGCCGATGAACTCTCTTTCTCATTTTTATTGACATAGATTTGTTGCATAAGATATTTTTCATTTTCTGAAATGCTATTTTGGCCTGAGCTATTCTGCTTTTTATTTCTGTGGTGCATCTCCCATCTGATATTATTATTGTGCCCAAGTATTTGAAACGTTGCACTTGTTTCAGATTTGTCTCATTTATTTTTATGCTGCATGATGGTGATGATTGTTTCTTCGATATAACCATTACTTCTGTTTTCTTACTATTCAGACTGAGACCTTTCTTGTTGCTTTCTTTTACTATTATGTCTATCATTTCTTGTAGTTCGTTCTCTGTCTCTGCTATTAAGACTGTGTCATCTGCATATCGCAAATTATTTATGTTGTGACCGTTGACTTCAATTCCTTTTTTGTCTACTATTGATCTCATAATATATTCGCTGTAAAGTGAAAACAAATCCGGTGACAGAACACAGCCTTGTCTGACCTATTTTCCCTCACAATTCTTACCATACCTTTTTTCTATTTTTTTCAATTTTCCCTCACAATTCAGCTTTACTGCAGCTTCGCATTTTTATGCATTCATTTGCATTTTTTTGCCTTAACCCCTTGTCTGACTCCTTGTTTTATATATTGGAATTGTCCTATTTGGTTGTTAATTCGTATAGCTACTGATATATATAGCTACTAGCAGAAAATCCTAAATATCTACAACAATTACTTGACAACAATACATGAAATAAACATGATAAGCAAAAAATATGGACTAGATATGAATATCAAAAAGATTAAAACTGTGATCATAAAGAAAGAAAATACTCAAAACCCCCAAGTGGATATAAAAATTGAAGGAATAGACCTGGAGACAGTTCAGAACTACCTTGGCCCTACTATAACCAGTGATGGAAAATGTACAACTGAAATGAACAAAGAATCATCATCAAGTACAGTGCCTGCTGGCTTAGGTGATCAATATCTCAACAGTTAATTATCATTTCCATTGTTGACCTTCTGCCAAGCCATTCTCTTAAGCTGTCTGGTATCTTTTCTCTTTGCTTCCCTCTATCTTTTTGTCCCTCAATTTTTCCAGTTGTTACAATATATTCCAGCTGTTCCCTTCACATTACACGGCCAAAAAATGATTCTTTCTTCCTAATATTGGAAATTAGCTCTCTTTTCGTAAAAGTAATTTTAATGCCATGAAAAATATAATAACATTAAAACAAATAACACCAGGGCTGAAACTAAGAATAGCAAAATATTTCTTCTCAACATTCCTATATGGGGCAGAAACATGGACATTAAACAAGAAAACAGAAAATTGTAGCCTTTGAAATGTGGATTTATAGAATAGGTCAAAAGAAAAGAAAACAATCGATGAAGCCTTAAAACAACTAAAAATGAAGAGAACTACTAGATACAATTCAAACAAGGCAAATGCGATTTTTGGGCCATGTTAAAAGACACAACAGCCTACAAAAAGTAATCTTGGAAGGGAAAATACAAGGTAAAAGAGGCAGACCAAGACTAACATGGACAAGTAATATCAAAAGATTGACAAGTCAGCCTATGACAACATGCACCATCAAAGAAAGAGACAGAGAGGAATGGCACTCCATGGTAGCCAACCTTCGATGCGGAGATGGCACTCAATGATGACGATAGAAAATCAGAGACCACTTCTTCTAAATTTCATTAACTTCAAAA
Source organism: Megaustenia siamemsis (assembly GCA_032433765.1). Taxonomy (NCBI): domain Eukaryota; kingdom Metazoa; phylum Mollusca; class Gastropoda; order Stylommatophora; family Ariophantidae; genus Megaustenia; species Megaustenia siamemsis. The sequence goes on from JAVIAB010000008.1 coordinate 28,106,219, forward strand.
ATCTTTTCGACACCATACATAGAGACTCATTGTGGAACATACTCAGACAATATGGAATACCGCCAAAAATAATGAACACATTCAAAGATCTTACGACGGCTTCTCATGTGCAGTTCATACAGATGCAGGGCTCAGTGAATGGTTCTAGATTAATACTGGATTGAAACAAGGTGTGTATTTTATCTCCCTTGTTATTTGGAATTACTATCAACTTCATTATGCAGAAGTGCTGTACAGGTGATAAAGGCATTGGATAGACACTTGAATCTCAGTTGGATAACCTTGGTTTAGTGGACGACATAGTTCTTACCAATAACAATGTGAACATGATGCAAGAAAAAACAAATGCCATGTCATCAATGGCCAGAAAAATAGGACTTCAGATGAACCAAGTAAGACACAAGTAATGAAAAATCAAATTCGCCTAGAAGAACAAAATATGTATTGAAGGAAAAGCAGTGGAAGAAGTAGATCAGTTTGTATATCTTTGAAGCTACGTAGATCAATAAGGCAACACAAAGAAAGAAATTAGAATCAGAATAGCAAAGGCAGCATTGACTTTCAGAAACCTTGATCAAATAAGGAAATCAAAATCACTAAGCACAAAAAACAAAGCTCATTATTTTCAAATCAGATGTATTACCACCATTACTTATGCATGCAAGAGCTGGAAAAAAAAAAACTAAAGAAATAGAAAATAAACTGGAAGCATTTGAAAACAGATGCCTGAAGAAAATACTTTGTATACCATGAAATGAGTTCAATACTAGTGCAGAAATAAGTGAAATAACAAAACATTTCTCAAAGAGGCCAATATAAAAAGGGAACTCCTAAAAAAACATCAGAAAGAAACAATCAACATTTTTCTGGGCACAGCATAAGAAGAGGAAAGTTGGAATACTTGGTTACAACTGGCAAAATAAAAGGAAATGGAGATAGCGGAAGACAAAGAGAGAATATACTGGATAGCTTGGTGTCATGGTATGGAAAACAGTCAACAACAGAACTGATACGATGCACTGTAGATAGAAGATTGTGGAAGGACATGATCGCCTACGCCAACCGGTATGGCACATGATGATGATGATAATCAAGAGAAGAAGGTGGCCATGTGATGAGAAGAGACAATAAAAGAATCTCAAAGCAGGCCCTCAAATGGGAACCAGAGGGTAAAAGAAACAGTGGGCGACCCGGAGAAACACTAAAAAGAACGTTAAAATGAGAGGCAAAAACAGTAGACATAAGCACATTCACTGAGATTCAACAATTTGCTGAAAACAGAGCTGTGTGGCAAGACACAGTGCAGGTCCTGTGCAAGGTCTGACAGTTGAATGATCATCAGACACAATAATCTAAAATGTCTGTGTGCTGTCTTCTACTAGAAATGACAGATTTTCTTCTACTGTCTGATTGATTTTCATCATCATCATCATTGTATGCCCTCTCTGCAACGAAGGTTGGCTACCATGGGTCGCCATTCTACTCTGTTTCTTGCTTTGGTGGTGCAGGCTGACATAGATTGACTTGTCCATCTTTTGATGTTACTCGTCCATGTTAGTCTTGGTCTGCCTCTGCCTCTTTTGCCTTGTATTTTTCCTTCAAATATTACTTTTAGTAGGCTGTTGTGTCTTTTAACATGCCCCAAAAATTTAATTTGTCTTGTCTTAATTGCGTTCAGCAGTTCTCTTTTTATTTTTAGTTGTTTTAAAACTTCATTGCTTGTTATCTTTTGTTTCCATCCAATTCTACCTATTCTTCTATAAATCCACATTTCAAAGGCTTCAATTTTCTGTTCTGTTTTCTTGTCTAATGTCCATGTTTCTGCACCATACAGGAATATTGAGAAGATGTAACATTTTGCCATTCTTAGTTTCAGCCCTGCTGATATTTGTTTTGTTGTTAGTATATTTTTTATAGCATTAAAATTACGTTTTGCCATACCTATTCTTTTGTTTATTTAAGTTTTGCATTTTCCATCATTGGTTATAGTATGTCCCAGGTAGATGTAACTCTGGACTGACTCCAGATGTGTTCCCTCAACTGTGATATTTAATTGTAGGTCTTGAGAATTTTCTTTGTTTCTGATCATAGTTTTAGTCTTTTTGATATTCATTTCTAGTCCATATTTTTTGCTTGTTGTGTTTATCACATTAAGCAATTGTTGTAGGTCTTTAGGATTTTCTGCTAGTAGAACAGTATCATCAGCATATCTTAGGTTATTGATTATCTTTCCATTAATGTTTAGGCCTGGTATCTCTGAGATGTTTTTAAAGATTTGCTCAGTGTATAGATTGAACAAGCTTGGTGATAGGATGCAACCTTGTCTTACTCCTCTTTTTATGTCCATGGGTGTAGAGTTCTTCTTTATTATTGCTGTTTGCTCCCAGTATAAATTACATATTAGTCGTATGTCTGCGTCGTCTAGATTTATATCCTTTTGGCAGTCTATAAGTTGGTTATGGTGTATTCTATCGAAAGCTTTGGTGTAGTCTATAAAGCAGGCATATATTGGTTTGTTTACTTCTGTGTACTTTTCAATCAATGTTCTCATGCTGAATATGGCTTCTTTTGTCCCACTGTTTTTCTTGAATCCAAATTGTTGCTCCTCTAATTCAGTATTGATTTTATTCTGAATCCTTCCCTGTATAACTTTTAGTAAAATTTTTGTTACCTGGCTCATTATATTGTTCTGAAGTCACTGCATTCAACTGCACCATTCTTTTTAGGCAATGCAGTGAAAGTTGATGTTTTTAGATTGTTTGGTATGTATCCTGTATGGTATATGTCATTGCATATGTCTGTGATCACTTTGACGCCAAACTCTTCTAGAGCCTGTATCATCTCTATCTGTATATTGTCAGGCCCTGCTGCTTTTCCCTTTTTCATTGTTTTTATGGCTTTTTCTACTTTGGATTTCAGGATTTTATAGTTGTATGTACATTTTATGTCTGGCTTTTTGTCCCTTTCGTCATGAAATAATTCTGTTATATATTCTTGCCATCTATCTATTATATCTTTGTTGTCTGATAGAATTCTTCCCTCATTGTTTGCAATACATCCGATTCCTGCAGCTTTTTTGTCTTTATTCGTCATTCTCTTTATTTCTGTGTGCATTGATTTTATAATACAATATTTTTTTGAAAATAGAAACAAGAAAAAGAGTTCTTAAATGTTATGTAGTGCCAGTCTTAACATATGGATGTGAATCATGGACAATGAGACAAAAGACAAGGAAATCACTGGAGTCTGTAGAAATGTAGTTTTACAGAAGAATGTTGAGAATACCATGGACAGCTAAGAAGAGTAATGAAAAAGTTCTGAAAGAGGCCAAAGCAAAAAGAGAGCTAATTTCCAATATTAGGAAGAAACAATCATCATTTTTTGGCCATGTAATGAGAAGACAACAGCTGGAATATATTGTAACAACTGGGAAAATTGAGGGACGAAGAGATAGAGGGAAGCAAAGAGAATAGATACCAGACAGCTTAAGAGAATGGCTTGTCATGAAAGTCAATAACAGAAATGATAAATAACTGTTGAGATTGAAAGTTGTGGGGAGACATGATCACCTATGCCAGCAGGCCCTGTACTTGATGATGATGATGATGATTTCATTAATTCCATGTCATCTTTGATGTTTGCTTTTTTTTAGTGCTGCTTGTCATTAATTTCATGTCATCTTTGATATGTTTGCTTTTTTTGTTTGCTGCTCGTCAAAAACAGCTTAAAAAGCTAATTATTTTATCCTCCATTCACAGGACCATGTGGAGGAAAAACAACAGGTCAGACCAGATTGAGCACTTTCTTTGAAAATTTGGGATGGAAGGTATGTAGAATTTATTATAATTTTTATCTGCAATGTCCATCCTTTAAAAAAATGTCTTTTAATGAGCTGTTACAACTGTGCATGGTCCAACCAGTGGCATGCAGCTTGTAATACTCTCTTGGGTGACCCTTGGACCTGTTCTGTGGTTTTCATTAATAGAAGATAAACCTACAGCATAATTTTAAAATTGTGGGTATTGGACTGATTATACAATCTTTTCCTCAGGTTCTATAGTTCCCATTAGCAGTACAAAACAGTCTATATTCATGTAACAGTGTAGCCTTTGCTTCAGGCAATGTAACAAGTGTTAATCAAACAGGAATCCAAAATGCTTTTACGGGGTCTTTAATCCAAAAAAATTTCTTAGATCTGTCCATTGACACCATTCATGTTCAGATGTCATTTTGTGTTACAATGGATGATTTGGTGATTCTGTGAACAACAAGTTTATTAGGAAACAGCTGCAAAGAATTTACTCACTGTGCTCCACACAAAAATTAATGTGCAATCTTCGATAGAAGACCTGACACACTTCTGCAGCAATGATGATACAAACAAACATCATTCTGGGCCAGGAAGAAATTAAAAACTCTCAGTGAAGTCTTTTGACAGTCTGTGTGTGTGTTTATATATATATATATATAGCTGCCCAACACCCGCAATTGAAAATAAAATATATGAATGATGGCCTGCCCTCCCTTACAGTATGTTCTGTTTGGCCCTTGTGGGCAACAAAAGTCTGTATCACATTGTTATAGCTGGTTAAATATACAAATAAGTTATTGTTTAGGTGGTTCGATGGTGTATCTGTATCTCGTAGTAATTGGTCTGATTTATAACAGTAAGTTGGTTAAAGGTTCTCCCCACACCATGCTCACATCTGAATGCTTGCTCTTTAAAACCTCTACCTTAGTTTTATGCAGTTATGATGTAAATGCAGAATTCCCTCCTGCAGATGTTTGTCTAGCCCACAACTGCCAGAAAAATTACACCACGACTATATATTTTATATTATGATTCACTTAATTCACGACATTTAATTTGTCATATTAACATTCATCATCATCATCATCATGTACCCTGCTGGTTGGCATAGGCGATCATGTCCCTCCACAATCTTCTATCTACAGTGCATCGTATCAGTTCCGTTGTTGACTGTTTTCCATGCCATGACACAGGCAGGATATGGCACAAATCTGATGAGAGCAAAGGGAAGGCCCTGCTTGCCCGCTACATTGAGCAGATGGTCCAAAGAAATGAGGCTGTAAGAATGAGGATACGGGGATCGCTGTCAAAATTGTGTAAGGATGTAGGGCTGGAAGAAGATCTCATAATCACAACCGATACCATTCGCACGACACTTAAAAGGTCACACAACACTGCTCCTGGTCCAGATTGTATTCGGTACGATGACATAGGCAATTTAGCTGACGACGACTTGACAAAACTGGCCAATGAGTTTAATGCCAGTATTCGGAGTGGTCAGATTAAGGAGGAGTGGCTACACAGCTACTTACTACTGCTACCAAAGCCAAACAAGGACCATTCTCAGATCAGTGCCTACAGAATCATCACAATGCAGAACACTGCGGGCAAGCTGCTGGAGAAAATAGTTGCCCGTGTCCTTACCTGTCACCTTGAACAGAAACATGTATTCCCACTCACACGTGGAGGTTATAGATATAACAAAGAGACATGGCTCAATGAGGCAGTCTTTGCCTATGACGTCTTCGAAGGCTTCCACAGACGAGAGGAGACATGTGCTGCTGCTATAGATCTGGAGGATGCATACAACAGGGTACCATTTGAATATCTCATGCATATGCTCCTCAAACTGGCGGTGCACCCCTTCCTCATTAGATGGATTGCCGCGGCACTGTTTCAGAGGAAGGTGATACTCAGATGTAGAAGTTGGTCTTCCGAGCCAACATCCATTTGCCCAGGGCTGCCACAAGGCTCATCATTGTCACCAGTTCTATTTAACGTGTACACAATAACGATCACGGAACAACAGCTGGATGGGAGGGGAAGAACTATGACTTTTGCTGATTATATTCTGGTATATCGACAGGGAAGAGACAGACGGGGAATTGCTTCCACAATGCAAGACGAACTCGATCGCATTTCTTCCTGGTGTGGGGTATCAGGTGTCGTGGTTAATTCTAATAAAGCATCAGTTTCATGGTTCTCCCTTAACAATCATATCGTTCATACGACCACACCGGTAGTACGAATGGGAGCTGATGAGGTGACCAGGGACAAGTTGATGACATACCTTGGAGTTAAGTTTGATCGCAGCCTGTGTTTTCGGGACCACGTCGACCATGTGATAACAAAATCCCGCAAAGGATTAGCTACCTTGAAGGTCATGGCAGCTGCCAACATCGAGCAGAGGCTACTTACTCTTCTGTTCCAGAGATTAGTCCTCGCACCTATCGAATATGCCCTGGCAATTCTTACTGTCAGTACGACTCAAATTGATAGGCTGGAGAAAATACAAAATGAAGCCATGCGCATTGTCCTGGGATGTACGAGGGACACTCCCTGTGTAGCAATGAGGTATCTTCTTGACTTTCCAACCATGGATGACAGAATCAAGATCTGGAGAGCATGAGCATACCTGAAGATTAGTACAAATACAGAGCATCCATTGCACCACGAGCTCAACACAGAGAAAGGTGACAGGCTAAAAAGAGGCAAATCATGGGTGGGCCGATCAGAAGATGTCATCAAACAGGTCTGTGGGCTTACCAATATCAGCGTTGGTGAGGAGTGGATATCGGTGCCTACGTCATTCAAGGGAACTTTCTCGTGTATTGTCACACTCGACAGGAAAAGTAGGGAACATAACCCGGTCGTGGTTAATGCTGAGGTCAACGGTCTCATCTGCGATAACACCGATGAGAAAGATGCAGTCATCTATACAGACGGATCTGTACGACGACACCAAAGAAGTGCATGGGCATTTACAGCACGCTCGGCAGGCAGAATAGTCTACGAAGACAGTGGTGCATACGTCGTAACCACGAGTAGCATGACAATGGAGGTGATGGCAGTGGCCAAGGCATTCAAATGGTTACAAGACTACACCCACGCATGTATACTGAGTGATTCGATGAGCATGATAAAAAAAGTGGAGGCGGGCTCTGTACACATGCAATGGGTAGAGTCGTTGCAGAAATCCAAAATACGTAAGGTCACCTTTGTCTATGTCCCTGGACATGCGGGAGTACGGGGAAATGAAAGGGCAGACAGGTTGGCTAGCTGCGCTGTCGTTGAGGACGGGCAACCAATGGATCGGGCGGACATCATCAATGCCCTCCGAGATGTGGGAAGAGCACAGGACTTCGACAAACACAGATCTGCGTCACTTCTTCGGGTGATGGAAATGGGAGTTAAGTTGGGCACAGCCAGAAATGAGACACTTAGTGACCGTGTAAGAAGACTTATCAACCAACATAGAACTGGATTATATTCGAGCTATGGACTAAGCAATGTTTACTTTGAATACCACGATAAATGTTATTGCAGCGAGTTGGCAGATTTTTGAAAATGTATTCAGGGGTTTGAACATAAATGTTTGTTCACAGTTCGTTAACCTTCGCTGTAGATAAAGTCGTTAATTTGATGGCTTAGTTTGTGACATTGGTAGCTAAGGACCTAACTTGTGCAAACGGATGGCATTGGCAAGAATCATTTTGAATCTATGAAGTGGGCTCATTTTGTGTTTAACTCAAAAGCATATGTGCTTTTTAACCAAAGAACTTTTTTTTTGGGACTCAATGAAGATATCCCCGATGGAAGAATAAATTGTACTATTAGTCCCATAAATGATTCGCTTCTAGAGGTTTATGATGTAAACAAAGCAGTTTTGTCATTGCAAGTGAATAATGTCCACACCTATAATTGGTCAGGATTGGGTAGCAGCAGCAGTTTTATAGCGAACACAGAAAACATCACAGGATTGTGCTGTTCTGAAACAGCTATACCATGCTACCCTAGAATTGCCTTTAATGGGATTACTGTGACCACAAACCACTCTCCATGTGTGTGCCACGTATTTACACCCCTGAAAGAAATTATGAATATAACAACATCATGTGCCGTCTGTCATATTAATGACCACATACCAGGAGCCTCCACTATGATTGCTACAACTGTTGCACCAAGCACTTCATCAGCAAAGCCATATCTATGGAATGTTCATCTGACATTGTTCTTTAATGATGTCCAAGTTAATGAGACATCAGAATCGTGTGGCGGCAGCTACAAGAAGGGAGCGGAGAACATCATCAATTGTGTTTTTACTAACTACAGGTCATGTGGCTTCTGTTGGATTGGAAATTATAACTTACCACCACTGTGTGTCTATATGTTTGGAATTGGAGTCATCAATGATGGCCTAACATCATAAGGTGCTACGACGATCATCATTTTCGGGAGGACGTAAACTCCCATGGTATATGGTGGATAGGCGGCAGGAACCATTGAAGGCTATGTCTGAAAAGTGTTCCTTCTTGCAGTTTCCTCATATTCCAAGTCCGGCTTGTTGCAGGAGCTACTGAGTTAAGTGCTCTGTGCACACCGTGAGCTGTGTGTCTCATCCGTTTTGATCCTGCTTCGATATCCCGCTTGTTTACGATGAATGATGATATTGTATGACGGGGAACAGTTGGCTGTGTTCACTTTCTGCGCGGTTTCGCCTTATGTCTTTTGGCGTGTGCTGAGACTGCTACGATGGGGACTACAGTTACCTTTCTTTGTTTGAGAAATGTGTTAGTAATTCGGATGATTCCACTGGCACGGGCGGTTGAGCAATTATGGATTTTAATTCGTTTGCTGTGAGACCGAGGCCTTCCATAGCCAATAACAATAGAACTGGAGTCGTCAATCGCTGGACACTGAGGGAATTGCTGAGGAGGGGATCTGAGCACCTATGGACATGTTCAGAGTGCAATGATGATGACCCACAAATAACTCAATAACCAAGCTATCCAGTATTTTCTCTCTTTGTCGTCCGCGATCTCTCTTTCCTTTTATTTTGCCAGTTGTAACCAAGTATTCCAACTTTCCTCTTCTCATGATGTGCCCGAAAAATGTTGATTGCTTCTTTCTGATGTTTTTTAAGAGCTCCCTTTTTGATAAATATTAATATTGAACGGCTATATTTGTTTATAGAATAATATAATTTTATCATTTCTGTGAGTAAAAGTGAAAGTTATCATTTTTTAAGCAGCTTCAATTTTATAAAATTTGTAATGGAAGTTGATCTATGTTTTTGTCCTCGTGGCACAAATGAAAGTCATAAACACTGGGCTATAAGGTGGCAATTGTTGTTTCAGCAAATTTATGAGATGAACTGAAATAACAGTCACAACAGTTTTGGTGGCATTATTACGTAAACAATAACTATTTTTATAACTGGAAGGCAGGAAAAGTTCATGAAAGCCCTGTAGACAGCAATCTTGAATGTAGATTACAAACATCAGCTTTTTTGACAGGGAAAGGGTTTCATTTGCTTCATATTAGGGTCTTACTTGCTTTGTTGTGACCTAGGTCATTTCAGCTAAAGAACAGTTGTGTGCTAGGCATGTGAGGAAATACGGTGTTGGTGCCCATATTTTTCCATGACCACCAGTATGTTTTTGGATGATATGTTTGACATAATACCAGGCCACGTTTGCTGCCCAGAAAAACCTCTGGTACACATTTTTAAAGAGGCGTTGTTAAACCCAGAGCCTTGTCGATCTGGAAGAAAAAAAGTCAGCCACTCCTGGGAATTGAACTCTTATCCTTCTGATGAGGAAGTGAATGTACTAACTACTTAGTCACCAAGGCTGACTTTGTAATAAGTTAACAAGATATATAACATGTTACGGGTCAATGCTTGTTTGTTTATTGATATGTATGACTTCTGTTACTTTTCTGCAATTTAGTCATTATTTTCTTTGTCCCTACAGGTTTACAAAGCTCCAGAGTCAGCACTTATATATTTGGGGTAAGAAGTAATGTAAAATACAAAAATAAAACAATAACCACTAAATGTAAAGTTAGTTTGTGAAGTTTGTCATGTTTGTTAAAAATAAAAATCATGTGTGTAAAAGAAAGTTAGTGTGACAATAGAAATGACATATATACAAACGTATGAAGAAAATGTTGAATGGTCAATGAAAGTGATTGATAAAGAAAATGTAATGAGAAAATTACTACATAAAACTGTGGGGGAAGTGCCAGGCTAACACCAGTGGAAAAAAGAAGTACAGCAAAAACAATGGTGCAGGTTAGGACACATATTCTGGAAACTAACTGAGAATGTTATATAATAGGCTCTTTTTTTGAAAAAGGTAGAAAGACATCGAGCAGTCTTAATAAAGTAGCACAACAGAAGAAGACACCATGGGAAATGTTAAAGTCCTATATTCGTAAGAGAATTGAGTGAAGAAAAAGTTGTAAATTATATTCTATGGGCAAAAAAAAAAAGAGAGACACATTAGTAACCTCTTAGAGAGAGAGAGAGAGAGAGGGGGGGGGGGGGGAGAGATGTTTGCCATGAGCAAAAATATGAAAAAAAAAATGTTGATAAACTCTTTTATTGTGACAGATTATTTATAGGACTTTCTCCATTTTATTATTAAAATAAAGATACACTTAAATTTTACAAAGATAACATTTCTGTAGAAGTGAGAAAATAGCTGTCTAAAATCAAATTGCATCAAACCTATTTTTGAAGTGGACTATAAAAAACTAACTATGCTATGTGGATACACATAACCAATAGAATAGCTTTCATTATGGTCTTACCTAGAAGACATAGTCTCAGTTGAATCAATTATTTTCTGTTTCTATGATTTGCGTGAACATGTTTGCAAGATGTGTAAAATTATACTTCTCATTTGGGGGACTCCATGCATCAAATGGAATAAAAACAAACACATTGATTTTACACTAATTAGAAAACACCACCAAAATAATTCTATGTTTTTGTTTTGTTTTTTTTTTCCATTTTTGTGGAAGTTGTTAAAAATAAAGAGATACAAAGAGAGAAAATACTGAATAGCTTTGGTGTCATGGCATGGAAAACAGTCAACAACAGAACTGATACGATGCACTGTAGATAGAACATTGTGGAAGGACATGATAGCCTACGCCAACCAGTATGGCACATCATGATGATGATGATGTTAAAAATAAAAATCTCACTTGACAGTTGACTCTAGCGAAGTATCTTTGAGATTCAAGATTCCTGAATAAATTATAATTTTAAGTGATAATTTCACTTTGACTAATGCCCTCCGACATGATAGTTCATATAGCTAGTTTTAACAAATGCTTTATATATATATATTTATATATATATATATATATATATATATATATATATATACATACATACATACATACACACACACAAACACTTTTTCATGCCCGTGCCTTCGCCTGTGATCATGGCTCATTCAGACTAGGACTCCTGATTCTAATGAAGGGAGCTGTCTGTTTCAGTGATTCGTTTGCCCCATAGAGTTTCTCTTTTAGGGAGGTGGGTGAGGGCCACGTTGTCCTCAGGCCTGTATACTGGGAGCAATCATTTAGAACTTGTTTTGTTGTCCTGTTATCCAGGGTGCAGTGGCATAGGCTGGCAGTTCCTATTTTGAGTTTGGTGAACATGTGGTTTCTCATTCTGTATACTGTTGTGGCCAGTGCATAGGCAAAGTATGATGACTTGATGCCTTCTTGATAGTTGGAGGGATCCGTCCTTCCCATTACACTTTGGGTGTTCTTGTTTCCAATTTTCATGATACTGACTTTTGATGATGGATTTGGCTTCATCATAGCTGACCAGATGGCTCTCTTGTAGTAATCTCCTTCCCTCCTTAGCTACCTCTGCGCGTTCGTATCCTTGTATATTACAGTGTGATGGTATCCACTGGATAACCATTTTCTGGAACTTATTGGACAATTGGTCTAGGGTTCTCAGGTCATCTAGCTTGCTGTTCCGGGGGGGGGGGGGGGGGGGGGGGTTAGAGCTGTTAGGACTGACCATGCCTCATGCGTCTGTCAGTATCTCCAATTCCTTGTGCACATTATTTTTGTGTTGAATAGTTAGTTTTGCAGCATCTTTGAGGGCTTCAGTTTATGCTTTATAGTTATTAGATAATTTCCCACTAGTCGCCCCAGTGACTCCAGGGCTCTGACCATGGTCATGGAGAAAAGAATATAAGCCACGCCACCTTCACCAACTACGCATGTTGTAAAAGATGAGAAAGGAGGTTGGGGGTCATGGTCTTTGCAAATGCTACAGAGTTTGTGCATCTGAGCTGAAACCATCTTCAGTGCTTTCACTAGTATGTGGCAGGCCTGCTTCAAGTTGGGCAATGTGCTGAGAAGGGAGACTGAGCACTATGGAGTTGTCCATTGTGCAATGAAGATGATCTGTCAATTAAACTAAATATATTCAATTCACCATATGAGTTTTAAAAGGTTTTTTAATGATGAAATGAGTTTTAATGGGGCAAATGAGTTTTAAAAAATATACCCCAGATGTTAAAATAGAGAGAATGGTGTGATAAGGATAATGAATGATACAACATTGTTTTCATTGTTACAATTTTTTTCCTTAGTGGTGGCGTCACGTTTCATGATTTGACAAGAGAGCAAGGTATTTCATTTTTTGTTTCATTTATTTTTAAAACATTTAATATTACGGTTTAGTTATTTTTAATTGGTTATTTATTTTATCTATTCATCAAATGATACTAATCTAAATGTCTGTGGCTATAAATGATATTACAGACATTTTCTGACAAATTATATATATATATATTTATATGGCCAACATCCTGGGCACAGTGACTAATTATTTTTTTTAAATGGGCAACTTAAAACTATGTGAAAAATATCGAACCACCAGTCTTACCAGCCACCCAAGTAAGGTTATGCTCAAGATAAATCCTTAAGAGACGAAATGTTCAAGTAAATGACACCATAGCTGAAGAGCAGGCTGGGTTTCCAACAGGTAGAAATACAAGAGAGCAAATTTTCAATGTTCGTATACTTGCTGAAAAATATCTTCAACATCAGCAAGAGCTGAACTGTACGTTTGCTGACTTTAAAAAGCATTTGACAGACTTTAGCTTGAAGCACTTTGGGCTACTATGAATAAATAAAACATCAACAAATAGAAAACCAACACCATCAAACAATTTTACAAACATTCCAAAAAGTGCAGCATTTACAAATGGTATATTGGACAATTGGTTCTCTATATCTGTAGGAATCCGACAAGGTTGCTTACTCTCCCGACATTATTCAACAATTTTCTTGAAAGAATCGTGACAGATGCCCTTGAAAACCATCTCGGAACTGTCAGCATTGGAGGCAGACCAATTACCAATCTACGTTTTGCTGATGCTATAGATCGACTGGCTGGCAGTACATCAGAGCTTGAAGAACTCGTGGAACGTCTAATAGCATGGCAAAAGCTTACGGAATGGAGATCAATGCTGACAAAATAATGACAAAGAAGTCACTCTGCAGTAGAAGAATACACACAGATTGAAAAAAATTGTAAGCATATCAGCAAATATGGCTCTATTGTCAAAGGATCATGACCAGAACTACTAGCCAGAATAGAAAAAGCGATGGTAGCCATGATAAGACTCAACCATATATGGGACCAACAACAATGATCAGACTATTAGGAACAGTGGTTACATCTGTATTTATTTATCCTGTGAAATGTGGACACTCACTGCTGATCTCCAAAGAATACAAACCTTCGAGGTGAAATGGTATAGAAAAATATTACACATATCATACAGAGAACATATCACCAATGAAGAATACAGACCTTGGAGGTGAAATGTTATTGAAAGATACTTCATATATCATGCAGAGAACATACCACCAATGAAGAATATAGACCTTGGAGATGAAATGGTATAGAAAGGCATTACACATATTATACAGAGAACATATCATACAGAGAACATACCACCAATAATGAAGTATACAGAAGAATCCAACAATTCACTGAACCAATAAAAGACTTAACTGTTAATAATAACAGAGCAGAAACTAACCTGGTATGGACACGTCACATGGTCCACAGGTCTTGCTAAAACCATTCTGCAAGGTACAGTATCAGGCAAGACTAGACAAGATGGGGAGATAATATTAGAGGATGAACAGGAATGTCTTTAATTGTATCACAGAGAGCTGCGGTATATGGCAGTGGTTGGAAGCAAATTGTGAAAATGTCATTGTGGTACATCAATGACTGACAAGGTTACAGGATAATTGATTGATGTATGTATGGCCTTTGACATCATGACAGACAGTTGGTAGCAAACAATCATGATTAATCAGTAGTTTGGTAAAATATTTGTGTCTTATGCTGGATGCTGTTTTACTGAGCAGCTTCTCTTATGGCTGCATCTATCAATATTGGATAGACAGATCTGACTGCAGAATAAACAAGATGTATTTGTGGTGCCTGGCCTCATCAAACCATATTATCACCATATAAACATTATCACCAGTTAAGCAGTAATGGTATAACTTGTTTATATTGCTTTATCATTCCTCTAGTTTTATTTACAGTTCTCTTGTTGCTTTCTCATCAATGTCAATAAAGGCAAGATTGTAATAATTTTCTGATAGAACTGGTTCAAAGGAGGCTGATAAGACAACAGAGATGAGCAAGGAGATTCCTGTGTGATTGTTGCAGACTTGTTGATTTCCTTGCCTTTATAATGAAGAATTGTGCACATGTATTTGCAATTCCATGGAATACGTTCCTGCTTCTACATTTTGGTGAACATTTGAGCTATTTAAAAAAAATTAGTTTAGGACTTAAAGCTTACAGTGTTACACTTCTGTGCTTATTGTCAGCACTCTTGCATGCTCTTTGTTAGTTTATTTATGTAATTATCGGCAATCTCACGTGCTTGTCAGCTCTTTTATGTAATTCTTATTAGCATGCTTTATATGCCTATTTACTTTCTTACACATAAGTTACCAACACAAATACAGGCATATAATTATAACACTTTTACAGTTAGATAATCATCACTTGTGCAGTTAGCTTTTTTATTTTTCTTTTCTTTTTTTACTTTCACACAATGCATACTTCTCTTTATTGTCTGCTCTTTAAAGGCAATTATTTGGGTGTGCTTTGTGTTGTATCTGTGGTACACTGTGGCATCTGCATTGTTATGTTCAGCACTTCTGACTGCAGCTTGGCACTTTTCAGGTACCTTCCTGCTCCAACTAAGGAGCAGCGATAGCTCATTGGTTAGGGAACAGATCTACTAAGGACAAGAGGTCCTGATCAACAGCTTCCAGGTTCACCCAGCCTTAAATGGGTATTGGATTATTTTCTGGGAAAGTAAATTGGCACAAGCGTAATACCGACCACATTACCCCAAAAAGTCTGTAAAAATTATGGTCACTAACACCATATTCCCTATATGCCACTTGGCGTGACAGGGCACTTTACTTTTACTTCCTGATTCAACTCCCACTTGCTCTGCCAGAGTGGTTTGCTTCAAGTACTACCACCATGAGGCGGTGAAATAGAATCTTGATCAGTTTTGGTTTGTTATTTTGATGCAAATAGCATGCTTTATGCAGTTAACTTGCTGTCTTCCTTTACTGCTTCTGCATTAGATTATCTCAATCATGTATTTCCAGGGCTTGCTGTCTTTGATGGGTATTAAAATATTGATGACTTCATTAGTCAATTTCTGTCAAATATTCTAAAATAATTTAAACTTTCTGTATAGTGAGGTCACACTGGTTGATGTTTTAAAGATAGAAGCACATTTTAAAGTTTCGCTTTGCAAAACAGAAACATCAACACTAGAAGCACTTCAACATCTCAAATCATGAAAAATTAACTGAAAGAAATGAAAAAATGTCAGATTCCTAGAATAGGTTTTCATAATTTGACTACTTCAATGTTATTGCTAGGAATCTTCGGCTTTAAAAAATGACAGATATCTGTGCCTCTTTTTGTTTTATCTTGTAAATATCATCTGTATGTCTTGTGTGAACAGTCTGTTCTTTTGCATAACTATATGTCTTGTGTGAACAGTCTGTTCTTTTGCATAACTATATGTCTTGTGTGAACAGTCTATTCCTTGCATAACTATGTCTTCTGAACACTTGACATTCCCTTTGTTGCTCAAAAGACTTGTCATTCCATCCCAGATCGTGTGTCATCTTAGAGAGTAGATACGTGGATAATAAGGGAACTCATTCAATAGAGCTTACAGCAGGTAGCATCTGATCATCAAAAAGGACCCCGTTGAGCAGGTCATCAAAAAGGACCCTTTTGAGCAGGTCATCAAAAAGGACCCTGTTGGCTTATTGACACTAAAAAGATACGGGTCCACCTGAGTCATGACTCCCAGGTGTCAGCCTCCAGCTGCATTCTGAGTCTGAATGCTCACAAAGCATCCTAGTTGGTTAAACTGCCAGACTAAACTATCAGCATGTAAAGGTTACAACTGTAGCCTGCCTCATCTGGTCACTGATACCCACTACAGTTATGCTATACTTGACAGCACTTGTTGGTTTCTTCATGGTGGAGATTTCAATGATTTTGTCCTCCAGACAGCACTTACTTGATTGCTATGTGGCCCATGTATCTGCTCACAGACATTAATTTGATTGTCCTGGCCAGCCCTGCAAACAAATGTAAACTTGTAATCCATACTAAAACATCAGTCTGGTGATATTCACATCACTCCCATCTTGTCTAATAACCATAGGGCAAAGTTTACTTTTGTCTTCTTTTTTGTGAGGGCCTTGGTATTTAAGGGGTTATTGCAATTGCCATTGATCAGAAGGGTTCAGTTCTTAGATGTGGCTGTTTTTTTTCCAGATTGACAAGACTTCGGGGTTCACCCAGACAATAAAAAAATAGACAGCAGAGACTTTGTTGGAAGTAAGGGCGGCCCAGTGTGTTGATAAATAGGGGCATGAACATATTACTCACACAAGTCATGCAGGAAACCTTTATTTTCCTGACTTCTTTGTGAGAGCATACACATTCAATCTGAAGTGTGTGTTTCTTGTAAAGTCACTAGAGATTCAGTGCACTATATTATTTATGACATTCTGTTCTTAGTTTTTGAATATTATAATTTGTAGGATTGTGTTCGTTCTCACCAGTTGTTCTTTAAATTTCTTACTCATCTCTTTCTATGTGGACTCCAGTCAGGTACATATTTAGTTTTAGTGTTCATGACATTATGTCAAAGTTGAACTTTGCAGTATTCTATGAATTTTTAAGGAGGAACGAACTACACAAAATCTGAAACCGTTGACATCATTGCTTGAAATGTGGGCTGTTATGGTTGTTGAATTTGAATGCTTCCAGAGTGTGTGACCTATCAATCTTCACTTTCTTTATTCTTCAATTGGATGATTTATGTCTGTCTCTTGTGTAAATATATGTTTATTACTCTCACTTTATCTGTGCAATCTCTGTGCTGAAGGTTAACTGCCATAGAGCACCATTTCACTGTCTCTTGCCTTGAGGTAACTTGCTGTCACAGGTTCTCCTGTCTGTATCTTAATAGTATTAATTCACTTTAGTCTTTGCCACTACCTTGTTTACTTTGTATTTTCCCTTCCAAGATGACCTTCAGTAGGCTGTTCTCTTAAAAATTTAGTTCTGTTGGAATTGTGTCAAATAGATCTGTCTTCATTTTCAGCCATTTGAAAACTTTGTTTTCTTCTCTATTCACCCATTTCTTTCCACTCTTCTATAATCCCACATTTCATAAGCTTCGAGTTCTTATCTGTTTTCTTACTTGGAAGATATCCATCTAATATGCAACATAAAAATGTGTCTCATGACATATATAATGTTGTATAGGAGTGAAATATTACATTTCATCAGATTAAACCATATCATATTGAATTAAGAGGGCCTGTGCTCTTCCTTTGTTGTCATTACTTTCTCCAACTCAGTGAGTCAGGTAGGTACCCATTCCTATTTCAGTCGATTGACTGGTCAGGCTGGCATCAGAGCCATTTTTTTATTGTGAACTAGCTCACTTCTTGTGTTACTAGTGCTCCCTTAGATTCAACATAAGGCTGGAAGATCTGTTGCTGAAATCCATTGTAACATGTGAACATTACGCTATATGCACACTTTCATGTGAATCACTAACATATGCTTTGACCAATCAGCATTCAAGTTCCAAGAAGACATTATTCACACAATGATGGTCATAGAAGAGACATATCATCGCTTGGCTGCTGAACGGAAGCAAGATACTCTCCTTATCTGTGACAGGGGTATTATGGATGGTTCTGCTTGTAAGTTTTGCATTTTAGTCACTTATTTCTATCAAACATCACATGAATTAACTACAAATAAGAATTAAAAAAAAATATCAATAATTGTTAGCATACAATATTTTAAAGCATCTTTTTGAACATCTTTAGAATCACATCTCTGAACAAGGTGCTAAAATTGTTACTGTATCACATCAGCTTTTTGAATAAAGAAGTTGGTTTTAATTACATGTTTGTGGTGAGCTGTTAGCTCTTAGATCTGATTCTTCTTCCATGTACACCCCTAGATGTTGGTGTTAACAAGTTAGTAGTTGCATTGATCTGCTCAAGGCTGGTCACATCTCCATGGTACGGTACTGTAATGGCTCCATGGTACATTACTTATAATGGCTCCATGGTACATTACTTATAATGGCTCCATGGTATGGTGCTTGTAATGGCTCCATGGTACATTACTTGTAATGGCCACAAAGGAAAGAGTACGCATTGAACTAATCCTAAGTTACATAAACAAAATAACAAATAAGATGGTTTGCCTATCTAGAAAGAATGCTGCATGATTTCTTAGCATGCATGGCATATATTCAAAGAGGAGAAGAGGAAGAGTCAGGCCCAGAGGCAACATCAAAGAAACACTACAACATCAATTGGCAATAATTGAAGCTACCACAAACTTGTATCTCCCTCAACACCAAAATGGGTACAAGAGGAAATGAAGAGGGAGAGAAAATGGTTGTAGGACCCATCTCTGATCATCATATGGCAAAATGGCTGCTGAACATCTGCAACAGTCATGGCCAACACATGATGAACAGAATCTGATTGATGTGGCAGGCTATATTGATTTTGCAGTTCCTTTCCTGTTGAAGAAATTGGTCATCCTCACTATTAGTGAGACTCGTATAAAAAAGTGCAAAGTGAAGCTTTGTGATTAGTGATACTCATATAGATAAACTTGAAGAATGCAAAGTGAAGCTATGTGATTAGTGATACTCATATAGATAAACTTGAAGAATGCAAATTGAAGCTATGTGATTAGTGAGACTCATATAGATAAACTTGAAGAATGCAAAGTGAAGCTATGTGATTAGTGATACTCATATAGATAAACTTGAAGAATGCAAATTGAAGCTATGTGATTAGTGAGACTCATATAGATAAACTTGAAGAATGCAAAGTGAAGCTATGTGATTAGTGAGATTCATATAGATAAACTTGAAGAGTACAAAGGGAAGCTATGTGATCAGTGAGACTCATAGACGTGATGATGACATCATGGGACGCACTAAGATGGACGCGTTCAAGCCATGGTTTATACAATGTTGACTTTGAACATCACGCTATCTGTTATCACAGCGAGTTGACGGATTTTTAGAAATGTAATCACGGGTTTGATAATAAATGTCTGTACACAGTTCGTTAACCATCGCTGTAGATCAAGTCTTTATTCTGCTGGCTTCGTTCGTGACCTTGGAAGCTAATGACCTAACCTGTGCAGACGGTTGGTTTGGGGCAAATTGTACATTACAATGTCACTGCTATAATGACTCAGTTTGTGACAAAACTATATGGGCATGCCCAAACAATGACAGTTGTCAGCACGAATATTTCGGACCCCAGTGTCAGTACTTGGATCTCGTTTACAAATACGCCCAACAATCTGAATCTACTTTCCTGTTTGATAACAACGACACCACATGTAATCCGGATGCAGATTATACATCAGTTGAGGCAACTCTCAATCAATCTTTGCCATTCTCCTGGTTTAGGATTTATGTGAATGATTTAACAGATCCGGACAGTTTCACGGTAAAACTAAATGGTTCTGCCTCATGTAACAATGAATCAAGGTTTGTAGTTAGTCAGCACGAGATTGATGTCTTTTTCTCTGGGGCTGGACTGATCAACAAGTTACGGATTGAAGGGGTGATAGTTGCAAATATCTGCTCCATCTACATTGGCGGGGGTCGGAATGTGGCTCTCAAATCATACCCAAATATTTCTTTGAACACTATTGTAGTCACCACACAAGCGACAATGGCACACATTAAGATTGAGTTCTCACTGACCATTTCGCAGGCCGTCAGTGCGCTGATGGCGTGTGAGGTGCAAAAATTTACAGACACCTATTGTCTGGACAGGCATTCTTGGTCGTTTTGTGCAGTGTGTAGTGGGTGTTGCAGAGGCTGCAATGTCATCATCGGTACGTGTCACAGCAACTGTTCACATGGGATCTATGGACACGACTGCTCCGGGTCTTGTCTTAGTGTCTGTCCTTTATGTGAGGAAAAATTTGGAAAATGCCGACAATGTAAGCATCCTGGCTACACCTGTAATGACACTTGTCCCGATGGTAATTTTGGTCTACAGTGCAAACAGATGTGTTCTGATGGCTGTGACATCATATGTGACCCGGAAAGTACAGATTGTATGTGCAAGGAAACGTACTACGGGTCAGACTGCACTCTCAAATGTCTGGACAACTGTTTCAACGACACCTGTGAACAGTCAACCGGGAACTGTACATGCAAGGGAACGTTCTACGGGTCAGACTGCACTCTCAAATCTCCGGACAACTATTTTAACAAAACCTGTGAACAGTTAATCGGGGCCTGCGTCTCGTATGTCGATGATTCCCATGTTAAGAAGAGTCTGCCGACTACAACAAACCCAAGCATATGGATACCTTAATATGTTTCTGTGCTGGACATGGTTCATTTCTTGGTGTTTTTCCGTGAAGCCATGGCTCATATCTTGATGTGTTTCTGTGCTAGCGAAGGCTAGTATTTGTGTGTGTGTGTGCTGGCCATGGCTCATATCTTGGTGTGTGTCATGTTAGTCATATCTCATATCTTGGTGTGTCCGTGTTAATCATGTCTCATATCTTTATGTGTGTATGCGTTTAGTCATATCTCATATCTTAGTCTGTATCTGTGTAAGTCATGTGTCACATCTTTGTGTGTGCATGTTTGGGTTAGTGATACCTCATATCTTTGTGTGCTTGATTATGTTAGTCATATCTCATATCTTTGTGTGTGCATGTCTGTGTATGTCACATCTCATATCCTTGTGTGTGCATGGCTATGTTAGTAACATCTCATATCTTTGCGTGTGCATGTCCATGTCAGACATATCTCATATCTTTATGTGCATGTCTGTGTTAGTCATGCCTCATATCGCTGTGTGTATGTCTGTGTTTGTCACATCTCATATCTTTGTGTGTGCATGTCTGTGTTAGTCACCTCTAGTGACTCGTGCAGATGGTGCTCGCAAACCTGGGAGGGCCAACCATCTAAGGGCAGAATCCCCCTACAGAAAAGATCATCTGCTGCCTTGCAGGAAGATTGGGGACAATCAAAGGCTAAGGAAAGCTAACCTGAATAAAATGCTGGCTGAAATTGGATGCACTGGGCCACTGGCGCAGAACACAGTGCAACGTTTTAACGGGTGTTCAATCAGAGTGGATCTGGCAGACTCTAAATATGTTGTTCTGTCTGTGGGGGCGATCAACACACTTAGCCTGACAGCTGACTTCATGTGAGAGTCTGGAATCCTACACTGATTGAGTCCTGATTGCAGAGAGAGATATAGATAAACTTGAAGAATGCAAAGTGAAGCTATGTGATCAGTGAGACTCATAGATTTTGAATCATATTTTATTATATATAATTGTGTTTCAAATCATTGTATTATATATCATTGCGTTTCAAATCATTGTATTATATACCATTGTGTTTTGAATCATTGTATCATATATCATTGTGTTTTGAATGATATATCTTTGTTTGATCTCAGTGAGAAAGTTTAAAAAAAAAGATTAAATAAATGTAGCAGTTCAAAACTAATTTAGCGGTCATGTTTGAAGAATGAGATCCAACTAATAATACAATGTATGTATTTAACATTCACACAGTGGGAATGATATCTGGCTTTATTTCAGAAGATTATAAACTTATTGTTACTTCATGAGAACTAGAGTACAGTTCTGTGGCTAGTTCTCCTGGAGGTTGTCAGTATTTCAGAAGATTATAAACTCATTGTTACTTCATGAGAACTAGAGTACAGTTCTCTGGCTAGTTCTCCTGGAGGTTGTCAGTATTTCAGAAGATTATAAACTCATTGTTACTTCATGAGAACTAGAGTACAGTTCTCTGGCTAGTTCTCCTGGAGGTTGTCAGTATTTCGAGAAGATTATAAACTCATTGTTACTTCATGAGAACTAGAGTACAGTTCTCTGGCTAGTTCTCCTGGAGGTTGTCAGTATTTCGAGAAGATTATAAACTCATTGTTACTTCATGAGAACTAGAGTATAGTTCTCTGGCTAGTTCTCCTGGAGGTTGTCAGTATTTCAAAAGATTATAAACTCATTGTTACTTCATGAGAACTAGAGTACAGTTCTCTGGCTAGTTCTCCTGGAGGTTGTCAGTATTTTGAGAAGATTATAAACTCATTGTTACTTCATGAGAACTAGAGTACAGTTCTCTGGCTAGTTCTCCTGGAGGTTGTCAGTATTTCAGAAGATTATAAACTCATTGTTACATCATGAGAACTAGAGTATAGTTCTCTGGCTAGTTCTCCTGGAGGTTGTCAGTATTTCAGAAGATTATAAACTCATTGTTACTTCATGAGAACTAGAGTACAGTTCTCTGGCTAGTTCTCCTGGAGGTTGTCAGTATTTCGAGAAGATTATAAACTCATTGTTACATCATGAGAACTAAAGTATAGTTCTCTGGCTAGTTCTCCTGGAGGTTGTCAGTATTTCAGAAGATTATAAACTCATTGTTACTTCATGAGAACTAGAATATAGTTCTCTGGCTAGTTCTCCTGGAGGTTGTCAGTATTTCAGAAGATTATAAACTCATTGTTACTTCATGAGAACTAGAGTACAGTTCTCTGGCTAGTTCTCCTGGAGGTTGTCAGTATTTCGAGAAGACTGGACTACATAAGAATGTGTTCATAGTGCAGTGATGATGATAATAATTAACTTAACCTAGTGTGCTGTGTACAAAAAGATATGACCTAATATTAAGCTTCATTAAATTAGTAATTTGATGTTTTAATATTGAATAAATTTAGCATGCTTAACATTGCTCCCATCATTTTTAATGAATTGATCCAATAATAAAGTTATATTTAGCATAGCGTAACTGCAGTAGCTTTACTCCAGTAGAATATACATTTATTTTTATACCTCATAAAGTTTTATATAATATGTGGCAGATGGGTATGATTCACTTGCAACTAAATGCAGGGCATTAATGTCTTATTGTACTAATTCAATTTGGTGCAGATAAGTAATATTGTACATTGTGATATACACCTCAAGAGACAATGAAAAGATATAAATATATGATGCGTTGTCAGACGGTTGTAAAATAATGTGCCAACCACATAAATCTGTATGTAAATTTTATCACTATTGTAAAAAAAAAAAAAGTAAAGTACCCCCGTCACGCCAAGTGGTGTATAGGGAAATATGGTGTTAGTGACCCTATGTTTTACAGACCTTCAGCACATGATTTTTGGGGTAATGTGGTCGGTATTACGCCCGTGCTGCTTTACTTTCCTAGAAAAAAAGTCTGGTACCCATTTAAGGCTGGGTGAACCCGGAAGCCGTCGGGTGGGATCAAACCCTACTCCTTGTCCGTTGTAGTCCAGTTCACTAACCAATGAGCTATCGCGGCTCCATCACTATTGTGCCATAGAAAAAGTATTTTGGAATTCAGCACCAGAATATTTGTTTACACCTGAAGACTACTTAACTGAAAACATGAAGAGCACAGGTAACAAAATAGTGGCAGTGATTATTGAAATGGAGAGAAAGTGTCAAGAGAAGAACGGAAGAATGGAAGACACATTGTCATCAGGTACCTGCTAGCACAGTTGATCTTGCCTTTCTGCAACTGTAAGTTTCTACATTTGTTTGTCAACTCTTTTAATGGCTTCCTACCAAGCCATTTTCTTAAATTTATGCTGTCTTGTATCCTTTCTCTCTGTTTCTCTCTATCTCTTCCTCCTCAATTGTTATGTTGTCTCTTCCAGCTGCCCCCATCTTATGACAAGAACAAACAGTAAGAATTGTTTCCTTCTTCAATTGCTCATATGTTTTCTTTTTGCCTTGGCCTTATTTAAACATCCGCTATACTCTTTTCGGTTCCCTCAATGAGATTGAGATTCTTGCACAGAACAGAGACAAATGGCGAGATTTGATAAAAGATCTATGCAAGGATTGAGATTGCTAGAAAGACAATTTAGAAACAGGGAAATAGTATCTGAGCCTTTGCCATATGGGCCTACTATAACTCGAAAGGTTGATAGATAGATAGACAAACAGACTTTATTTGTTCATGCTGTTCTCACATTCCTCTGTAAAATTGTTATCAGAGTAACTTTGATTGTTACTGTAACATTAAAAAATTTTTAGGTGGTGATACACACTACGGTATTGTTCATTGATGTTGTTATATGTTCAGTAATTTATGTATTAATCTGTACTGTCCTCACATTATGGTAAAATGTAATCAGTTTAGTTAGTCAGTAAAATGATTGACAGAATGTTGTTTCCTTGTTTTTGTAATGGATAACCCAATAAAATTTGTTACAGATCTGCCAAAAGAGGATTGGATAAAAATGAAAGAAATCAACAAATGGAATGATGTAGATCTCCGAGATAGACGATATAACCAAGTGATTCACATGATGTCTGCTGCTAAAGGGGCTGAGGCTTTCTACTCTGTGATAGGTCACAAAACTAGAAGTGAAGACTTGGAAGGGGCCAAATCTCTAGATGCAACAACAGCTAATGTAAGTTTCTTGATGGCTTTAGGTAATGAATCTTTTATAACAGGCTAGTACTGGTGTTATTGTGTATTTTAAGTTGAGGACATTGTTCATAGTTTTGGTTTGGTTTTATGAGGTGGCGTTTCTGCAGTCAGACCATTCCCAAATCTGTACTGCTACCCATTTCAACGGCCAGCGTAAGGTATGATTGTTCTTGTGAATTATTTCTCTTCTTCTGCTGAATGAGGATTGCCTGGCTGTGGATGTTATATTTGTTTTGTTGCTGTAGTTATTGTATCCAAATTATTGTTTATCTCATCTCCTGCAAGAGGTGAATAGTCAAAGTTAGTCATGCACTAAGCATTTTAATTCTGGACCTCGTTGGCCTGTGACAGTTCCTCTGTCTACTGAGGGAAGGTATTGTTAAACACACATGTGCAGACACCTTGACAGGCTATCAGATTGAGTGTGACCAGCAACATGTGCAGACACTTTGTCATGCCATCAGATTGAGTGTGACCAGCAACATGTGCAGACACTTTGTCATGCCATCAGATTGAGTGTGACCAGCAACATGTGCAGACACCTTGACAGGCTATCAGATTGAGTGTGACCAGCAACATGTGCAGACACCTTGACATGCCATCAGATTGAGTGTGACCAGCAACATGTGCAGATACCTTGACATGCCATCAGATTGAGTGTGACCAGCAACATGTGCAGACACCTTGACATGCCATCAGATTGAGTGTGACCAGCAACATGTGCAGACACCTTGTCATGCCATCAGATTGAGTGTGACCAGCAACATGTGCAGACACCTTGACATGCCATCAGATTGAGTGTGACCAGCAACATGTGCAGACACCTTGACATGCCATCAGATTGAGTGTGACCAGCAACATGTGCAGACACCTTGACATGCCATCAGATTGAGTGTGACCAGCAACATGTGCAGACACCTTGACATGCCATCAGATTGAGTGTGACTAGCAACATGTGCAGACACCTTGACATGCCATCAGATTGAGTGTGACTAGCAACATGTGCAGACACCTTGACATGCCATCAGATTGAGTGTGACCAGCAACATGTGCAGACACCTTGACATGCCATCAGATTGAGTGTGACCAGCAACATGTGCAGATACCTTGTCATGCCATCAGATTGAGTGTGGCCAGCGACATGTGCAGACACCTTGACATGCCATCAGATTGAGTGTGGCCAGCGACAAAGTCTCCTTATACTGGCTGCAAATCTCAGGACATTCCTCTTTTTAATAACACAGGTAATGGGATTGATCTCATTATTGAGTCCTACTGCACATGAAATCAAGCCAGATTATGTTCTCAAGCAAACTTACTTCATTAACACAGATACATGTCCAGTGGAAAAGACATGTTCCCATGAAAGTTCACCCAGGAAAAATACTTATTTAGTCTCTGAAGTAAACAATTGATTAGAACGATTGTCACACAACTGCTATTATCAAACTGGAAGTCAAAGATTGAGATCTATATATTACATCTTGCTATAGTCCAGAATTATTGACAAAGAGTTGTTCATTACAAGCTAACATGTCTTCATTTTGACCAGAGAGTGCTGGATGTGAGTTTGGATACTTCATCCGGTAGAACATTTCTTTTTTTTTTCTTCATCCCATAACCAACGGGGGTCGTCGGGGCACCACTGACAAGACTTCATCAACCATCTCCAGTAGAATACAGTAGCAGCAATTAAACTTGAAGAGGTTTAGTGGAACAAATGATGATGATGATGATAGTAAGGAACTAAGATGGCCAAAAGCAACAGACTTAGTCAGCAACTTAAAGATGACTGCTAACAGTAGAATCTGTGCCAACAGCCGCATGAGATCCTTCCAGTAGTGTTTCTGGGAATAAACGAGCCACATATGAGTAGGGAAGGTACAAAATGCCTTTTTGAAGTAAGATTTGGTAGGCTGAAAGGTGCATTATATTACAACTTGTTGTAAATGGCAGCACACTTCTATACTTATATTAAAGTAATTTTAAATATGGGCAATGAAGAGTCAACAGGTGAACACAGAAGAAGAAGATCATGATCATTGTATTTTGAGTGTAACAACATGCTTTAGAGTATCTTTTGATAATGGAAGGGACTGAAAGTATCACAGAGAATTCAATTGTCTAGAGATAGAGAACAAGCAACTTTAATCAACAAGAGATAGTTGAGAACAGGGAACTTTAATCAACTAGAGATAATTGAGAACAGGGAACTTTAATCAACTAGAGATAGTTGAGAACAATGAACTTTAATCAACTAGAGATAGTTGAGAACAGGGAACTTTAATCAACTAGAGATAATTGAGAACAGGGAACTTTAATCAACTAGAGATAGTTGAGAACAATGAACTTTAATCAACTAGAGATAGTTGAGAACAATGAACTTTAATCAACAAGAGATAGTTGAGAACAATGAACTTTAATCAACTAGAGATAGTTGAGAACAATGAACTTTAATCAACTAGAGATAGTTGAGAACAGGGAACTTTAATCAACTAGAGATAGTTGAGAACAGGGAACTTTAATCAACAAGAGATAGTTGAGAACAGGGAACTTTAATCAACTAGAGATAGTTGAGAACAGGGAACTTTAATCAACTAGAGATAGTTGAGAACAGGGAACTTTAATCAACTAGAGATAGTTGAGAACAATGAACTTTAATCAACAAGAGATAGTTGAGAACAATGAACTTTAATCAACTAGAGATAGTTGAGAACACTGAACTTTAATCAACTAGAGATAGTTGAGAACAGGGAACTTTAATCAACTAGAGATAGTTGAGAACAGGGAACTTTAATCAACTAGAGATAGTTGAGAACAGGGAACTTTAATCAACTAGAGATAATTGAGAACAATGAACTTTAATCAACTAGAGATAGTTGAGAACAGGGAACTTTAATCAACTAGAGATAGTTGAGAACAAGCAACTATAATCAACTATACATTTTTTGAGAACAAGCAACTTTAATCAACTAGAGATATATGAGAACAAGCAACTTTAATCAACTAATCATTTTGGCAACTTCTCTTTTCTTCTGCATTTGAAAGGCTTGGGTTGGTCATCCATATTATGATGTCATTGACAATTCAACAGATTTTGAGACAAAGATTTCAAGAATGATTGCTGTAAGTTTTTATTTTTGAAATTAATTATGAGAATATGTAGAAGTAATAAGCTGTATTGTATAAGCTATAAGTTAAATTTGTGCTTGTTTTAGCATTTTTGCTACCCTATGTACATTACATTATTACAAATGTTTTCATAGATCCCACTGATCCTAAAGCTTTAAATTTGTGATTATAAAGATTGCTTTTAAAATCTGTACTACTTGAAATCCCATTTTTGAGCAATTATAAGCAGAACATAAACAGTTCTCTAAACATGTACAAGAGCTGTTTCATTCATCTCTTGCTAATAATCATCTTTATTTCTTGTAAAAACTTGTCACTGCTAATTCCAATATAACTTTTTAAATTATACCTGTGTTCTTTATGGTTCCATCAATCTTCCTTGGAGTTACGTACATCCTTGGAGTAATGTAAGTAAAAAAAAGTAAAGTACCCCCGTCACGCCAAGTGGCGTATAGGGAAATATGGTGTTAGTGACCCTATATTTTACAGACCTTCAGCACATGATTTTTGGGGTAATGTGGTCAGTATTACGCCCGTGCTGCTTTACTTTCCCAGAAAAAATCCGGTACCCATTTAAGGCTGGGTGAACCCGGAAGCCGTCAGTTGGGATCGAAACCTACCCCTTGTCCGTGGTAGTCCAGTTCACTAACCACTGAGCTATCGCGGCTCCTTGGAGTAATGTACAATGAATAAAGACATATACATGCACATACACACACTTTCTCTCACTCTCTCTCTTTCTCTCTCCCTCTCCCCCCTTCTGTACTTCATGAATGTTATTTGTTGTACCCTGATCTTTTGTCCTGGTAAAATAACAGACATTAAAAGCAAGAGTGGATACTAGAAAAGGTAAACAACTTGTTTTTTTTTCCATGAAGTAATTAAAAATTTGATAGTGCACCATGCAAACTTCAGAAAAGGGGAGTTAAGCAAACTTCTGTGAGTGTTAAAATGGGAGAAAAGAAAAGTGATAAATTAGGTACAATGTAATACAATAACAAATCAGATGCTTGGGAATCCTTTTCAGCATTTTCTTGCATTGATCTATCTGCAAAGACAGGTTGTGTGTGATTGTGTGTTAGCTATGGAAACATGTGCCCAACATCTTGTGTACATCTTCAGGCTGTGTGTGATTGTGTGTTAGCTATGGAAACATGTGCCCAACATCTTGTGTACATCTTCAGGCTGTGTGTGATTGTGTGTTAGCTATGGAAACATGTGCCCAACATCTTGTGTACATCTTCAGGCTTTGTGTGATTGTGTGTTAGCTATGGAAACATGTGCCCAACATCTTGTGTACATCTTCAGGCTTTGTGTGATTGTGTGTTAGCCATGGAAACATGTGCCCAACATCTTGTGTACATCTTCAGGCTGTGTGTCAGAGAGCAGACATTGATCCTGGTGATAGACTGGCTCCAAACAGCATCAAGAGAAAGTTCTTGATCTCTGAAGTTCCCATTGATGAGGTACATTTAAACAACTTAGGATCTGTAAATTCTTGTAATAGAGAACTTATCATGTCTTTTGTTTTGTGGTACCTATTTAAACATAGTACAGAATGAGGATGTCTGGAAGTTGGTGGCGATAACACCAGCCTTGGATAATATTAAGAAGTAATAGATCAAGTAGTTTGAACAGGATCACCACCAATTATCTTCCCATAAAGCTTTCACTTTCAGAAGCAAAAGTAAAAGATAAACCTAGAAGTGGTGTATTATTGAAATGGCAAACATTATGATGAGTGCAGGAAATGTACAAGAGAACAGTGCAATTTTACCTTCAGAGGCAAATGATAGTAAAGTAAGGTAAGTAAAGTAAAGGTAAAGTACAAGACTTGAATCTGCATCTTAGCATGCAAGTTTTCACCCATATGTGCTTGGCCGCTTATCCTGAAGTGTTCGGAGACTTCTGGGCAGTCTCGCTTCAAGCATCAAACCTCACGATGCAAGGCAGCATTCCTCAACTTCCCAGAGTTCTACCCTGGTACACATTTCTGCCAGTGACAGGAGTAAGTAAAGTATTGAAACAAAGTGCAAGGAATATAGTACAAGGCTTGACTTCTAAACATCACCTATACTAGGTTCTGTTACTAAACATTTTATTTTTATTTGTTTACATTCATCTATGACAACTCATCATCCATCAGGTATGTTAAGTGAGCATTGATGTGTTATGGTTTATAGCAAGCTATGATGTTTGCTCCTTTTGACCAAACACACCCAATTTCAGCATGACATTTTTGGGGTGTCAGGTTTTGTCCCTCTCTCATTCCCTATTAACTTTGCTGGCTGGTTGCTAGGGCACCACTAGGGAGTGGCTCGTTGATAGTTCTTGTAGATTGCTAGTGCAGTTACATGACTGGGTCGGGAGCAAGCTAGGTACAAGTGGTATGGAGTGACTGAAATACCAGATCATAAGTGTTTATGTATAATATATGGCCTTTGGCATCTTGACAGACAGTTGGTAGTAAGCAATCAGGATATAAGTCAATAGTTTAGTAAAATTCAGCTTCTCTCATGGCTGAATCGAATCTGCCAATATTGGATAGATTTGACTCTAGAATGAACAAGATATATTCATGGTGCCTGAACTTGTCTCCTTTCTCCTGCACCTTTTGTCTTCTGAATTTGATATCAATTCTGCCTTGAATGTTTCTGTGCTGTTTTTAATTTTTGTTCTCTGTGTGCTATCTGCAGCCAGATCCTCTATTTCTTTTTCCAATGGAGAATTCACTCAAGCGAGCCCTAGTCTGCACTTGGGTCCCTTTCTGTCCTTGAGTTCACTTTGCAACATTTGTTTGGGAATACAATTGTTACATCTTACATGACCCGGCCACCTTAGTCTCTGACTCGTGTTGCCATGATGGATGGGAGTTTGGCTCGTTGTTAGACATTACAGTTGGTTACTTTGTCCTGCCATTTGTTGTTCATAATTTTTCGAATTCAATGCACATGAAAGCTTTTTCTCCTGCCCCGCATAGATAGTCCAAGTTTATGATCCATACAGAAGTGTACTAAATACACAACTTTGGTAAATTTAAATCTCTTAGTCCTGGGTTAGTTTGGTTAAGAGCCCATGCTCTTTCTTTAAGTTTACCAAATATGGAAGCTGCCTTTCAAATTCAGGAATTTATTTCTTCTTCAATGTAGACAGTGGTTGTGGTCATAGAGCCAAGAAAGGGTAACTTCTCACAGATTCAAGGGTGTGTTATTTAATGATATAGATGTTGAATTGGCTACACCTTGTTGGAGCACCAGTCTTCTGAATGCTTATTGACAGTGAGAATGTTGTTATGGATCCAGCAACCTTTGAGCTGATGCCCTTCTGCCCAATGCCATGTAGTAGTATCTGCAGGTATTTTTAAGTTCTGCTGTTGTTCTGTACATAGAGTTCCATTTGGAGGGTCTTTGAGGAAGTAGTGTTGTTCTAATGTCAGTGAGCTCTGGACATTGAAACAGGTGATGTTCTACAGTTTCTTGTGGGTGATTACAGAGTGGACATACTGGGCTATGGTTTTGTTGTATTCTATTAATGTGGTTATTCAGCATAACATGTCCTGTTCTCAGTCTGAAGATGGTGGTTTGGTCTCTTCTTGTTAGGTTATTGATGTTGTCTTGTAGATTTGATCTTGCCATATATTTAAAAAGCTCTCTTCCAGTTTTCCCTAAGGCCCATCCATTCAACCACTCCTCTCTACTGTTGGAGTTTATGACTTGTTTGGCTGTGTCTAGTGTGATGGATGTATGTATCTGTGTTTGTCTGGATCCTCTCTTAGCTAATGTATCTGCCTTATCATTTCCTGGTATATTTGAGTGTCCCGGGATCCATTGCATTACCAATCTTATGTTATGTGTTTCAATGAGTTTGTCTGTATCTATGATAAGCTGTGTGAGTTCTGGTTTGTTCATGTTGTTTCCCAGTGCTTGTAGAGCCGATTTGGAATCCGTAAATATGACTGTGTTTGTTTTCTTCGATGGTGTGGTATCAAAAATCATATTTAAATGATAAATTGCTGTTTCTATAGCTGTTATTTCTGCTTCATAATTGTTACAGACTTCGCCACAAGGTCCACATATTTCTTCTGCTGTTCCATCTGGATAATGTATTAATATTCCATATCCAGCTCTTGAAGTAGCGTTAGTGGCTGCACCATCTGTGTATATATGTATCCAATCCTCTAGATAAGTATCTATTGTTTTCCTTGCTGCTAGTGTTACTGATACTGGGTCTGCTTTTTTACCTGTTCTGTTACATATCTCTACATTTATTTCAGGATTTTTAAAATTTGTACTTGGTGGCATTTCTTTGATGACTCTTGATGTTTGTAGTCATTTTTCAGGTAGATGGAATTTCTCTTGTATATTTCTAACATGTTGTAATACTGACATCTGCTTAATTCTTTGTTTTGGAGTCCATGTATCTACTAATTTTCTGTTAGGGTGGTCCTTCTCCATTCTTTTTGTCTTTCATAGAGAACCATAGCGGCCTTGTTTCTCCTCAACTCTAAAGGTTCCACATTGCAATGAATTTCGCAGGCTGCAACTGGAGTGGACCTCATTGCACCACTGATGAGTCGTAATGCATTATTTTGTATCTTGTCCAGTGACATGTTAGTTGGTTTGCTGCATGTCACTAGGAGCGAGACTAGAAATAATACACAAAAGTTAATCACAGAAATTATAAATAATGTAGAAATACAAAGTTGTGGAGAGACATGATCACCTATACCAGCAGGCACAATCTATCTATTGACCTTTCGAGCCGTAACCGGCCCATAGGGCGTAGACCAAGATACACCTTCTCCTATATGAATTTTTGTTCTAGCAGTTTTCTTTTAAAGATATTTTATCAAATCTCGCCATCTGTCTCTGTTCTGTGCAAGCAGTTCTATCTCATTGAGGGAGCCGATTCCTGCTGCTCTTGCCTCTCTCATCAATGTTCTTCTCAGTGTCTCCCTGGGTCTTCCTCTTTTTCTTTTACCTGTTGTTTCCCATATGAGGGCTTGCTTTGCTATTCGATTATTATCTCTTCTCATCACATGTCCAACGTATGACCATCGTCTTTTCTTTATTACTGAAGATATTAGTGGTTGATTGGCGATTTCTCTAATTTCCTCGTTTGTTTTGAATTCGTTCCATTCTATACCAAGTATTTTCCTTAGACATTTATTTTCGAATGCGTTCAACTTTGTTTCTATATCTCTTGTTGTTTTCCAGCTTTCACACGCATACGTAAGGGTTGATAGTACATTTGATTTGAATAGCCTAAGTTTTGTGTTTGTGCTAATGAGTTTTGATTTCCACAACTTTTCAAGGTTTCTGAAAGACATTGCTGCTTTAGCCAGTCTGATTCTAATTTCTTTGCTCGTATCCCCTTCTCGATCAATGAATCAGCAGGCACAATACTTGATGAATATTATGTCTAATCTTTTGGGAAGGTTTAAGCACTAATGGATATGTCCAGAGTGTGGTGGTCAGATCATGTAATCAATGAAACCAATAATGCTGTAAATATGATAAAGTGACGTTCAATATTACAATATTTCAGGTTAAGTTTAGCCAATGTTTACTTTCACCACACTTCTCTTCTTTTGAAAAAGGTATTTCCTCACTACCAAGAGTTCCACGTTGTACACGACTACTTGGTGACACCTAGCAGGAAAATGCAGGCCAGATTACGTAAGAGAGGTCAGGAAGGTAAGACCTTCATAATTATGTTCATTTTGTGATTTTAAGTTCAATGAATAATTTGAATTTGGCAAAGAGCCATACTAAAATACATATAGAATAGCATACTACAGATATTAGTTTTTATCATCTTGCTGCTTGCTTGCTTTCGTTCGCCCGATGACTACAGTATTCTAGAATTATGAATTAGATTGTAGAATTCCTCTTCGTCATCTGCCCTTAAAAGGACGTTAAGTGGACGTCTGCGTTGTGATGTGGTTTGCAGTGTAACACTGTTATATTTGTGCCTTTCGGCCCAACACATCCGACTTCAGCATGGCATTTTTTAGTACCGGGTTGTCTTCCCTCTTCAATCCCTGCTTGCTTGGCCAGACTAGACAGGTCAGTCTGTTACTAGAGGCACCACGGAGAGGTGGAGCAGGGTCTGGATGGTTCTGGTTCACCGATCCTGACGCAAGCCATCAGCTGTGGATCGCTGACAACTTCCAGCTCAGGTGCTGGGAGGTTTTTATCATCTGACATTGTTTTTGTGGATCAATTTGCTTGAAAATGACAGATGATGTGGCAATGTAGTTGGTGTGCTCATCTACTGTTTTTGGGTGCTGTTTGTTGGTTCTCTGTCCTCTTTTGCCGTTCATTGGTGAGGGAATTGGAATGTTCTTGGCAGTGCTTTTAATTCATTTCCCACCTTGTGTTTTGTGTAGCGTTAGATGTTTTGTTTGTCCTGTTCCCAAAAGTTTTGTTTGTCCTGTTCCCAAAAGTTTTGTTTGTCCTGTTCCCAAAAGTTTTGTTAAACTGACAGCTTTGAGGTTCAGCCAGCTTCTTAAAATGAGTACCAGAGACTTTTCTGGCACAGCAAGACAAGATAATAACTGCAGCACTCATTTTTCTTTCTTTCCTCATTTGCCTGTCGCAGTCAAGGGGAGATATAGTTTGCTGCTAATGTTTTTCTGTTGGCCTTTCTGTTATGTTTCCTAATAGTTATAATATTCCATTAATTCATCTTTTTTCATGGTCAGTCCTTGCATCTGGTGTTCTCATTGCATTTATTGAAGGCCAGTTGTGTTGTGTTCTGATCTTTCTGTCTTATCACATGGACAAACCATTTATCTGTTGTTTCTTTATGTATCCAATGGCAGGAATTATTCCTAGCTTTATGCATCTAACACATTTGAAAATTTAATGGTTGTTTTTTTTTTTTATTGTTCTTGGGTCTAGTATCTAGGTCTGTCACTGGTAGCACAACGTTGGAATGAAGATTGTGTTGTAGTGTGTTCATTTTGTTTTGAGTTCTTTTTTTTTTTTTTTGTTGAACAGCAGAGGTGGCATCTGTCTGATGATTTGACAAGCTTTATTGAATCTTGAGTCTATTTCTGCTGCTTGACATTGTCGCTTGTCACTAGACTTCCTAGGTATTTAAATTCCTTCTTTTATTATTGTCTGCCATCTATCGATATGTTATGTTCAGTTTTTATTTTGCAATATTCAAGATTTCCATTTTGTTGATATTGAGTTTCATGTTGTATTGCCTGCACTGTTAAGCCTGTTTAAGTGTTCTTGTGGGTCTGTTATTTTTCCAGGTATTAGTTTCTGATCACCTGTGTAGCAGTTAATAATGTAATTGTTGTGGTGCTAACTAGGCTGATACCCACAGGTTCTTTGAATCTGTTGGCCTCAATGCAGCAAATAAAACATTAGTGTCCCTATTTGGAATCACAATAAGGTCTTATATAAATTCTTCATTGCTGATTTTTCTGTGATGACAGAGTAATCCAGGAAGTGAGAGGTCACATAACATCTCATACATCACACCTAATGGATCAACTCATAGTTCTTGATTACTACAACATATAAATCAATATTTAGTAACAGGCATGACATTACTTCTATCACTTGTCTTACAGGCAATTGGACGTACACACACACCATACGTCGACCTGAAATAAATGATCAGAGTGTTGAACTACGTATGCCAATAACAGAAAAAGATTATGAGGTATTTATTTAATTATATTAAATGATTTTTATAAAAGTTTTATGTCTCTTTTGCCTTTTCTTTTTTTTTTCCCCACCTGTCACATTTACATATGGCTGTATCAAATCAGTCATGCTATCGACTTTATTTGCCAAGAGAAGAGATTAAAAGAAAACTAGAGGCTAAAATAAAACATTGAAGTAATGAAAACATAATGTATATAATAGCTATAGGCTACTTAGAACAGCACATATTTCCACTGTTAGTGTGATCTCATCTCCTATTTCAACAGCATTCTCACTTATGAACAGAAGAAAATGAAGACAGCTGCTAATGTTTCTGTTCTTCATCTTCTTTTTGATCGTTGTCAGTTTCATATTATCTACAAAAGTGTTTTTGTTCTGAATCGATAGAAAATTGTAATCTGTGTGCATTACAGGCAGGAAAAGGTACTTGCGAGAATGAAATAAGAAAATGTACGCCAATGATTTATAGAACCATTGAAATGTACAGCCTTCATAGTGTGCTTAAAACAGTGAGGTGAATTTAAAATGCACTGAAGCCACTTCTTGTAACCAATGGTATCCTCAAAGACTTTGCTAATGCAAGTTTCTGTGAAGTTTTTGTGGCATCTTATTTCATGTAGATTCAGGTATCATCCATTGATAAAGTATGTCATACAACATGACTTAGTCCTCTGAATTTTTTAACACAAAAATTAGCAATAAATCATGTAGTTGTGTATATGATGTTAAGCATAGAGCAACACTGTAAATGGTTCTTTTTATTAATTTTTCACTGATAGTTTTAAACACCATCACATTCCTTCTATCACCCTTCAATGAAAGTATATCCATAGGTTTCATCTTTGCTGTTAAGTCTTCTGAGTAATGTAACAAATTATGATTTGACATTCCAAATTGAAGATTCCTAGATTTGACTTGTGTTTTCTTCCCTTTTAATAATTGTGTGTGTGTGTCTTCTAGTGTTCCTTTCATCTCTCTCTCT
The DNA here is from genome assembly GCA_032433765.1 of Megaustenia siamemsis. NCBI lineage: Eukaryota > Metazoa > Mollusca > Gastropoda > Stylommatophora > Ariophantidae > Megaustenia > Megaustenia siamemsis. The sequence continues at coordinate 28,142,981 of JAVIAB010000008.1, forward strand.
CTCTCTCTCTCTCTCTCTCTGCGATCAAGACTCAATCAGAGTAGGTTTCCAGACTTTCTCATGAAGTCAGCTGTCTGTTTAAGCGAATCGATTGCCCCATATAGTTTTTCTTCCAGGGAGGTGGGTGTGGACCACATTGCTCTTCTCGGGTCTGTGTACTGGGGGCAATCCTGTAGAACATGTTTTGTAGTCATATTGTCCAGTGTACAGTGGCATAAGCTGGTTGTACCTATTTTGAATTTGGTGAACATGTGATTTCTCATTCTATTGTGGCATGTGCGTAGGCGAAGTATGATGACTTGATCCCTCCTTGCTTCCTTTCATCTGAAGTCTTTCTTAGGTTTTACAATTTTCAGAGAGTAAAATCTGAGTAATGTTATTTTTGCTAAATCTGCCTGAGAAAGCTTCCTCCCTCTTATCCATGTTTTGTTTATAAACATAATAAAGAGCTTTATAATTTATATGAACTTAGAGTCAGGGAGAGAAATAGTTGCCCATTCTGATAATGACTGGGAAGTATTGGCACGTCTATCACTATTTCTTAATCTTCCAACAGATCTTAATGGCCCAGAGAGATGATGAGCACCACACAATTTTTAAAATTCGGCGCTGCTTCTTGTGGAACAGCCAGTACTTCCAGCTGGATATGTACCAGGAACCCTCACCCCCAAGGTGGGTTAGCTCTTCATACAGAGCTATGTAGTCATGTAAATCCTTGATTTTGTTTTACATATTTTTTATTACAATATGGGATAGCTGTTCCTCTCAGTAAACTTAGTAAATCCTAACAAACTCAGTAAATCAGACATTTGACCTATGCCCCAGTATCTTCATCTTCTTGTAATGTCTGATGAAATCTGACATGGTAGAATTCTCCTATTAGTCATTAGTCACAATCCAATTAAAGTGCAAAAATCTCTCTTTTGTTTTTTCTTCTATAAATATAGACTATACAGAGGAATTCTGCTATTTATACTGTTTGTTTCAGGGGGCTATTCTAATTTGTACGAATGTAGATCACTTCCCTGTGTGTGTCTTTTCTCTTTCCCCCCCCATGTAAATTTAATTATTAATTTGTTCATGACTGTTAATTTTAAACTCTGTCATAATATATGTATAATGCATATCATCATCATCTTCATTAAGTACCGTCTCCGCATCAAAGGTTGGCTACCATGGAGTGCCATTCCACTCTTACTTTTAATAGGCTGCTTTGTCTTTCTAACATAAAAGCTTGTTGATCTCCTCTGTCTCTGGTGGGTTGGCTAACTTGCATATATAGTCCATGTATGTAATAAACTGTAGGGGAGATAGTACTCACCCGTCTTACACCTTATCTAACTTCGAAGCGACGTGGTCCGTGTAAGCCTGCTGCTGTTCTGACTGTGCCGCTGCTGTTGATGCAGAGACTTTTAATTAGGTTGGTTAGATGCTGGCATACTCCGTATGTTGTTAGTATCTCCCACAGTTGTTCTCTGTTTACTCTGTCGAACACTTTTTCCTGGTCAATGAAAGCGGGGTACAAATTTTGTTTGTGTTCTGTCATTTTTTTCTGCAAGCAGCCTTTAAGGTGAATAGAGTGTCAGTACATCTTCTGTTTTTTTCAGAACCCCGTTTGAGAATCACTTAACTGTAGTTCTATTATTGGTCTCAGCCCTTTTTCCACGATTTTGGCATATAGCTTTCCTACATGGCTGAGAAGAGATATACCTCTAAATTGATTGCTTGAGAATCGCTTAACTGTAGTCTCATATTTTTGGTCTCAGCCCTTTTTCCACGATTTTGGCGTATAGCTTTCCTACAAGGCTGAGGAATATACCTCTAAATTGATTGCATTCTCTTTTGCTACCTCTCTTTTTCCATATTGGTACAATGATTGCCTGTTGCCAATCTTTGGGGCCTTTTCTTGGTGCCGTGCTGCATATTTTGTGCAGCCATATCACTCCTGTTTCTCCTGCTGCTGCTATTATTTCTGTTGATATGTTATCTGTCCCTGGTGCATATTTGATTACTTCTTTGGTTTCCTCCTTCATGATGTTGGGTTCAGTATTTGTGTTTTCTAGCATGGTTTTTGTTGTCTTATTGGTAGTTGTCATGTTTAAAAGGTATTTAAAATATTCTTTCCATCTCTGTTGCCTATGTTGGTTATTTGATATTGGCTGTCCGTCTTTGTCATTTATGAGCTCATTAGGATCGCGGTTTTCTTTTCTTACTCTTGTGGCTTTTACTGCTTTGTTGAAATCTTTTGTGGCTGTCTTGAAGTCCCTGCTCAAATTTTGTCCGAATTCTGTCCAACTCAATTTTAACTCTTTTTTGAACTAAGACATATTTATCTTGGTTCTTATTCTCCCTCCAATTTTTAAACAGTTTCTCCTTTTCTTTAATTACTTCTTTGATTGCTTCGTTCCACCACAGAGTGCTCTTTTTCCCTTCTTTTGTCTTTAGCTTCATTCCATTTACTGTTTTAGAGTTTGGTTACTGTTTCCTTAAATTGTTTTCACTCTTATTCTACTATGCATATTTCGTCACAGAGTTTTTGAATTCCTTTGTTAGTTTTTCTTCTAGGTTTTTCCTTCGTTCTTGTTCTTTAATTGTTTTATTTTTATTGTTGGTTCTTTTTGCTTCTTTTGTTTGTTTTCGTTTATTCTCTTTGTTTTTGGATGACTGAGTGTAATCATAACCATTTTGTGGTCTGTGTCATCTGTGATATTAGGAATTGTTCTGCTGTCAGTTATTCTTTGCTTGTTCTGTTTTCTTGTTAGTATAAAATCTAGCTGGCTTCTGCGTATTGTGTCATTCCACTTGTACCAGGTGTATAATTGCGACTCTCTTTCTTTGTTGTTGCATGGTGCATAGATTTGTATGTAAGTTGTTTTTTGATCATTTTCTAGTAGTCTGATTGTGATAATTCTTTCTGAGTGGTATTTTATTTATGGAATGTTCTTTGCATGTTCTGGGTTGATGATAAAGCCTGCTCCATGTGTTGCTCTTTCTGTGTTGTTGACTCCTGATATTATAGGGCAGTTCATGTGTGTTTTCTTTATCTGTTGTCCTTTTAGTCTGGTGTCCGCTAATCCTAGTATTTTAATTTTCCTTTTTTCATTTCTTCTATAAGTTCAACTTTATTTTTTATTTCGCATATATTTATAGGTGCTACTTTATATTTATCTTCATCGTCTGTGTATTTCTCTGAGCATAAAACATTTATCCCTTACTGACCTGCTGAGTCAGTCGTAAGTTAAGGGCTTAACTTAAAAACATACGTTGGGGATTTAGCCCGGCTGATGTTTCCCCCACGTGTTTGATCGCTAAGGTCTCACATGCGATCTTTTACGGTCTAACTATACATTTTTAGCTGTTTACATTTTAAAAGTATTTATCTGATATTATCTTCCTCCTTGAATAGAAAACTTTACACAACTTTTAAAAAAATATAATCCGTTGGAAACACTTTTTCAATTACTTTAATCAAATAAAATACACTCCGAAATTAAAACAGCCGCCATCTTGATTATTACTCATTATTACTGGGAATATTGCAGGGAGATAGAACTCACTAAATCTCATCACTGGCAGAGCTTGTGTTGCTCTTCACGTCTTCATTACTCTCCACTGTTGTAACTAGTGATAGAGCGTCTGTAATGAATGTGTTGTTTCCTTTGTTGTTTTTCTCCTGCAAAAGATCTGCAGTTTTCAGAGCTTTTGCATCTACTGTAAAGTTAAGGTCCCAGATATTATTTGAAGAGAATTTTCTATTTATTTCTGTATTTTCCTTTGATTAGAATTGTTTATTTGTGTTTCTTTCATTAACCTTCTGTGATGGAAATATCACATCATTGTGTCTTTATCACATTATGCAGGGATCCATTGCAGTGATACTTTTATGATGTCAATTAAATGGTTGGGCTTGTCAGTCACATATTTTGCTTGTTGATCTTCTGATTGACTTTGTGGAAGAATGATCTGTCGTCATATTGAAAACTATGTAGTTTTGTGATGTTTGTTTTTCAATGGCAAGGTTTAAACTATATAATTTGGATTATAGTGTTATTGAAAATGTTCATTTCTTGTGTTGTTGGATAACAGGTGTATTTGTGATATATATATATATATCTACAAACATTTGTCAACAGGTGCCAAGGTTTGATTCTTCTAGAGACATTCACCACAGAACGAGACAAGTCTATTGCTCCTAGCTTTCTCACAGTGGAGAAGGAAGTAACCAATGACCCAAGTTTTTCTATGTTCAACCTCTCCCACCGGCATGGGTACTCTGATGAAAGTGTGGGCTCTGTCAATTCATTGGGTTTTGATGACTAAACATAAAGAGTAAATCAAGATGCCTCAACATGGCACAGATATCTTAGTCAGTTAATAAGACTCAACGTTGTATAAATTGCACTCTTAGTTTATAGAATTGTATATGATAGATGTGACATGTAGTGGGTCTACTGCTGGTAGAAGAAAGAAACTGGACATGTAACGGGTCTACTGTTGGTAGAAGAAACTTGACATGTAATGGGTCTACTGTTGGTAGAAGAAACTTGACATGTAATGGGTCTACTGTTGGTAGAAGAAACTTGACATGTAATGGGTCTACTGTTGGTAGAAGAAACTTGACATGTAATGGGTCTACTGTTGGTAGAAGAAACTTGACATGTAGTGGGTCTACTGTTGATAGAAGAAAGAAACTTGACATGTAATGGGTCTACTGTTGGTAGAAGAAACTTGACATGTAGTGGGTCTACTGACAGTATTAAAAGAAATTTGACATGACAATCGGCACATATAGAATATGATGTTAGTGCCCATATTTTTTTGGGTAATGTCATCACCATTATGCCAGTACCATTCTTCTTTCATTGCCAGAACAATTCAGTCCCTGTTTAAGACAGGGTGAACCTAGATGTCATTGATCAAACCTGATCTCATGTTATCAGCAGACCATGGGTCTGTAGTCCAACATTTATCAAATTATCTTCCACTGAACTACCAAGCTTCCATAAAGATCAAAGAGGTTAATCAAAGTTTCCTGACTGGAAAGAAAATTGATCTTTCAAAAAAACTGAATTATTTGAACAAACAAGCAGTAGTCAGTGATCTAGAGAGAATTTAGCCATAAAGCCACATTCCAAGGGTGTGATACAACTTACGATAAGCTACAGAGAAAATATTTTTTTATGTTAATGAAGGCATGAAAATGATTTCGTTGGTTCTTCTGGGCCAAGAAATTAGAATTGAAACGGATGCATATAAACAATATATGCTTGCACATTTGCTTTTAAGGGTAAGAAAACAGGACATTTAAACATTTAATTTTAAAAAATAGACTACAACAGGAAACAGTAAAGTTAATAAATAAAGAAGTCATAAACAGCACACAAGAAATGAATACTTAAGTAATAAAATATAATGAACAAATAAAAATATATCCTAAGTAGCTGTAAGTATTTATTGCTTAATTGTATCCTCTTTATTCTCAGATTGCCAACTTGACTGCACCTTAGCATAACTTTGTCACTTGTAGAGTCAGTAGAAGCTTACTGTAGGTAAGCTCCTTACTGTAGGTAGCTCCTTTATGTTACTGTTAGACTATGTGAACAAGTCTTTGTGTTAGGAACACTTCATCAGTTTTCATGACCAATGTCCACTCATTTCATCCTGGTCATTGATCATGCAGGAAGGTCTCAGGGAGTGGCACAAACACCATAGCACTGGAACAACCCTCTTTATCATTTTAGAAAGCTGATAAATTGATATGAAATGAAAAATGGTTGAATACTCTTCTCTCATCCATTAGCAGTTTATTTTAATAAGGACTTTGATCTCTAGACTGGACATATTTCTGATGTGCCTTATTTCATGTATTATTTTCTCCTAAGCTATATACATATATATATATATATATAGTAAAGAGCCCCTGTCACACCTAGTGGCGTGTAGGAAATATGGTGTTAGTGACCATATATTTTACAGACCTTCGGCACATGATTTTTGGGGTAATGTGATCGGTATTACGCCCGTGCCGCTCTACTTTCCCAGAAAAAAATCCTGTGCCCATTTAAGGCTGGGTGAACCCAGAAGCCGTCGTTCGGGATCGAACCCTACCTCTTGTCCTTTGTAGTCCAGTTCACTAACCACTGAGCTATCACGGCTCCCTTATATATATAACAAAACCCTAGGGAGTTCTACATTATCACTAAACATCCACAATCAGCATGCACTGACTCCATTTGATTAAGAGTTGCAAGATAGCAGGGTTGAATGACTTTCTCAGATCTAATTTCAGCTCTCACATATTTGTAACACACTAGGCTGATATATATATTTTACCTAGATTATAGATACAGTAAAGTCTCGATTATCCGGAATGCTCGGGGAAGAACCCATTCTGGATAATTGAATTTTTCTGGATAATCGAGAGTAAGAAAACCAAACTCAAAATTTATGAAAAAACATGATTGAAAAATTGCAATGCTCAGAAATATTTAAATTCGTGTGACATTCACTAGCTTTCTCTATCAACATGGGTCCTGATATTGGCATTCCTTTTCTTCTTCTTTCTAAAAACCACACATAAAGGACGTCGTCGAGTTTTTCAAATTTTGGCCGTTTCATACTTCGTCTCTGGTGTATATTGTTGCTGCTTTCAGACTCCGACGCAAACTTAAACAACTCATCTTTTTGATTTCGTATGTCATATAATGTTGAAGAGGCTATGCCAAATTCAGTCATCAAAACGTTGCGATTAACGCCTTTTTCAAGTCTACTAGCGATTTCAATCTTCTGGTTCAGTGTCAATACAGTTCGCTTGCATTTACCTTTGCGGGAAATTGAGGTGTGGTTTGCACTCGCAGAGGCCATTATTTAACACAAAAATGTATTCCGTTAAAAAGTATGCACACATGCGTTTATAGCATATCATGTATAATTTATACTGATGGAACGAATTTCAGCTTGCACAAATGTCTGAGACAAACTAACGTCAAACTCTGTATCTTACTCTTTTGAATTTCCAGTCGGTAATTTTTGAACCCCTCCCCCTTTCTTCTCACCATCTCTATGTCACTGCACACCGGCTGCTCAACCTTTGATTTATAATCATCAAAGTTATGGGCTCTTCAATTTTCACAAACAATACGTCTGCTTCTAATGTTCGGTCAGACTGTCAAATGCCATATTTTTGACAAATTCATGACCAACTTTAGATCTAAAGCAGGCTATGAGAAAATTAAGCAAATTTGTAAAATCATGTAGATAAGTGTTTTTGGCACGACTAAGATTTCCCGACAAAAACATTTAGTCGGGGAAAAAGTGAAGATATAGACTGTCTGTCGCTTTTACTTGGAATATTTGGAGACACAATGTCTGGATTGAATAAAATATGTTCGCTCCTATTTGAAGTATATTACTGTAAATACACTATTGTAAACGCAATATTGTGTAATGATAGATAGAGCCTGTAGAAGTAAGCGCAGCGCACAAACCGTGTTGTAGTGTTTTCGATTTCCGGATAAAGGCATTTAATTTAACTGAACAAAACATGATTCAAGCTTTCTCCCTATAATAATTAAAAAAAAAAAAGTCCGTTAAATTAAGAATTCCGGATTATTGAATACCGCATAATCGAGACTTTACTGTATATATATATATATATATATATATATATATATATATATATATATTAGCCTAAGATCTAAATCTGAGAAAGTCATTCAAACCTGCAATCTTGCAACTCTTGATCAAATGGAGTCAGTGCATGCTGATTGTGGATGTTTAGTGATGATGTGGAACTCCCTAGGATTTTGTTATAAATCTTCATGCTCAGTAACATGACCTGTGTCATCACTTCATTTCTCTATATTTCCAAATGTTTAATTTTATATATTTTTACTGCCTTCATCAGCAGCACAAGGCCATACAGTATCCTAACCTGTCTTGCTGTGTTTTTATTGAATTTGAGTATCTGTTTTAATTTTAGTTGCTATTCTTATTGATGTTTTGTTTTTGTGTCTTCTATGTTTGCACATTTGTTTCTAAAGAAGGCTGTGTATAATCAGGCACAATTTATGCAGAATTATGATTTCTTTCACTGTTTGTTCAGCCAACCAAGAACACCTGTAACTCTTTTGGGAGCAGCCTTTTTATTGAATGGAAAACCTGCCCTGCCTAAATGAACACGTTTATATTAAATTCTTGTATAACTCCTGTTATTTTCATTAAGAATTAATGTACTTTAATGTGTTAAGCTATGTTCAAAAATAAAGGTCAGCAACTATCATTGGTTCTGATGCTCTGATAACATGCATCTGTAGTTGAAAACATCTTCTCGAGAGTTAATATAATTCCTCCCGCATATTATGTTTATTTTACTGTGTGTGTGTACTTACATATGAGAGAGAAAGAAATAAAAACCTTTTACTTTGAAATTTTCAGATTTGTTCATTTTTTTTTCCTTTTGCTCTTTTATTGTGCAGTTATTTCTGTGCACCTTGTTAATTCTCCTCTCTAAATGATAATAATTTTTTATTACTAATCCCACCCACTTTCTTGTAGCCCATGTGATGTTCATTTTAGCCACATTATTAATACTTGGGTAAGTTTTAAAAATCTGGTGAAAATATATTTTGGAAACACAAATTCTATATATCTGTCTTTTTAAGCGAAGATGGCACACAGGGCAGAAATTTTAGACTTTCTATGCCCAGCAATCTTGTTATCAGACAGGACCTGCATTGTATCTCGCCACACGTCCCTGTGCTGGGTGAGCCACACAGTCTCAGCAAGAGAGCTGATGCCTGCTGTTGGAGCCCCTTGCCTCAGTGTTCTTTTTATTGTTTCTCTAGGTCAGCCTCATTTTCTGCAATGCTCTGATTCCCATTTGAGGGCTCGCTTTGAGATTCTCTTCTCTGTACATGGTCACTTGAAAAATAATAGGCTTGCTTATATATTTCATTGCTTGCTCGCTCATTGCCAGTAGGGCTCAAACTTTCACATGTTTGTGAGCTACCTAGATCACATAGAGTTCTTATAATTAAGACCGTGTATAATTAGTTAATTAATAATTGTCATAAGCTGGCTTGTCCATATTTTGATGTTACTTGTCCATGTTAGTCTTTGTCTGCCTCTTTTAACTTGGTATTTTCCCTTCCAAGATTACTTTAAATAGCAGACTGCTGTCTCTTATTTTAGATCAACTATTTTATTAGATTCCTTCACTGGAGAGTGCCTTCCTTCTACATGTGTGAAAGCCATACATGAAAGTGTTTTCTTCATTTACATTTAGTGTTTATTGTAAACAACAATCAGCTGATTGAAATTGCTTCAAGTTTCAGTGATTGTAATGCTAAAATTCTGTTGATGACAGCTGAAGAAGCCAGTCAATTTTAATTATTGCAATAATAATTCAGTCAGTGTTGATATCAACAATGGTGTTAGTGTTTTGAGTAACCCAGATCTGGATTTAGTAAACAAAAACGAGAGTCTCATATTGGGTATTGACAGTGATGAAGAATACATACCTCCAATCTCAAAAAACATCAGTCCAAGTTAGATGGTAGCCAAATGGATGCTTCAATGTATTCCAACATCATTTCATTGAGAGGTAAAAGCTGTGCTTTCTTGAGTGGTTTTAAAAAAGTTTATAGAGTGAATTTTTTTTTTCCAGAGTTAAAATTTCACTTTTTTTTTCAATTGTGATTGTGGATGACAAAAGATAAGTTATTTTTATGTTCCATGAGCAAAACTTTAATGGCTGCTTGATGATATACTGGTAATTGTTTTTATTTTCTTTTTGACAAGATAATTCAGGTTAAATGATCTCCTTACAAGTGAACATTGTTATGTGTCAAGTACAAGAGGATCTGTTTTTGTTGTAACATTGAGTGGATTTTAGCAACGCCAGAACATTCTTCCATTGGCTATGTAATTCCACTTGAACTTCTCTCTTTCTGAATGATTCACCTGCCATTTGACCCTTTTACTCTGCTGCATAACGTTAGTGACAAAGATCCTAATAAACCTTCGTGCTTTACTCACTTCCATATGAATCTGAAACTTGGACAACCTATTCAAGACATGAGAAAAGACTAGTTTCCACATACACTGGCCTAGAAAAATAAAGAACATCAAATAGCAGGACAAAGATGTCCTGCACCACAGATGTCCTGCAATGTCCTAGGTTTCCATCCAAGAAGACTATTAAAAGTGGCATGATAACAATAATATTTGAAAATTATGAGGTCTAAGTTAGAAAAAGAAAGATGCAAGAGAATGGAGATGAGTCTCTTCCAACATAAAACTGCTTTATTTTCCACCTGGACCTGCCATCCAAAAATTGGCAAAATCAGCCATGAGAGAAGCTGCTCAGTAAAATGTCAGGCAGTTACTAATGAGGATTAACATCTGCCTATTTTCAACCTTCCATCATGATGTGAAAGGTCATATACATACACAGTGCTGTATTTTTGTGGACATCAAATAAACTTTATTAGTGATCTTTTTTCCTTACTGCTGAACCGATATTTTTGTTTCTTTTATGATCGTAATAAATCTGACAGTATTCAAACTAACCATTCTTTTCATTGTTGTATGTGTCAGTGTTGTTTTCAGGATATTAATCATTGAACAGGATTGATATCTATGGATATTAATTATGAACAAAAAAAGAAGCAAATCTGTGGATGCTACAGATGAATGATGATCAAAAGGATATTCTGAAAAATCAAGTAAGAAAAGCTAAAAATAGCAAAAAATGCAGTGTATGATTGGAAGGTGTGATAAGAGCTAGACATATGAATACATTTAAGAACATGGAGAACTGCAAAGATAAATCCTGAATATGTTATTAATTAGTCAGAGATAACAAAGATAAGTGGTTCAGTAGTATTAGGAGTAGAAGTCATCTCCAAATAACTGAAAGATATGAGTTTTCTATTTACTTTCCATCGTGACTCATTAACATGGTGAGCATTATTTTTGACATGAAAGCTGTTTTTTTATTGTTCAATGTCATGTTGTGGGTAGGCAGCAACATATTTGATAAATTGTGTTGTAAGTTATGAAGTTTATGTTAGTAAAGCAGATTGTTTTCAATTATAAAATTGTTGTGTTATTTGTTGACTTCACATCTCTTGGGTTCATAGCCCACCAGAAGCAGATTTGTCAAAAATTGAGATTACCCTCCACTGATCTCTTGGATAGTGAGATTTGATGTCTAGCCCATGTGGACAATAAACAGGAGGTCCAGTGTGAACTTGCGCACGTCAAAGAATGCTTGGCAGCTACAGTCGAAAAGAGTAGGTCATAAATATGGCTGCTGCCTGGGCACAATGGTCAGTTGAAACCTATATCTACAGAGTTCATGCTTCTGGGCCAGGATTCTCCTCTGATTTCTGAGAGGAAATATCACAGCACTTTGTATACATCCAGTGTGTAGTGATGTTAACAAACAAGATTTATCCAGTGTGTAGTGGTGATGATGTTAACAAACAAGGATTCATCCAGTGTGTAGTGGTGATGATGTTAACAAACAAGGATTCATCCAGTGTGTAGTGGTGATGATGTTAACAAACAAGGATTCATCCAGGTGTAGTGGTGATGATGTTAACAAACAAGGATTCATCCAGTGTGTAGTGATGATGATGATCTTAACAAACGGATTCATCCAGTGTGTAGTGATGATGATGTTAACAAACAAGGATTTGTGCAGCGGTGATGATCTTAACAAACAAGGATTCGTGCAGTGGTGATGATGATTTAACAAAGAAGGATTTGTGCAGTGGTGATGATGATCTTAACAAAGAAGGATTTGTGCAGTGGTGATGATGATCTTAACAAACAAGGATTCGTGCAGTGGTGATGATGATTTAACAAAGAAGGATTTGTGCAGTGGTGATGATGATCTTAACAAAGAAGGATTTGTGCAGTGGTGATGATGATCTAACAAACAAGAACTATTGTCTTCTTAGAATAATAAACACTGTGATGCCAGCAAAGTGACATGACACAATACCATGTATTTGTGCTGTTATCCAACTGGCTTGTTCATCCAAGAGTGCAGGGTTTGCTACAATCAAGTGTTATTGAGTATCTCTCACTGTACCAAGTTAGAGACACTTAAGTCAAAAATGATGAAAAGCACATTTGCATGTTAAAATATTCTGGATGCACTGAGAGGTTTGAGTGTGCTTAGTATCCTTTGGTATGCTCTTATAGTGCTGAGAGTTACTGTCAGAGCTGTCATCAGGCTAACACAGACTCTCGGAAGTGATCTTCTCTGGTGTATTGTGTACACAGATTGTGAATATTTCTATAGGTTTCTTACAGTCATTTCATGTTTATTGCTAAATATTTAACTAACCCTAGATTATGATACAGTAGTTAAAATAACTTTTTTTATATTGTGACCAGGGAAATTTCCTCAGTTGTAGGATGACAAACAACCCTTTGTAACTTGGAAAACACTACGAGGTAGGCGCACATACTGACAGACTTTTGGCATCATCATAATAGGGTCATCAATCAACTGAAATCTGAGTTCCCCGTGTCTATCCTAGTGTAAACACACAGCTGTGTATCAAAAAGTTCAAAGAAAACACTATTTTTACAGCTCCTTTATGTTACAATTAAGTGGTTGTAATTTTTACAACGATGTCATAAACTGATAGGCATCGTCATAAAGGGTTAAAGCTAACGAATGATCTATAAAACATGCCTGAAGAAGAGTGAAGTAGTTAACTTTGAGACTGTAGGCCTCAACATTTGGAAGTGAGCTGTGTTGTTCTGCATTCATCTGGTGACTACTTCCCTTTATTGCTTGCCCTATAAATGGCAGATGTTTTATGTTGCTAGTTCATGTCAAGCAGTGGTGTCAGCTTCAAACATCTGTCTTCACATGTTCCTCACCATTAACATCTGCCCTAATTGAGCAAGTCAGGCACTCCTGTTTTCAGTTGTGTTGACTGTCAATCTGAACCAGCACACTAACCACTGGGCTACTGATGCTGGCCTTTGAATATAAACTTTACACTACACTTAATTTCATTAATGATTATGCTGTAAGTAATAATCTATCTATCTATTGTCCTTTCGGGCCGAAGACGGCACATAGGGCAGAACCAGATCTCAAAAAAAAAAACTGTGCGTGCCAAAATGACACATATTGCAGAGATCACTGCCTCTAAAATCTATGGCTCTGTTTCCATAACAATAGTTTTTACAATGACAGCTTGTCAAGCCATCGATCAACCTCCTTAGTCGCCTCTTACGACATGCTTGGAAGGTCACAGTGTCACTATTCTTTACTCATAATGAGACCCTGGTAACACACAGGAATAATGTAAGTAATAATGCCTGGATAATATTTGATTAGTTATGTTAGTTTTTTGTGTTAACTGTTTTTTTTTTCTTCATTAATGTCTGACAGCACAGCACATTGTTGTTTTTTATACATATCCTTTATTGGTTCCGTTTTTCTGTCTGGTGTGATCAAGTAACCGAAGTACAATAATGATAGTTTTATATACAAGAACAAGCCTTGTACAACTATCCTAAATACCAGCTCACACACAATTATTGAAACTGATATCATGTCTCTACATTGTATAATAGCAATAGATGTTATGTTCATTGAGACAGAAGCCTGCTGGTAATGTCTCTGCCTCTAACTTACATCCAGGTACAACTGCATAATACACATTTATGGTTATGGTAGACCCCGGTATCACTGCAAACGAATTAAAATCCATAATTGCTCAATCGCCCGTGCCAGCGGAATCATCCGAATTAATATCTCATCTCCCAAATAAAGAAAGGTAGCTGTAGTCCCCATCATAGCAGTCTCAGCACATGCCAAAAGACATGGTGAAACCACACAGAAAGTGAATATAGCCATCTGTTCCCCATCATACGATATCATTCAACGCAAGCAATCGGAATATCAAAACACGATCAAAATGGATGAATTGCACAGCTCATGGTATGCACAGAGCACTTAACTCAGTAGCTCCTGCAGCAAGCCAGGCTTGGAATATGAGGAAACTGCAACAAGGAACACTTTTCAGACACAGCCTATAATGGTTCCTGCCGCCTAGCCGCCATATTGACCAGAAGTTCATGTCCTCCAGAAAATGTTGACCGTCCAATGTCTGTTAGTTCCCTCGTCTATTATGCTTTCGAAGTTATTTTCTAAATAAAAATGTATAGTGCTTGATGATGTTAGGGCATCATTCTTGTCTCGAAATCAGGACATATGAAACACAATTATTTGTCGGATTATCCACATTGGACATCGAACAATAGTCCGTAAGCACTGAGACCTCCCCTGCAATGTGAATCTCTGAAATCAAACATCAATGAACCCAAGCAGACATTAAGAAAGTGCACACCAGCACCATTTGTACTACTAAAATGGTTTAAACATAATAAAGTGTACGGTTAGTTCATTTTCTTTATTTCTATCAGTGTAGTCATGCATTGTTTTGGTATGATACGCACACATGATCAAACATAACTGACATTCATCCACAAGTAAAACTTTGAGTACAAGTAATAGAAGCTGCATAGATCAAGGAGACAATCATAATAGCGAAGGTAGCAATGACGTTCAGAAAACTTGATAGAATATGGATATCCAAATTACTAAGCACAAAAAAACAAAGCTCAGGATTTTCAAATCAAATGTTTTATCCACCCTTACATATGCATGTGAGAGCTGGAACACAATAAAGAAAAAGAAAAATACTTCATATCTATCTATCTATTGACCTTTCGAGCCGTAACCGGCCCATAGGGCGTAGACCAAGATACACCTTCTCCTATATGAATTTTGTTCTAGCAGTTTCTTTTAAAGATATTTTATCAAATCTCGCCATCTGTCTCTGTTCTGTGCAAGCAGTTCTATCTCATTGAGGGAGCCGATTCTGCTGCTCTTGCCTCTCTCATCAATGTTCTTCTCAGTGTCTCCTGGGTCTTCCTCTTTTTCTTTACCTGTTGTTTCCCATATGAGGGCTTGCTTTGCTATTTGATTATTATCTCTTCTCATCACATGTCCAACGTATGACCATCGTCTTTTCTTTATTACTGAAGATATTAGTGGTTGATTGGCGATTTCTCTAATTTCCTCGTTTGTTTTGAATTCGTTCCATTCTATACCAAGTATTTCCTTAGACATTTATTTTCGAATGCGTTCACTTTGTTTCTATATCTCTTGTTGTTTTCCAGCTTTCACACGCATACGTAAGGGTTGATAGTACATTTGATTTGAATAGCTAAGTTTTGTGTTGTGCTAATGAGTTTTGATTTCCACAACTTTCAAGGCTTCTGAAAGACATTGCTGCTTTAGCCAGTCTGATTCTAATTTCTTTGCTCGTATCCCCTTCTCGATCAATGTGACTTCAAGATAGATAAAGTGATCGATCTCTTCTACTGGTTTGTTTCCATGTATATTTTGTCACTTGTTGGAATAAACTTTTCATGACTTTAGTCTTTTCATGATTGACCTCAAGCCCAATTTCATATACCACAGAATGAATTTAAGACAAGTGTAGAAATGAGAGAAATAACAAAGCATCAACTATAATCAACAGAAGAAGGTGGTCATATGTTGGCCATGTGATAAGAGACAACAAAAGAATCTCAAAGCAGGCCTCAAATGGGAAGTAGAGGGTAACAGAAAAAGAGGCAGACCTAGAGAAACACTAAAAAGAACACTGAAGCGAAGGGAAAACAGCAGGCATCAGTCCCCTCGTCAATATTGAGCACCTGGCCCAGAACAGAATCATGTGGCAAAACACAATGCAGGCCCTGCACAAGGTCTGACACTTGAAAGATCATCATGTCTACAATTTCTGCTGTCTTCAGCTGGAAAACACAATAGAATAGAACTCCATGTTTGGTTGTTGTGGTTTACTAGCCTAACCTACATGATGTGCTGATTAGTGAGCAAGCATTCTTTCTAATCCCAACTTAGAGAACTAGATATCTTCAAATTAAATTCTCCCAACAATCAATCTACATACAACAAATACTAGGGAAGGCTCAACCATGGGGAAACAACCAACACTTACATAGAACTAACAGCAAAACATCAATCACAGAGATCTATGACTTCCAACCTCGGTGCTGCCTTCAGCCCAAGAGGAACATGATCAATCCAGTCTGTTTTGTTCTTTTATTGTAAATTTAAGAATATTTTTTTTTATGTGGATTTCAGAATTTTTAAAAATGAAAATAGCAATTATTACCTTGAATTGTTATCTTTACAGAAAAAGTGTGGATGCATAGAAATTGGGCCTACAAAAATATAACAAATCTGTACAGCTTATCTTCCCTGGTGGCAAATGAGAAAACAAGAATGAAAGAAGTTTTAGCCCATCACAAGACAGGTTCTTTGAATTCCCCATAAACATGTATTATTTAACAGTAAAATAGCCATCATATCAGGTGAAAACAATTCTCAACTATACACAAGTGATGTTAAGCTGCTTACTTGATCCCATAAACATCCATTGGCATAAAATAATAAAAGTTCCAAAATATTTTTTGAATTCATTTCTCAAAATCCATAATTAAAATACATTAAAAATTATAACATTGCATCATTATTTTTGTTCTTAAATCAGAACAGCATGTAGAATCACACCTAAAGTTGTAATTCAACTAAACATTGATAAATGGTTGAGTAGATAACATTTATAAGATTATAAAAATTAATATCAAAACCCTTCAGAGCCCATTTGGAAGTATTGGCCACAGACAAGGTCCCTGCACTAATCCATATTCCTGGACTTATTCACTATTTCAATACAGTGAAGGTTACCTTGAAGAGTTCCTCTGTTTCATGTAATCCTGGACTTTTTCACTATTTCAATACAGTGATGGTTACCTTCAAGAGTTCCTCTGTCTCATGTATTCCTGGACTATCTCTGTATCCCCCCCCCTCCCTTTCCCTGAGGGTTATAAAATAAAGCCTGCCTTATGTTGGCATCAAGTTTCTTAAAATGATGGTTCTATGTTGACAACCAAAATAAATGTATCTTCACCACAAACCGGACAATTTAGAAAGCTTTTGCTACATGAACTTTAGAGCTAAAGCATTCAACACATAAGCAAATACAAAACAGGTTGAAAATGGCAATTGTTATAAGACTCATAATTAATGCTGCTATACACAGATTGGGGCTTTGACACTGACATGCTGGTGGGATACACAACTGAAGCCCTTGATATTCAGATGTATGGTTCAAGTAAGGTACCTCTTATTCATCACAAGAAGAGCAAACAAACAAAACATCCCATTCACACAAAGTACTTCTCATTCATGGTGAGAAGAACAGAGCACCTCTCATTCATGGTGAGAAGAACAGAGCACCTCTCATCATGGTGAGAAGAACATAGCACCTCTCATTCATGGTGAGAAGAACAGAGCACCTCTCAATCATGACAATAAGAGCAAACAAAGCACCTCTCATTCATGGCAAGAAAAGTAAACAGCCCTTCTCATTCATGGCAATAAGAACAAACAAAGTACTTCTAGAATTCTCACTCATGACAATAGAAAACAAAGCACTTCTCATTCGTGTCAATAAGAACAAACAAAGTACTTCTAGAATTCTCACTCATGACAATAGAAAACAAAGCACTTCTCATTCATGGCAATAAGAACAAACAAAGTACTTCTAGAATTCTCACTCATGACAATAGAAAACAAAGCACTTCTCATTCATGGCAATAAGAACAAACAAAGTACTTCTAGAATTCTCACTCATGACAATAGAAAAACAAAGCACTTCTCATTCGTGTCAATAAGAACAAACAAAGTACTTCTAGAATTCTCACTCATGACAATAGAAAACAAAGCACTTCTCATTCATGGCAATAAGAACAAACAAAGTACTTCTAGAATTCTCACGCATGACAATAGAAAACAAAGCACTTCTCATTCATGGCAATAAGAACAAACAAAGTACTTCTAGAATTCTCACTCATGACAATAGAAAACAAAGCACTTTCATTCATGGCAATAAGAACAAACAAAGTACTTCTAGAATTCTCACTCATGACAATAGAAAACAAAGCACTTCTCATTCATGGCAATAAGAACAAACAAAGTACTTCTAGAATTCTCACTCATGACAATAGAAAACAAAGCACTTCTCATTCATGGCAATAAGAACAAACAAAGTACTTCTAGAATTCTCACTCATGACAATAGAAAACAAAGCACTTCTCATTCGTGTCAATAAGAACAAACAAAGTACTTCTAGAATTCTCACTCATGACAATAGAAAACAAAAGCACTTCTCATTCATGGCAATAAGAACAAACAAAGTACTTCTAGAATTCTCACTCATGACAATAGAAAACAAAGCACTTCTCATTCATGGCAATAAGAACAAACAAAGTACTTCTAGAATTCTCACTCATGACAATAGAAAACAAAGCACTTCTCATTCATGGCCATAAGAACAAACAAAGTACTTCTAGAATTCTCACTCATGACAATAGAAAACAAAGCACTTCTCATTCATGGCAATAAGAACAAACAAAGTACTTCTAGAATTCTCACTCATGACAATGAAAACAAAGCACTTCTCATTCATGGCAATAAGAACAAACAAAGTACTTCTAGAATTCTCACTCATGACAATAGAAAACAAAGCACTTCTCATTCATGGCAATAAGAACAAACAAGTACTTCTAGAATCTCACTCATGACAATAGAAAACAAAGCACTTCTCATTCGTGTCAATAAGAACAAACAAAACTCTTCACAATCATGTAATCAATACAGCAAACAAAGCACTTCTTATTGATGGCAAGAAAAGCAAACAAAGCACTTTCACTCATGGCAAGAAAAGCAAACAATGCAAGCACTTCTCACTCACGACAAGGTCCCTCCACCAATTCTTATTTCTATTCAAAGAGCAACAAAGAAAACATTTCTCACTCATCCACACTCAAACATGGCAGTTTAAAATTGAACAAAGTTGCAGATAAAACAAATCTAAGTTTTCAAATCACACCTTCAATTTAAAAACGCTGAAAAAACAAAACTAACAAACACATATGGACTTATTTAGAAGCCACTGAATCAGTTACTAAATTAGCAGCACTTATTCCCCACTTTGTTGATCAATTCAACATCAAAATCTTCCTGGGGAACATCACAGTCCCACAATGTTGTCATAGAAACAAAGAAAATCAGCAATTTGTATATACATTACGTTGTTTAACTGGTAGTGTGCTGTAACACAAGTCTCTCATGACAAGGCCTAGTGTCAAGGTTCAGTCCTGCCTCGTGCTGTCTATTGTCTTTTTTGTTTTGTTTATTTTCTGTTGTTTAATTGTGGATTTTCCAAGTGCTGTAAACAAACCTGTCCCCCCATAATTATCTTTTGTGATACGTGACATAAATGCCGCCGCCCCCCCCCCCCCCCCCCCCCCCCCCCCAAACAACAAAAAATAATAATTAATGTCACAATTTAAAATGACTGAGGGTCAACTGAAATCAAGATCATGGAACAAAAAATTATGAAGTATAAACTGCTGACTTCAGATGCACAACTATATGTACATATGGATAGAGTGACCTCTGGATCTAGCAAATGGCAAAGAAATCATTCTTCACTTTCAAAATACTATTACTGACTTTGTGCGGGTAAAATGTAGATGGAACAAGTTATTTCTGCTAATTAAGAATAATTGAGGAAAACAGAGTGTGGGACCATACATGTAGAGACTATACAGAAATGGTTCCACAATGAAAACACTAAACACAAATATGCAGCAGGAAACTAATTATGAACAACATCAATGACATCATGATCTTCCATCCCCAACTTGCTTGGTGTGTCTGAAGGATCTATGTCCTCACCATCAAATGAAAATGCAAAGGAACCAACATCATCATTCATAAGCTGTGCATATTTTTGCATGACATCGCTGAGTGGCCGACGCTGAAATAGTACAAAATATATGTTTCTTAAATCTTTAATGAGCCATGAATTAACAATAATCTTATGTGATTTAAGTAAGAGCCGAAATATGACATATAGCAACATATTTTTCAATAAATGAAAATACATTCACAAAATGACAAAACATTTGTATGTTCAGCATGAATGATCATTTCAATGATGTTAAAGTGTCAGATAATGTCTTTTAACCCTAGATCACAACACCTATCCACAAGTCACATTTTCATGACACCTTAGAAAAAATTACAAACACTAAATGCTACATTTCCTCTCTTCTCCTGCCCTTCAGCTTCCTGTGAAGTATAGGTCTTCAACAAACACTTTCAGCTCCCTGTAAAGTATAGGTCTTCAACAAAACTTTCAGCTCCCTGTAAAGTATAGGTCTTCAACAAACACTTTCAGCTCCCTGTAAAGTATAGGTCTTTAACAAACACTTTCAGCTCCCTGTGAAGTATAGGTCTTCAACAAACACTTTCAGCTCCTTATGAAGTATAGGTCTTTAACAAACACTTTCAAACTCCCTGTGAAGTATAGGTTTCAAACAAACACTTTCAGCTCCCTATAAAGTATAGGTCTTTAACAAACACTTTCAGCTCCCTGTGAAGTATAGGTCTTCAACAAACACTTTCAGCTCCTTATGAAGTATAGGTCTTTAACAAACACTTTCAAACTCCCTGTGAAGTATAGGTCTTCAACAAACACTTTCAGCTCCCTGTGAAGTATAGGTCTTCAACATAACACTTTCAGCTCCTTGTGAAGTATAGGTCTTCAACAAACACTTTCAACTCCTTGTGAAGTATAGGTCTTCAACAAACACTTTCAGCTCCTTGTGAAGTATAGGTCTTCAACAAACACTTTCAGCTCCCTGTGAAGTATAGGTCTTTAACAAACACTTTCAACTCCCTGTGAAGTATAGGTCTTCAACAAAACACTTTCAGCTCCTTGTGAAGTATAGGTCTTCAAGAAACACTTTCAGCTCCTTGTGAAGTATAGGTCTTCAACAAACACTTTCAGCTCCTTGTGAAGTATAGGTCTTCAACAAACACTTTCAGCTCACTGTGAAGTATAGGTCTTCAACAAACAGTTTTCCAGCCAAATCTTAATTCACTAAATGTTACATTTGAGTTCCAAAATAGAATTTTCTCTGAACTTTTTGCTACACAAACTGTGCGCTTACACTAGGAGAGACACAGGAATGGATGTGGTAATCATTTCCTGGCTTACGTTCAATGTATGGCCTGAAATTTGAGTGCATGACACAGTGGCTATACTGGGGGTAGTTACAAGTTCTATTCACACATTGGCCATTAGTTCGTCATTCGAGCCGTATGTTCGCTGCCTATCCCATGTCACAAAGGTTTGCTTGATGTCTCGACACCAGCCAATGAGATTTCCCTCCATTATAAGAATTTTTTTTTTTAATTAGCTAAATTTATAAAAAAAAAAAAAAAAAAAAGTAACCACATTCATACACCATCATAATTTTCACAAAGCACATGTGAAATTTGAAAAAAATAATCCAACATCAAAGGAAAATACAAATCAAATTATTAGGGGTCAATGGAAGCAATAATTAGGAAGGCATAAAAAGGGGGGGGGGGGAATGTTTGCTTGCAGCAAACTTGAATTCCAAAAATTTGTATTTCGAGTTCATCAATTTTACGAAGGTGTAATCTAGGGTTAAAAGAAATGTAACATTATATTGACACTTATTCTTTATATTAACTAGAAACTACTTATGATCTTCTGCCTCATTCTCTCCAGATGGAGATTTGTTGAACTAGCGATTTACATCTAAATGGGCCACAACTCCTCTAATAAGCCTAAAATCGTGTCATTCAGAAGGACCTCAAAAAGTTTGAATTTGTCTCAACCTGAATTGTACAGGCTGCAAGACTAGAGAGCATTTTCTGGAGATTGAACACACGAGTAAAGATCCCCCCAGTGATGGCATGATTGAGAGGCAAGATGATGGTCTCTGGACAGGAAAGTACTGGATTCAAATCCAGCCACAGGTAGTGGGTATCCAGGGTTTCCTCATGGATTTAAGCTTCCCTCATCTGAGTAGTGAGATCCACAGTACCTCTAAAAAAAAAAACAGGTCTTGCGTGCACTCACGCACTTTAAAAAGAACCTTTTGTAGTTAAAGTAAAAAACAAAAAGCCAAAAGGCCGCGGTGAGAACAGAAATTGTTATGTAAATCTAGCCATGCCAAAAATGGGTGCATCGGTTAAAGGTGCAGATATAGCAGCTCTGCCATAAACTGGCAACACAATTCATTCACGTCCACTTGTGAAGTGAAACAGCAGTTTATAGAATGCAATGTTTCTCTAAGCCGGTTACCTGTTTTGCAATTCTCTTGTTATCTCTTAACTCTTATCACATGGCCCACATTCTTTAATTGATTGTTTATGAGTTTGTTAGTTCATGGCCATTTTTCTCTTATTTCTACAGTAGTACTGAATTCATTTCATGATTTACAAAGTATTTTTCTTAGATATATGTTTACAAATCCTTTAATCTTTTTTTCCATTTCTTTAGTTCTTTCCAGCTCCCATTTATGATTATGTGGGGAGATAATGTATTTGATTTGAATATCCTAAATGACCTACAAACATATTCTTCACCTCCTCAAAGAGATAGCAATACTGAAATTATCAAGAAAGCAGAGAAACTGGTCATGCTAACCAATAACTAAGTTTAGTTTAGTCAAAAGATCATCTTCATTGCACAAAGGACAACTCCATGGTGTTCAGATGCCCTCCTCAGTATGTTCTCAGTATGAAGAATGCCCACCACACACTGGGGAGTGAAGATGGCTTCAGTTCAGATACACAAACTCTAGCACAGACAAAGACCTTGACCCCAACCTACTTAGTCACCTGTTACAACTACATGGCAGGTGAGAGTAGCTCTTTCTTTCCTCCCCTGACCATGATCAGTCAGCCAATAACTTGTTTTAAAAGAAACATTTTCAAATGAAACCTGATTTAACAGAGAAACAAAGATCTCAAAAGTTGGAGGTTATCTTAAAATGAACCTCATTTATCCTGAAATGCTTACCTTGTTGGCAAATAGTGTGGTCTTTCCTCTATTGCTGCAACACTGGATGACCAGCTCAATAACATCAGCAGGAGATATAGAGTTTTCACTGACCTTTAAACAATGACATTCTGTAAGAGAAATAATGGATAGCTATTAGTGACAAGAGAAACTGTTTCCTAATTATAAGGAATTAACCCATAATTTGTGTCAATGACACATCAGCTTACATAAGTTTATTTCAACTCAGAAACCCACCCATTTTGGGGTTTGAGCAGTGAGACAGTGTCAACCTGTCATTCAGAGGGGCCATATTAAAGAGGAGTGGCTCCAAAACTACCTACTACATTACTGAAGTAAAACAGAGACGACTCTCAGATCAGTACCTAGAGTATCATTGTGATGCAGAACACTGTGAGCAAGCTACTGGAGAAAATGGTTGCCAGTATACACACTTCTCATCTTGAATGGATATGTGCATTCCCACCCACACTTGAAGATTATAGATATAACAAAGGAGACCTGGATCAATGTGGCAGTCTTTGTCTAAGATCTCTTCTAAGGCTTCCATAGACGAGAGGAGAATATGTGCAGCTGCAATCGATCTGAAAGATGAATACAGGAGGGTACCATTTGAATACCTCATGCACATGCTTCTCAATCTGGTGGTGCACCACTTCCTCATTAGATGGATCGCTGCTGCACCGTTTCAGAGGAGGCTGATACTCAGATGTGAAAGTTGGTCATCTGAGCCTACATGTTCTTCTTCAGTGATCAGCTATTGGTATGCATGTAGACCAGCTTGGGTAACAATGTTTGAGGTCTTCACTAATTCCTCATGCACTTATTTCTCTGGGCCATATTTGTGTTCTTAGGGTTTTGAGAGTGCTGTAGTCTTGAAGGGAATGCTCTGGAGTTTGTCTTGATGCTCTACAGTCACGTTGCAAAGTCATTGAGTCCTATCTTGTGTAGATGTACTCTGAGGCCACAATGACCTGTTCTGAATCTGAATTATTTGATCCACTCATGTCTGCTGAGTTTGTTTAAGCTGTTGTGACTCAATATTTTCCAAGTTATTCCCTCCATTGTGTTTTCCTGGCTTGTTTCAGGACTGTTTTTATTTCTTTGAGGCTCTGGGGCAGGTTGGTCTGTTGAAGGCACCCATCTGCTTTTGTGAGTTCATCTGCTTTCTCATTTCCAGGGATACCACAATGTGCTGGTATCCACTTCAGGACTAGTCTTTTCTAACAGCAAACATATGTTGTTTTTATTTCTTGAATGAGTCTCTCCTGTTTTGATTGAGTCTACATCAATTTATCCAGGGTTGCTGCAAGGTTCATCACTGTAATATTTAACATGTACATAATAACAATCATGAAACAACAGCTGGATGGGAGGGGACGAACTATGACTTTTGCTGATGACATTCTGGTATGTCAACAGGGAAGAGACAGATAGGTAACTGCCTCTACACTGCAAAATGAACTTGATCAGATCTCTTCCTGAAGTGGAATATCAGGTGCCTCTGGTTAATCCTAATAAAGCATCAGATTAATGGCATGAGATTGTTATTCTTACTATACTATGTAAGCGGATGAGTGGAGTACTGAGGATAAAATACTTTAGTTTAGTCTGCAGGTCATCATTATTGCACATCAGACAATTCCATAATTGCTCAGATCTCTTCTGGGGACTGGTTGGTCTCAAGGCAAGATGCCGGTCCGAGACAGAGAGGTTGTTAGTTCAAATCCGGCTGCACCAGTTGGAATTTTAATTTGTGATTTCTCTCTGCGGCAACTACCCTAGTCTCAGCAGTGAGGCCCAGCTTGAAATGTCAATTTCTCATTGACGGAAAAAATATGAGTACCTCTGAAGTCTGAGTTATCTGCCTGCTCAGCGAGGGACCCATGTACGCATGCTTGCCAAGGAAAAATTGATTAACACGTAAAAATTCAGTTCTTAGTCTCTAGGGACTTCGCCAGAGGTGAGAGCTTGTTATGTTAGCTGACAAGTTTTCTTTGGATTTCTGCATAGCACTCTCGTCTGACATCTCCCACTTTAACATGTTATTCAAGAAGTTTGTTAATTTTTTTAGTCATTTTTTTAAAATTCACCATCCCTGAGGGCATTCAGAAAGTCCGAGAAGTCTATTACTCTTCCACACTCAACATCAATCAAACTGGCAAGTCTGTCAGCATGTTCATTACCTCAAACTGGCAAGTCTGTCAGCATGTTCATTACCCCTTACATCAAAATGCCCTGACACAAAAATGAAGCAGACTTTTTAAAATAGACCACCCTAGAGCACAGCCAGTTGCGATCTTTCTGAGCTTACTCACTCAGTTGCTGAGGAAACACACATGTGTATAAGGCTGTGTCTCAAGCCATGCTAAATCTTTAGTAACAGCCATCATTTCCATGGTCAAACTATTTGTAGCCAATGTGTAAGCATCACTGTCTTCCTTCAGAGTCCTGATTCCAACATGTGCCGTGAAAAGCCCATGAGCTCCGTATATGCGAAATAACAGACTCATCTGTGTAAATGACAGTGAATTTAGTAGGGGGAGGGGGGGGGGGGGGGGGGGTGTGTGTTGTTTCCAAGAATTTGTATTTTGAGGTGGTAATTTTTACAACGGTCTCATAATTTAGGGTTAAATGTCACTGGTCATAAAGAAATTCATTCTTTCTATTCTTAATGCAGGTCCAAATCTGGTAGGATCAAGGATTTTTACCTTAGGGGGAGTGAAATAAAAACCATAGCCAGTTCCTTTATGGCAACTGGGTCTTTATTCTCTGACCCTAGACTCCCTGACAGATCTTCAAATGTGCCACACCCCAGTCAACAACCTCAGTTGATCTGAAAATTAATATGAGAGGGTGATGGGCAAATAAGTTTCAAGCTGAATCCACTGGCCAGGGTGGACAGAGTTTTAATAAGTTCAACAGCCACATGATTGGGAACAAGGCAAGTCCTCTCACATTGTAGGGTAATTGGCTGTGAGCCTAAATCTGGAATAACAAATCACCATTCTTGGGTTAACTTCACTTCTGCCCTTAAACTGCAATTGGTCTAGCATGCCATTGGTAAATAACATAACTGCTCATAAAAAAAGAGTAGAAATGTGAAACAATGAACTAGTTTATTACAAAAAAGAACAAGATGATAACCTACCTATGATATCTGCTACAGATAGTTTGACAGACTTTGGTGACTCTGTTACCTTCAGAGATGAATCATGAAGAAACAATGCCAGATTATGTTCATCTTCATTTATTTCCTTGCTAAGTTTATTTATCAAGATGTGGAATGGCTCATTCTGAAGATAAAAATGTTAACAAATTCATCATTATAATCAAGATTGAATTTAGAGTTTGGAGCACAATGTAGTACAAATGTTTCAAACATCACTATACTCGGCCTCATCATTACGGTCTCATGTTATGGCAGTTGACAATGATAATACAAGAGCCCTATCACGATAATATCACGTAATCTATTGCTGCAATCTTCAGTTGTTGACGCTAATGTACAGGTAGTTTAAAATTAGACCTTTAAAGTGGTACTTTGGAGAAGAGGGTAACCAGCTAATCAACAAATGTAAATCCCTCTTTTGATCACGTTTTATATCAACTTGAAATGAAAAATGGAAACTCACCCTCAGTCTAGAGAGTTAAACACAAATGTCAGAATAATCAAAAGTCTGTATCCTAAATGTTTGTCAGATAATACTGAGAAGAATGTTACTTTTGATGAAACTGAAAAGGGCAGTTTGTGCCAGCATACCCAGTTCTAATGCTGACTGTAAACATGACTTCTCCCAAATACACCTAGTTCTCCCAAATACACCTAGTTATATTAACAAGATTTTCTCTACAGGTGAAGACCATGAGTGCATTGATTTTCATCAATATGTTTGGTCTCTTACATGTTTTTCAAACTTTACTTAAAAGATTCCTAAAAGGGAAAAGCAGGCATCCAGCAAATGACATGAAGAGCAAGGAACGAACTCATACAGATGGCAGCACGAATGTGATGAGCCTAATCTGCAAGCTATTGTAAAATATAAGGAATTTTTAAAAATGTTTTATGGTTAAATCACAAAACTTCACATACAACTCACTTACTGTCTGTTTTTTTAAATATATATTTGATAAATATTATAACAATTCAACAAATAAGTAAACCAGAGCTCTAGAGGCCTGCATTATTGTGAATTTCACATTTTTTAAGATGGGATGAGTTCCCATAAACTACATATATATATATATATATATATATATATATATATATATATATATATATATATATATAAAGCACTGGGCACGCTGATTCTGACATAAGCTGCCTCTATGGGTCACTTGCTTTTGTTCCAGATGCTTGTATCCATCCTGGCCTCAGCAGTATTCTGTGTGATTGGATATAGCACAGGCTAAGCCTAAGAGAATATAAATAAAACTACTTATTACACTTGCCACTTTTTTGTATAATCAATGACAGGGAGCTGGATGTTCTAGAGATAAAATGTCTCATCCCAGGTTCACATCTCACCACAGGCGGTGCTGATTCTTCTCTTTCACTGGATTTTGTGTGGCTTTACTCTTTCCTGGTCCCTGGGTAGTGAGATCCAATGTCTAGACCTCAAAGATAATGACAAAAATCTGAGATACTGTGTGCTGGCAGCTGTACTAGCTCGTAAAAGTGCCCTAAACATTGCTTGTTCTACCATTACCTGATCAGCTTACCATGGTGCAGATTACACACTGGAGTGGTAGAGGAGATGAAGACATGCACATAGCAGGGGTTAGCTTTGCTGGGAGATCAACAATTTTCAGCAAATTAGTGAAACCCACAAAGGGAATAAATGACAGATTAATGACAGTCCTCATCAAGGCCAGCTCCTTGTCGTGGGGATGGGGCTTAACAGTCACCAGGGACTGAAAACTAAGACTGGCCAGGCCTTCCTACAACCGAGCAAGACCACAGTCTGCTCTAGCAAGTTCAAGTGCTGAAGTCGGAGGCAACCAGCCAAAAGGCGCACGACAATCAGGATGCCACGCACTCAACGCAAATGGAAGTATGTCTATAACCGCAAATCGATATGGCACTTGCCTGTGATGGGCACTCAGGCAGGGAGCAGCGCCGGGTCCTCAGCCTCGAAAGGGCCCAACCTCTATTACTGGATGTCCTTCTCAACCGCTCTGTGGAGTCAGGGGGTGAGAGAATAGAGCTACTGGCCAATCAAAATAAGACCACTAAAAATAATGCACTGGAATGCTGAAGGCATCAACAGCAAAAGAGATGGGTACAGTAAAAAGATAGAATTAGAAATATCCTGCATGAAGAACAAATAAGCATATGTGTTTGCAGGAAACCCATCTAAACAACGACATAGCCTTGAAGATTAGGGGATACCAGTGCTACCGATCTGACAGAATAAATAGACAAAAGGGCGGAATACTGACTCTTGTAAGGAACAACATTAATGCATGTCAGATTGAAGTGTATATGGATGGGGCGGAATATCAAATACTGCACTCAGGACAGGAAATACAGACTTCCATCTACTTAACTACTACTGTCCGAGTGACCGCCCACTAGCACTAGACACAATTACATTAAAAGAAAGAATAATTGTATGTGGAGACTTTAACAGCCACTCACAGAGCTGGGGCTATGAACATATGGACAAGAGAGGTGAAGAGCTTGAAAATGGCAGGATGACAATGGGCTTATACTATTAAACCAGGCAACAGATCACCAACATTCTACTCCAGATCATGGCATACCACATCTACACCAGACCTTGCTTTCCACCAGACCTGGATTGGAATATCACACGAATGTGGGAAACAACAACTGGAGGCAGCGACCACCGACCAGTCTTTTAGTGGTACAAATAAGGCCATCAGGGAGAGCAGCACTCTCTCCAGATGGAATTACAAAAAGGCAGACTGGAAAATGTATCAACACTACACAGTGTACTGACTAAAGATATAAATACAGATAGAGACATCAACAAATTAGTTGATGATTCAGTAGACTAATAATACAAGCTGCCAGTGAAACAATACCTAGAGGGGCACGGAAACACTACAAACCATACTGGAGTAGTGAGCTAGAGCAACTGCACAATGACATGGAAACATCTCGAAAGCAAGCAGAAAATAACCCTTGCCAAGAACACCACAACAACCAGCATGCTAAAGTCAAATTTCAACGGGCTAAACTACAAGCCAGACGGAGAAGCTGGAAAGAGAAAACAGAGTCCTTGAATCTTGAACGAGACACAAGAAAAGTGTGGAAGCTTGTAAAACAGCTGAATGATGAGGGTACAGAAAGGAACACCAAAATTACACTGAAGAATGATGGAAACATTCTAACAGGTAAACATGCAGCAAATACTTTGCAGACTCCTTTGCAAATGACAATAATAATAATATTGAAATTAGCCTAGAAAAACGACAAGAGACCCGTTTAAAACAACAAAATGCAAGACAAGAAGAGACCACACATGAAGTAATGGAAACACCCATTACACAAAGAGAGCTAGAGCTGGCAATATCCAAATTAAAAATGAAAAAGTCACCAGGCAATGATGGAGTGTCCAATGAAATGATTAAGAACTTGGGAACTGCAGCTAAAACAAAACTACTGCAGATCTACAACATTTGCTGGATCACAGGTAGAGTGCCACAGGCATGGAGAGAAGCAATTATGATACCATTACTAAAGCCAGGAAAGATGGTTCAATGACATCCAGCTATAGACCAATCAGCCTTACA
Organism: Megaustenia siamemsis; assembly: GCA_032433765.1. Taxonomy (NCBI): domain Eukaryota; kingdom Metazoa; phylum Mollusca; class Gastropoda; order Stylommatophora; family Ariophantidae; genus Megaustenia; species Megaustenia siamemsis. The sequence continues at coordinate 28,172,785 of JAVIAB010000008.1, forward strand.
AGCTGTTTGTGTAAAACAATGGAACGTATAATCAATCTCAGACTGCAGTGGTACCTGGAAAGTGAAAATCTCTTGTCCCACAACAAGCAGGCTTTAGACAGTGTTACTCTACCGAAGATCAAGCAACCTATCTTTCCCAGGAAATTGAAGATGCGTTTCAAGAAAAGAAACTGGTACTAGCAGCATGGATAGACCTAAGAAAGCATTTGATAAGGTATGGAAGGAAGGGCTTTTGAAGAAACTGAGAAATTATGGAGTAAATGGCAGGATGTACAAATGGGTCAAAGCATACCTGCATAACAGGAGAGCCAGAGTGCAACTGGATGGTCTTAAGAGTAGAAGGTCTTATTGCGCCAGGGCGTTCCACAAGGAGGGGTACTATCTCCAACGCTTTTTCTGATCTACATCAATGACCTAGTTACTGAACTACCACATGGCATCAAAGTGGCAATGTATGCAGATGACTTGGTAATGTGGTGCACAGAGGAGTATGCAACAGTGGCCTCCAAATTGCTACAAAGAGCTATGAATGCATGAATTCATGGACAAATAGATGGTGTATCAGCATCAATACAGACAAATGCAGTACTACACTTTCACACTCTCCCCAAAACAAAAAGCAGGAGCCATCTACATAAACAATGAGCCTGTGAAAGAAGACATACAAGCTACATATCTCGGAGTTACATTTGATAACAAACTATCTTGGAAACAGCAGATAAATAAGGCAACCCAAAAAGCAAGGAGGAAATCGGCTATTCTAAGAAAGTTGTGTGGAACCACATGGGGTGCGAGTGGGAAAATACTCAGTAAAGTTTACCAACAGAGTATACGCCCACATTTAGAATATGGATCATCCGCATGGTGCTCAGCATCAAACACACATTGCAAGAACTGGATAAAGTACAAAACCAGGCACTTAGGGTCATCACAGGAGCAATGAAATCAACACCAATATTGGAGATGGAGAAATTGTGGAGGATACCAGCACTGAGAGAACGGAGAGACACAAAGGTGCTGATACAGGCAGAAAAATTTGTATGCATGCCGAGACATCCAATGAAGGACAGATTCCAAAATCTGCATTGGGACGACTTAAGAGAAGTAGCTTTATCCACCAAGCCAAGCGTATTAGTAGACAAACACCAGACATGCCAAGAGTTGTTAAACCCCTTCTGCCCATACACAGAACAGACTCCCTGGACAGATGAATCAGGATTATCAGTTCAAATACGGACAGAAGTGAAAGGAATAGTTGACAAAGAGGAACAAAATAGTCTACAGCGAAAAACAATAACTCTCAGTTTCCTGGATGAAGAATACCCACAAGACCTATGGATGTGTGTACACAGATGGATCAGCACAGAATGCAGTAAAGAATGGGGGAGCAGGTGCATATATAGAGTACCCAAAACACTAGGGATATGAATAAAATAGCAACAGGGAAATATTGTCACAATTATGATGCAGAAATACAAGCATAAAGTTGGCAATAGAAAAAATGCTGAACAGTAATCTTAGCCCACAGCCTGTAGTGTTTTGACAGATGCAAGATCAGTACTCCAGGGACTACAATCCAGAAATACCACATCTGCAGACTTATTGACTGAACTCTGCAAGCACCACAGGGTTGCCCTGCAGTGGATCCCGTCTCACTGTGGAATACCAGGAAATGAGAAAGCAGATCAGTTGGCAAAGGAAGGTTCAACAGGCACACAACTAGATACACCAGTTACATACCATCATAAGAAACAGATAATCAAATCAATCAGAGGACCACTAGCCCCAAATCAGGATGCCTTTCATAATATGAATAGATATGAACAAGTTATCATTATACGCCTAAGAACAGGACACAATCGACTCCATAGTCACATGTATACAAAATTCAAGATCGGCACATCAACTACTTGTACATGGGACAGGCACCCCAGACTGCTGAACACATACTTCAAGACTGCACTGAATATAGTAGACTGAGGAAAATCCATTGGCCCATAGATACAACACTACAGACAAAACTATATGGGCCACTGCAAGAATTACAAAAGACAGTAAAATTATACAGGAAACAACATTGCAGATATAGACAATACTTCAGGCGAACGAAAGATAGATAGATAGATAGATAGATAGATAGACTGACAGTCAAAATCCCTCTGTTCTATGCAAAGAAACAAACCACCATCATATGCACAAACTATGACAACCAGGATAATGTCAAAAAACAATTTTTTTAATCAGAGTTGTTTGACTTTTTATAATGGCACAATCTAAGATTCAGCATTCATTACAAATATTTCACATTCTGGTTAAAATATAGAGCATATTTTAAATCTAAAATTACATAGAAAAGTATTATGGTGTTTGAAAAAGTCACTTATCAAATGAAAAAAAAAGGACAATGCAATGAGCTGTAAAGCGACTGAAGTGAAGAATCTACAAGTTAAAATATCATTTTGCATACATCACCAAGTATAAGCTGAACAAGGCCATAATCTTCTTGTTAATCTCACTGCAGCGAGGAATGCATGAATCATGCAGATGAAGTATTATTGTGTGTTATCTATTAGAGAAACAATGACAATGGAAAAAAACACAGAATTAGCAAATCACAAATGAGTCACATGAAAGATATGAGGAGTCACAAATGAAATCCATACCAACTTCATCTGGAAGCGATGCACTTTGTTAGGTAGCGCACTTGACAGTAATATCTTGACTTAGACCAGGTCTTCTCCAACTATAATGACATCACTGTCTCTTTCTGGTCACGCCTTCGGGGAGGAGTAGTACTATCTAAAATATTTTTGGCCCTGCTAAGGTCTCTGCAAAAGAGATTGAGAAATTTATTCAAAAATGTCTGGCTATGAAAGTCTTAAATAAAACAAATTCTTACCAAAAATCCACAACATAAACTTTCTCAGAAGAAAATTCCTTCGGTCAGGTACAATTCCCCAATTGATCAGCTTCTAGGTTCATTCAGCCTTAAATTGGAGCAAGAGATTTTTTCTTCTGGGAAATAAAGATGGCCTGGCATAATGCTGACCACATTACCCCAATATGTGCCAATGGTCAGAAAAATATGGACACAAATATTATGTCACACTCAAGGTGTGATGGGGTTCTTTCTTCTGGTAATGACTTTGTAACTCTGAGACAATGCTCTCATGCCACTCATGCATGGATGTAGAAAGTGATATTGACTGATTATATATTGATATGATTTGACACAAAAAATACAAATGTTTCATGTGAAGATCAAAATACAGCTACGGCAAATAGTTGCTCTCATTGCATGGCTTTGCATTTACTCAGCCTCTTCAAATGAGTACCAAAGGTTCATTATGAAAGTAAATATGTGTCATGAAAACTCTGCAATATCAAACATCTTATGATTTAATCTAATTTCAGTCCTTATCTCTCAGGGATTATACTGCCTTCACACATGACTCTCTTATTTGGGGATTATTCTTCTTCTTAGTGCTCACCCGACAAGTGGTCACTAATTTACGGCAAAACCATGACATCTCCTCCTTTCAGCCTGACACAATCGTTTTCAGCATGGGTATGTTGCTTAACAATTGTGCAGACAGCAGCTATTTCTGCCTGCTGATTTAAACAACCAAGGGTTCTTTAACGTGCTTGGATGCACACAGGATCTCCTGTTTTTCGCATTTATTCGGGAGGACTGTAATCGGGTCTCACTATCCAAAGACCAGGGGAGGGTAGTCACAAAGAAACCATGGATTTGAAGTGAAAAATTGATACCATTCCAATATGGCAAGATTCAAACCTGGGACCTTCATGTCAAGAGACTGACGTTTTACCTCTAGATTATCCCCCCTTAGATCCACTCTGAGTACATGTTAGAACGTTGCACTATCTTCTGTGCCAATGGCCCAGTGCATCGATTTCTGACAGCATTTTATTTGGGTTTGCTTCCTTAGCCTTTGATTGTCCAATCTTCCTGCAAAGCAGCAGATTGTCTTTTCTGTAGGGGGATTCAGCCCTTAGATGGTCGGCCCTCCCGGGTTTACGAGGAGCACCATCTGCCCGAGCTTTGTGTAGAGTTTTCTCTCTCATAGGTGGTCTGGTCTTCTGAGCTCTTGAGCACCACCTGCTGTGAAGTGGGGATGGATTAGTTCAGACCAGAGCGTGTACCATTCACTGGTGGGTTCTGCATCTTCACTCAAAGGGTTCCATCTACTCCTGACTCCTTTGCCTGGCCCCTCAATCTGGAGACAAAACAAATCATACCACAACAAAGTGGTTTCTGGCAGCACAGATCAACTGAAGATCTGATTACCTACATCGCATAGGAAATAGAGGATGTCCTACAACAAAAGAAACACACTGACAGTGTGGGTCGACATGGAGGAGGCTTTTGATAGGGTATGGAGAGAAGGATTAAAGAAAAAACTTCTCAGAATTGGCATCCAAGGCCATTTATTAAATTGGATATCTCAATACGTACAAGACAGAGCGCCAGAGTACAAGTACATGGACAAAACTAAGTAAGAAAGCCAGAATCGAACAAAGTGTCCCACACTTGATGTTCTGTTTATCTTTAGTAATATTCATGACTTCTGGTTAGTTGATGTTGATTTTAATGTTGTATATCATGCTTGTGCTGTTGAGCCTATTTAAGTGTTATTGTAGATCTATTTTTCCATCTATTAGTGCCTGATCGTCTGCAAATAGATGCTCGTTGATCTCCTCTGTTTCTGATGGATTGGCTAACTAGCACATACAGTCCATGTAGGGTAACAATAAGGGGGATAGTACGTACCCTGTCTTACACTGATCTAACTTTGAAGTGGTCTGTGTAATAGACTTTAATTAGGTTGGTTAGATGTTGGCTTACTCTGTATGTTGTTAGTATCTCACAGTTAGTTTTTGTCTGTAATAATAAGAATGAAACAAGGCTAGCCAACATTCCAAATTAACTCCTGTAATGAGAAAAAACTAAAGAATTTTGAAGATAAAAGCCTAAGAAAAAATTCTGTGTACAATGGATTGAAATAAAAGAAATGGCCATGCAATCAAAGATCTCATCTACAATTAGGAAAAGAATGTACTGAGAAGAGACAATAAGAGAATTTCAAAAACAGGTTCTTCTATGGGAAATATCAGGATACAGAAAAAGAGGAAGTTGTAAAGAGACATTAAAAGAAACACTTATAAGAAAAGCAATGTTAGCAGGCATAGACTCATTAGATAAAATTGAATATCTGGCCAGAATAGAGATAGATGGCGAAAAACACTATAAACCATATGCGACATCCAACAGAGTGGAGGGATCAAGAATGAGAAATAACAATGTTATGCACTTCACACAAGAAATATTAGGCAAAAAAATAAATAACCAAACATTTAAAAGCAAAACGAGACACACAAAAATTCTCAAAGTATTGCATGTAATGTTAAATACTTATCAAATTTAGGCTAAAACATACTTGAATGCCTTGGTCAATTTCTTATTCATGCGCTTGACTGGCCTTGCTTGCATCTGTGGCGGAGGACTTGGGGACTGAATCTTAATGGAGTTGATAACGCAATCAGTGTCATCTCCCTCTATATCAATTTGGTCTTGCAGACTACAATGAAACAAAATGCAGTACTTCAACCCAACATGACTTGTCTTGGACAAAACAGTTTCAACATCAGCCTATATGTGTTTATTAACTCTTCCGTATGGAAGCTTTTTATCAACGAAAGAGATTTAAAGAGACAAAATTTGTCATGGTTTTAAGAATCAATCTACATATTTATTTAACATATATGAATGTTTAGATAATTGAACAAGGTATTAGATTTCACCAATACCAAAATGATACAAGACATGTAAAAAGAATATGGCTTGATGACAGTTCACACTAATCAAATGAGAGTGGTGCACTATGTGGCAAAGCATACGTGCTGAAATTAGCATGGCACACAAGAGCGGCGAAACATACGGAAAAAGTTATCAACATTCGCTCAGAAATCAATTAGGTTAAATAAAAAGTAAAAGTAAAGTATCCCCAAAGTACCCCGTCACACCAAGTGGCGTATAGGGAAATATGGTGTTAGTGACCCTATATTTTACAGACCTTCAGCACATGATTTTTCGGGTAATGTGGTCGGTATTACGCCCGTGCTGCTATACTTTCCCAGAAAAAAAATCCGGTACCCATTTACGGCTGGGTGAACCAGGAAGCCGTTGGTTGGGATCGAACCCTACCCTTGTCCTTTGTAATCCAGTTCACTAACCACTGAGCTATCGCGGCTCCCAATTAGGTTAAATAGAAAGATAAAAATACTTGAACCTTAAGTTAAGTCAGTCCTATTGTATGGTGTGTAACATGGAGAACAACAACAATGACAGACAGTCATGAAGATAGTCTTTCATTAATGAATGCCTGCACATAATAAAATAATGCAAATGGCTGGACAAAATTACTAACATAGAACTGCAGAGAAAGTACCAGACAAACACCAACGGACAAAAGAGATGAAACAAAAACAATGGCACTGGATAGGACACACTGTGAAAGCTAAATGAGAATATTATATGACGGGCCCTATTTTAAAATACCCAGAGGAGGACACAAAGGAGAAAGCCAAAATATATATATGTATAAAACATAGAGTGATATTAAGGAAATGGCACCAAACAGGACTGTTTGGAAAGTGTTTGTTGAACCCTCAGCTGGGAGTTGAAGGGTAGATCACTTCACTTTCAAACTGACACCCTATATCATGCTTGAATATTTCAGTGCTATACATGTACAGTGGAGCCCCATTGAAATGAGCCTAACTTTCAATGTTCCAGATGGTAGTAAGAGGCCACTTTAAAAAGTCTTTCTCAGTCTCAGGCAATCGTGATGTAATTCCCTCCGCAAAGTCTGACCTGAATTTTTGTCTAACCCCGCAACTTCTGGATAAATGACACAATGACTATATAATATATTTATTATGATCCTCTTTATTTACAACATTTAATCTCTCATATTAACTTTGAGAATCTATATTTGTTTGTACAACAATACAATTCAACAATTGCTGTGAGTAAAAGTGAAAGTCATAATTTTTTGGAATGGTTTAAATTTTGTGAAAATTTTATATGATGAGATCTGTGTTTGTGTTCTCACTACACCGGTGATCATGAGAGAAGAGATTACCATCACAGCTGTTTGTTAATGATATTTGGTAGTCTTGGGAAATTTTCTCAGGCAGAATTTTTTTGAGTGCGTCATTGTGTTATATAATCGTATGTTATGCAAGTGTATATGTATGTATGTATGTGTGTATGTATGTGTATATATATATTATATATATATATATATATATATATATATATATATATATATATATATATATATAAACTGGGGTTAAACAAGGATGTATTTTATAGCCCTTGTTATGGACTTCATAATGAAGAAATGCTGCACTGGTAATAAAGGCATCGAATGGATACAAGGAGACCATTTGGAGGACCCCGACTTTGCTGATGACATAGTTCTCATCAGCAGTCAGATAAAAACGATGCAGGAAAACACAAATGAACTATCATCAATAGCCAGCAAAATTGGGCTTGAGATCAATCATGAAAAGACTAAAGTCATGAAAAGCTTAATTCCAACAGACAACAAAATATACATGGAAAACAAACCAGTGGAAGAGATCGACCACTTTATCTATCTTGGAAGTCACATTGATCGAGAAGGGGATACGAGCAAAGAAATTAAAATCAGAATAGCTAAAGCAGCAATGTCTTTCAGAAGCCTTGAAAAGTTGTGGAAATCAAAACTTATCAGCACAAACACAAAACTTAGGCTATTCAAATCAAATGTACTATCAACCCTTACGTATGCGTGTGAAAGCTGGAAAAAACAAGAGATATAGAAACAAAGTTGAACGCATTCGAAAATAAATGTCTAAGGAAAATACTTGGTATAGCATGGAACGAATTCAAAACAAATGAGGAAATTAGAGAAATCGCCAATCAACCACTAATATCTTCAGTAATAAAGAAAAGACGATGGTCATACGTTGGACATGTGATGAGAAGAGATAATAACCGAATAGCAAAGCAAGCCCTCATATGGGAAACAACAGGTAAAAGAAAAAGAGGAAGACCCAGGGAGACACTGAGAAGAACATTGATGAGAGAGGCAAGAGCAGCAGGAGTCGGCTCCCTCAATGAGATAGAACTGCTTGCACAGAACAGAGACAGATGGCGAGATTTGATAAAATATCTTTAAAAGAAAACTGCTAGAACAAAAAAACCATATAGGAGAAGGTGTATCTTGGTCTACGCCCTATGGGCCGGTTACGGCTCGAAAGGTCAATAGATAGATAGATATATATATATATTGACCTTTCAAGCTGTAGCCGGCCCATAGGGCATAGACCCAGATACTCTTTCTCTTATCTAAATTTGTATTCTAGCAGTTTTCAATCCTTGTAAAGATCTTTTATCAAATGTTGCCATTTGCCTCTGTTCTGTGCAAGCAACTCTATCTCATTGAGGGAGCCGATTCTTGCCTTTCTGATCAATGTTCTTCTTGGTGTCTTTCTGAGTCAGCCTCTTTTCCTCTTACCTGTTGTTTCCCACACGAGGGCTTGCTTTGTTATTTGGTTACTATCTCTTCTCATCAACATATGACCATCGTCTTTTTTGATTACTGAAGATATTAGTGGTTGATTGACGATTTCTCTAATTTCCTTGTTTGTTTGAATTTGTTCCACGCTATACCAAGTATTTTCCTCAGGCATTTATTTTCTAATGCGTTCAACTTTGTTTCTATGTCTTGTTTTCCAGCTCTAACATGCATACATAAGGGTTGATAGTACGTTTGATTTGAATAGTCTAAGTTTTGTGTTTGTGCTGATGAGTTTTGATTTCCACAACTTTTCAAGACTTCTGAACGACATTGGTGCTTTAGCTATTCTGATTCTAATTTCTTTACTTGTACCCCCTTCCCGATCAATGTGACTTCCAAGATAGATAAAGTGACCGATCTCTTCCACTGGTTTGTTTTCTATGTATATTCTGTCATCTGTGGAATTAAACTTTTCATGACTTTAGTCTTTTCATGATTGATCTCAAGCTCAATTTTGCTGGCTATTGATGATAGTCATTTGTGTTTTCTTGCATCATTTTTATCTGACTGCTGACGAGGACTATGTCATCAGCAAAGTTGAGATCCTCCAAATGGTCTTGTATCCATTCGATGCCTTTGTTACTAGTGCATCATTTCTTCATTATAACGTCCATAACAACTCCAAATAACATCATCATCACCGAGTGCCTTCTCCACAATGAAGGTTGGCTACCATGGAGTGCCATTCTGCTCTGTCTCTTGCTTTGATGGTGCAGGTTGTCATAGGCTGATTTGTCCATCTTTGATGTTACTCGTCTTTGTTTGTCTTGGTCTGCCTCTGCCTCTTATACTTGTATTTTCCCCTCCAGGATTACTTTTAGTAGGCTGTTGTGTCTTATAACATGGTGCAAAAATCGCATTTGTCTTGTTTGAATTGTGCTTAGTAGTTCTCTTTTCATTTTTAGTTGCTTTAAGACTTCATCGTTTGTTTTCTTTTCCTTCCATCCAATTCTACATATTCTTCTATATATCCACATTTCAAAGGCTTAAATTCTCTGTTCTGTTTTCTTGTCTAATGTCCATGTTTCTGCACCATATAGGAATATTGAGAAGATGTAACATTTTGCTATTCTCAGTTTTAGCCCTGGTGTTATTTGTTTGATGTTAGTATGTTCTTCATGACATTAAAATTACTTTTTGCCATTCCTATTCTTTTGTTTATTTCAGTTTTACATTTTCCATCACTGGTTATAGTATATCCAAGGTAGTTGTAGTTCTGAACTGTCTCCAGGTCTATTCCTTCGATTTTGATATCCACTTGTGGGTTTTGAGTATCTTCTTTGTTTATGATCATAGTTTTAGTCTTTTTGATATTCATATCTAGTCCATCTTTTTTGCTTGTCATGTTTATTTCATTAAGTAATTGTTGTGGATCTTTAGGATTTTCTGCTAGTAGTACAGTATCGTCAGCATATCTTAGGTTATTGATTATCTTTCCATTAATTTGTAGGCCTGGCATCTCTATGATGTTTTTAAAAATTTGCTCAGTGTATAGATTGAACAAGCTTGGTGATAGGATGCATCCCTGTTTTACTCCTCTTTTATATCAATGGGTGTAGAGTTCTCTTGGTTATATTTTATTATTGCTGTTTGCTCCCAGTATAGATTACATATTAGTCGTATATCCATGTCATCTAGATGTATCTCTTTTAGGCATTCTATAAGTTGTTTGTGGTGTACTCTATCAAAAGCTTTGGTGTAGTCTATGAAGCAGGCTTATATTGGTTTGTTTACTTCTGTGTACTTTTCGATTAACGTTCTCATGCAGAATATGGCTTCTTTTGTCCCGCTATTTTTCCTAAATCCAAATTGCTGCTCATCTAATTCAGAATTGAATAAATAACAAGGGCAATAAAATACATCCTTGTTTAACCCAGTTTCTATTGGAAAACATTCGCTCAGTACGAACTGCACATGTGTAGCCTTCATACATGTCTTTGATAATATTTATGATTTTGATGGTAAGCCATATTGCTTCAGAATTTTCCACAAAGAATCTCTATGAATGCTGTCAAATGCTTTTTGAAGTCAATGAAGTTAAGTACAAAAGGTTTTTGCTTTTCAATGTGTCCCCCAAAATAAGAGTAAAAATGTGGTCAAGGCAGCATCTCCCTTTTCTAAACCCAGCCTGTTCTTCCGCATTACTGTATCTATTGAATCCTTTATTTTACTCATGATGATTTTGCAGAATAACTTTGAGGCAACTGACAAAAGTGTCATGCCTCTCTAGTTATTACATTCTCTGAGATTGCCCTTTTTAGAATCTTAACAATTTCTTTTTTTCCACTTATAAGGCACTTTCTCTGCTTTCCAAATGATGTTGAACATTTTCTGGAGGTGTATTAAATTATGGCTATCAATTGCCTTGAGGATATCAGCTGTTAACTGATCCTCGCCAGCAGCCTTGTTGTTGTCCATACGCTTTAAGGGCGTAATATAATTATATATATATATATATATATAATCAAAATCGAGAAATCGCCAATCAACCACTAATATCTTCAGTAATAAAGAAAAGACGATGGTCATACGTTGGACATGTGATGAGAAGAGATAATAACCGAATAGCAAAGCAAGCCCTCATATGGGAAACAACAGGTAAAAGAAAAAGAGGAAGACCCAGGGAGACACTGAGAAGAACATTGATGAGAGAGGCAAGAGCAGCAGGAGTCGGCTCCCTCAATGAGATAGAACTGCTTGCACAGAACAGAGACAGATGGCGAGATTTGATAAAATATCTTTAAAAGAAAACTGCTAGAACAAAAAAACCATATAGGAGAAGGTGTATCTTGGTCTACGCCCTATGGGCCGGTTACGGCTCGAAAGGTCAATAGATAGATAGATATATATATATATTGACCTTTCAAGCTGTAGCCGGCCCATAGGGCATAGACCCAGATACTCTTTCTCTTATCTAAATTTGTATTCTAGCAGTTTTCAATCCTTGTAAAGATCTTTTATCAAATGTTGCCATTTGCCTCTGTTCTGTGCAAGCAACTCTATCTCATTGAGGGAGCCGATTCTTGCCTTTCTGATCAATGTTCTTCTTGGTGTCTTTCTGAGTCAGCCTCTTTTCCTCTTACCTGTTGTTTCCCACACGAGGGCTTGCTTTGTTATTTGGTTACTATCTCTTCTCATCAACATATGACCATCGTCTTTTTTGATTACTGAAGATATTAGTGGTTGATTGACGATTTCTCTAATTTCCTTGTTTGTTTTGAATTTGTTCCACGCTATACCAAGTATTTTCCTCAGGCATTTATTTTCTAATGCGTTCAACTTTGTTTCTATGTCTTGTTTTCCAGCTCTAACATGCATACATAAGGGTTGATAGTACGTTTGATTGAATAGTCTAAGTTTTGTGTTTGTGCTGATGAGTTTTGATTTCCACAACTTTTCAAGACTTCTGAACGACATTGGTGCTTTAGCTATTCTGATTCTAATTTCTTTACTTGTACCCCCTTCCCGATCAATGTGACTTCCAAGATAGATAAAGTGACCGATCTCTTCCACTGGTTTGTTTTCTATGTATATTCTGTCATCTGTTGGAATTAAACTTTTCATGACTTTAGTCTTTTCATGATTGATCTCAAGCTCAATTTTGCTGGCTATTGATGATAGTTCATTTGTGTTTTCTTGCATCATTTTATCTGACTGCTGACGAGGACTATGTCATCAGCAAAGTTGAGATCCTCCAAATGGTCTTGTATCCATTCGATGCCTTTGTTACTAGTGCATCATTTCTTCATTATAACGTCCATAACAACTCCAAATAACATCATCATCACCGAGTGCCTTCTCCACAATGAAGGTTGGCTACCATGGAGTGCCATTCTGCTCTGTCTCTTGCTTTGATGGTGCAGGTTGTCATAGGCTGATTTGTCCATCTCTTGATGTTACTCGTCTTTGTTGTCTTGGTCTGCCTCTGCCTCTTATACCTTGTATTTTCCCCTCCAGGATTACTTTTAGTAGGCTGTTGTGTCTTATAACATGGTGCAAAAATCGCATTTGTCTTGTTTGAATTGTGCTTAGTAGTTCTCTTTTCATTTTTAGTTGCTTTAAGACTTCATCGTTTGTTTTCTTTTCCTTCCATCCAATTCTACATATTCTTCTATATATCCACATTTCAAAGGCTTAAATTCTCTGTTCTGTTTTCTTGTCTAATGTCCATGTTTCTGCACCATATAGGAATATTGAGAAGATGTAACATTTTGCTATCTCAGTTTTAGCCCTGGTGTTATTTGTTTTGATGTTAGTATGTTCTTCATGACATTAAAATTACTTTTTGCCATTCCTATTCTTTTGTTTATTTCAGTTTTACATTTCCATCACTGGTTATAGTATATCCAAGGTAGTTGTAGTTCTGAACTGTCTCCAGGTCTATTCCTTCGATTTTGATATCCACTTGTGGGTTTTGAGTATCTTCTTTGTTTATGATCATAGTTTTAGTCTTTTTGATATTCATATCTAGTCCATCTTTTTTGCTTGTCATGTTTATTTCATTAAGTAATTGTTGTGGATCTTTAGGATTTTCTGCTAGTAGTACAGTATCGTCAGCATATCTTAGGTTATTGATTATCTTTCCATTAATTTGTAGGCCTGGCATCTCTATGATGTTTTTAAAAATTTGCTCAGTGTATAGATTGAACAAGCTTGGTGATAGGATGCATCCCTGTTTTACTCCTCTTTTTATATCAATGGGTGTAGAGTTCTCTTGGTTATATTTTATTATTGCTGTTTGCTCCAGTATAGATTACATATTAGTCGTATATCCATGTCATCTAGATGTATCTCTTTTAGGCATTCTATAAGTTGTTTGTGGTGTACTCTATCAAAAGCTTTGGTGTAGTCTATGAAGCAGGCTTATATTGGTTTGTTTACTTCTGTGTACTTTTCGATTAACGTTCTCATGCAGAATATGGCTTCTTTTGTCCCGCTATTTTTCCTAAATCCAAATTGCTGCTCATCTAATTCAGAATTGAATAAATAACAAGGGCAATAAAATACATCCTTGTTTAACCCAGTTTCTATTGGAAAACATTCGCTCAGTACGAACTGCACATGTGTAGCCTTCATACATGTCTTTGATAATATTTATGATTTTTGATGGTAAGCCATATTGCTTCAGAATTTTCCACAAAGAATCTCTATGAATGCTGTCAAATGCTTTTTTGAAGTCAATGAAGTTAAGTACAAAAGGTTTTTGCTTTTCAATGTGTCCCCCAAAATAAGAGTAAAAATGTGGTCAAGCAGCATCTCCCTTTTCTAAACCCAGCCTGTTCTTCCGCATTACTGTATCTATTGAATCCTTTATTTTACTCATGATGATTTTGCAGAATAACTTTGAGGCAACTGACAAAAGTGTCATGCCTCTCTAGTTATTACATTCTCTGAGATTGCCCTTTTTTAGAATCTTAACAATTTCTTTTTTTCCACTTATAAGGCACTTTCTCTGCTTTCCAAATGATGTTGAACATTTTTCTGGAGGTGTATTAAATTATGGCTATCAATTGCCTTGAGGATATCAGCTGTTAACTGATCCTCGCCAGCAGCCTTGTTGTTGTCCATACGCTTTAAGGGCGTAATATAATTATATATATATATATATATATATATATATATATATATATATATATATATATATATATATATATATATATATATATATATATATATATATATATATATATATATATATACACATATCATCATCATCAAGTGCCGGACCTATAAAAGACATGAAGAAACTAGAATAAGTGTAACAGTGGAGTTAGCTTCAGACTTAGATAAATGGAAATGAAGCCCAAGGGAAGTTTCATCAGAAGCAAGACTGATCTCATTACTTGATATAATACCAAGATTATTTTTAGCTGAATGATGATCACAATGCTACATTCTATCACCAATAATTGTAGTCTAACAGAAACATTGAATATTAGACTGCAAAGCTCCAGAGACATGTCAACCAAAGAAGGGATGCTGCATGCCAAAGTAGTGCTAATGATGCATTATATTTATAAAGATATTCCAGGACATTTGATAATATTGAGTACATTGGTTGAAGACAAATCCTCTCTTGGAGGACATCAATATGGGAATGGATTTGATTCGCTTTCAATTATTTCTAATGGAAACAACCGACTAGGACTTCCAACCATTCAGAGTTTGAACAGCCTTCTGGAATGAATTACGTTCAAAGTATGAGGCATCACTGTATTCAGGCAATGGCAATCATTAAAAAATGATAATTGTCCATTGTCATACACATATTCTATTCTAGTCATGGAATCAGTTTCATTGCAGTCAGGGCATCCCCATATCTGCTCCACCGCCCGTCCCAGCATTTCTTGAAGCATATGCAGATTAATTGTTCCTGTAAGGTGCTGATTATAGACATATCTACTTTGTCCACAAAACACTCCAGATTGACTAGACCCCCTTCTAACCTTTAGACTACAGTCTCTCAATATAGACATATCTACTTTGTCCACAAAACACTCCAGATTGGCTAGACCCCCTTCCAACCTTTAGACTACAGTCTCTCAATATAGACATATCTACTTTGTCCACAAAACACTCCAGATTGACTAGACCCCCTTCCAACCTTTAGACTACAGTCTCTCAATATAGACATATCTACTTTGTCCACAAAACACTCCAGATTGGCTAGACCCCCTTCCAACCTTTAGACTACAGTCTCTCAATATAGACATATCTACTTTGTCCACAAAACACTCCAGATTGGCTAGACCCCCTTCAACCTTTAGACTACAGTCTCTCAATATAGACATATCTACTTTGTCCACAAAACACTCCAGATTGGCTAGACCCCTTCCAACCTTTAGACTACAGTCTCTCAATATAGACATATCTACTTTGTCCACAAAACACTCCAGATTGGCTAGACCCCCTTCCAACCTTTAGACTACAGTCTCTCAATATAGACATCATCATCCCACCCATTCTCCTCCTCTTCTCTTAAGGAATGAGGAACAAACATGGCAATGTCCTCTTTGTCAAGAGTAAGGCCACACTCAGTGCCAGAGCTGCCAGTAAGCTTATCAGCTATTTTATTGTCATGTACACCAGTGCGACCTCACAAAGTATGCTACACACACTCAGTGCCAGAGCTGGCAGTAAGCTTGTCAGCTATTTTATTGTCATGTACACCAGTGCGACCTCACAAAGTATGCTACAGAAGATTGATAGACAGCAGCAGGAGTGGATGCAGCTCATGGATGACTCCAAAGTGGACACGTCAACCTGGGTGCACTGTCATACACATAATTACAATTTATTACGGCCATTCCCTCACCATGATAAATTCCAGATTTACTCAACTTACAGGCAATGTATCCTCGTTCACTGGATGAGTGAAAGTAGGTCACATACAGAAATGTAATGCCTAGGACAGCAGAAAGTAAGGCATAGCTTAGAAAGTAATTCATCTTGCACGTAAAATGTTAGGTCAACCAAAAAAAAATGATTTACATAAATTACTACATTGTTGATGGTAAGTAGTTATATAGGTCATCTGAATATGATAATGGTGTTAATACAGACAGGTTCCAGTAACTGTGTAACAACTGTACTACTATGTTGCAACAATTATCATTGTGGTTAGACCAAGACAACAATGACACTTTTAAAGACCATCAACATGATGGTCACAATTTTCTACATTCTCTCTTTTTTTCTGTACAGTTTCTAAGCTTTGTTTGAATGCTTTTTTATGTCTACTCTTTGACATTATGAATTTATTTTCTTGTTCATGTACCTCTACACAATTCAATGTTTTAGGCTGTATGATTCTGACTAGGTTGCTAGATCTCATAATATGTGTGTACCAACATAATTTGTTTGTTTTCTTAAATTTAGTTACCAATATATTTTCTTAAATAAATACGGTTTATGGAATTCCCACCTTAATAGAAACAATCACAAAAACATACTAATTTAACATGCTGCCTTAACAGTAAACAAAGTAACGAAGGTTGGCTACCATGGCGACCCATTCTGCTTTGTCTCTTGCTTTAATGGTTCAGGTTGTCATAGGCTGACTTGTCCATCTTTTGATGTTACTCCTCCATGTTAGTCTTGGTCTGTCTCTGCCTTCTACCCTGTATTTTCCCCTTCAAGATTACTTTTAGTAGGCTGTTGTGTCTTTTAACATGGCCCAAAAATCAGACTTGTCTTGTTTGAATTGTGTTAAGTAGTTCTCTTTTCATTTTTAGTTGTTTTAAAACTTCATCGTTTGTTTTCTTGTTTTCCATCCAAATCTACCTATCCACATTTCAAAGGCTTCAATTCTCTGCTCTGTTTTCTTGTCTAATGTCCATGTTTCTGCACCATATAGGAATGTTGAGAAGATATAACATTTTGCTATTCTTAGTTTTAGCCCTGGTGTAATTTGTTTTGATGTTAGTATATTTTTCATGACATTAAAATTACTTTTCGCCATTCCTATTCTTTTCTTTATTTCAGTTGTACATTTTCCATCACTGGTTATAGTAGGGCCAAGGTAACCGTAGTTCTGAACTGTCTCCAGGTCTATTCCTTCAATTTTGATATCCACTTGGGGGTTTTGAGTATTTTCTTTGTTTATGATCACAGTTTTAGTCTTTTGATATTCATATCTAATCCATATTTTTTTGCTTGTCATGTTTATTTCATTAAGTAATTGTTGTAGATCTTTAGGATTTTCTACTAGTAATACAGTAACATCAGCATATCTTAGGTTATTGATTATCTTTCCATTAATGTTTAGGGCTGGTATCTCTGTGATGTTTTAAAGATTTGCTCAGTGTATAGATTGAACAAGCTTGGTGATAGGATGCATCCCTGTCTTACTCCTCTTTTTATATCAATGGGTGTAGAGTTATTGTTGTATTTTATTATTGCTGTCAAGCAGCTATGTTAGTAAAATACTGGATCCATAAGCAGTCAAGATAGTAAAATGCTGGATCCAGAAGCAGTCAAGCAGCCATGATAGTAAAATTCTGGATCCAGAAGCAGTCAAGCAGCCATGATAGTAAAATGCTGGATCCAGAAGCAGTCAAGCAGCTATGATAGTAAAATGCTGGATCCAGAAGCAGCCAAGCAGCCATGATAGTAAAATGCTGGATCCAGAAGCAGTCAAGCAGCCATGATAGTAAAATGCTGGATCAATGCCTGCACATTACTCTCAAAGAAATATTCTCCTCTGACTCACCAGAACAGAATTGGATAAAGCAGGAGAAATGACAAAGCTGTAGACATTATGATCGATTCTGACTCTAATGACATAAAACTTCATAACATTTTGGAAAAGTATTATGTAAAGTGTAAAATTCTGAATACGAACAAACCATAACCACTCACTGTAATATTTATATTTGAGTACCTGAAAACTTTCTGTGCTTCTGTCAAGCTGCTGCCCACATTAATACTCAACAGCTCTGCATCGACCTCTGAAAATATATATTTACAAAAAGGTGATTCAGTCATTGGAAAGAAAATAACTATGCCACGTTACTCACAGTCCTAACTGCATGAAAAAAAAAAAGTCACAGGTTTGAACTGTTTATATATTCTTTCTTTTCATCAATTTAACCCTAGATAGACACCTTCATAAAAGTTACTAATTCAAAATACAAATTCTTGAAATTCAAGTTTGCAGTGAGCAAATATTTCCCCCTTCTTATTTTTGCTTCTGGTGACCTATGAGTGTCTGATTTCTTTCCTTTGATATTGGATTTTATTTTCAAATAAAATGTGCGCTTTGCAAAACCTATGACGGTGTCAACAGAATGCGGATGGTTTATTTTTTTTATAATAAATTTAACAAATTTCAAGAAATTCTTTTTTTTTTACTGTAGATTGGCATGAAAACAATGAAAATTGAATTATTAAAAGATGGAAGCATGATCGCGTCCGAGACATCGTTTAAACAATGTTGACTGTGAACATCACGCTATTTGTTATTACAGCGAGTTGGTGGATTTTTAGAAATGTAACCACGGTTTGATAATAAATGTTTGTAAACAGTTTGTTCACCACCGCTGTAGATCAAGTCTTTATTTTGCTGGCTTCGTTCGAGACCTGGGAAGTTAATGACCTAATTTGTGCAGCCGGTTGGTTTGGGACAAATTGTATGTTACAATGTCACTGCTAAAATGACTCAGTTTGTGACAAAACTACAGGGACATGCCCAAACAATGACAGTTGTCAGCACGAATATTTCGGACCCAGTGTCAGTACTTGGATCTCGTTTACAAATACGCCCAAAAATCTGAACCTACTTTCCTGTTTGATAACGACACCACATGTAATCTGGACACAGATACATCAGTTGAGGCAACTCTCAATCAATCTTTGCCGTTCTCCTGGTTTAGGATTTATGTGAATGACTTAACAGATCTGGACAGTTTCACGGTAAAACTAAATGGTTCTGCCTCATGTAACAATGAATCACGGTTTGTAGTTAGTTCGCACGAGATTGATGTCTTTTGCTCTGGTGCTGGTCTGATCAACAAGTTACGGATTGAAGGGGCGATAGTTGCAAATACCTGCTCCATCTACATTGGCGGGGGTCGGAATGTGGCTCTCAAACAGAAAACAAACCAGACCGACACATTTAATGCTAGCTATACAGGAGACGGATGTGGATCAGAGGCTGCAGTTAATGGCAAAACAAAGACCAATCTCTATGACAATGACTGCACACACACACACAATTGAGAAATGGAACCAATTCTGTTTACTGGTATCTGTCCCGATGGTAATTTTGGGCTACTGTGCAAACAGACGTGTTCTGATGACTGTGACATCATATGTGACCCGGAAAGTACAGACTGTACGTGCAAGGAAACGTACTACGGATCAGTATGCACTCTCAAATGTTTCAACGACACCTGTGAATAGTCAACCGGGAACTGTACATGCAAGGGAACGTTCTACGGGTCAGACTGCACCCTCAAATCTCCAGACAACTGTTTGAACGAAACCTGTGAACAGTTAATTGGGGCCTACGTCTCATATGTCGATGATTCCCACATTAAGAAGAGTACTACAACAAACCCAAGCATATGGATACCTTAATGTGTTTCTGTGCTGGACATGGTTCATTTCTTGGTGTGTTTCTGTGCTAGCCATGGCTCATATCTTAGCTTGTGTGTGTGTGTGTACTGGCCATGGCTCATATCTTGGTGTGTGTCATGTTAGTCATATCTCATATCTTTATGTGTGTATGTGTTTAGTCATATCTCATATCTTAGTGTGTATCTGTGTTAGTCATGTGTCATATCTTTGTGTGCATGTTTATGTTAGTCATATTTCATATCTTTGTGTATGCATACTGTGTATGTCACATCTCATATCCTTGTGTGTGCATGTCTATGTTGATCATATCTCATATTTTTGTGTGCATGTCTATGTTAGGCACGTGTCATATCTTTGTGTGTGTATGTCTATGTCAGTCACATCTCATATCTTTATGTGCTTGTTTATGTTAGTCATGTATCATATATCTTGATGTGTGTCAGTGTTAGTCATACCTCGTATCGCTGTGTGCAAGTCTGTGTTGGTCACATCTCCTATCTTTGTGTGTGCATGTCTGTGTTAATCACCTCTAGTGACTCGGGCAGATGGTGCTCGTAAACCTGGGAGGGCCGACCATCTAAGGGCAGAATCCCCTACAGAAAAGATCATCTGTTGCCTTGCAGGAAGATTGGGGACAATCAAAGGCTAAGGAAAGCAAACCTGAATAAAATGCTGGCTGAAATCGGATGCACATTGAACAACGCGATATATGTTATTACTGCGAGTTGGCAGATTTTTGAAAATGTTTTCAAGGGTTTGAACATAAATGTTTGTTCACAGTTCGTTAACCTTCGCTGTAGATAAAGTCGTTAATTCGATGGCTTCGTTTCAGACATTTTTGACGTTGGTAGCCAAGGACCTAACTTGTGCAAACGGATGGCATTGGCAAGGATCATTTTGAATCTATGAAGTGGGCTCATTGTGTGTTTAACTCAAAAGCATATGTGCTTTTTATTTTAACCAAAGACCTTTTTTTGGGGACTCAATGAAGATATCCCCGATGGAAGAATAAATTGTACTATTAGTCCCATAAATGATTCGCTTCCAGAGGTTTATGATGTAAGCAAAGCAGTTTTGTCATTGCAAGTGAATAATGTCCACACCTATAATTGGTCAGGATTGTGTAGCAGCAGCAGCTTTATAGCGAACACAGAAAACATCATAGGATTGTGCTGTTCTGAAACAGCTATGCCATGCTACCATGGGATTGCCTTTAACTGTGACCACAAACCACTCTCCATGTGTGTGCCACATATTTACACCTCAGAAAGAAATACTGAATATAACAACATCATGTGCCGTCTGTGATATTAATGACCACAGACCAGGAGCCTCCTGTATAATTGATACAACTGTTGCACCAAGCACTTCATCAGCAGAGCCAGATCTATGGAATGTTAATCTGACATTGTTCTTGAATGATGTCCAAGTTAATGAGACATCAGAATCATGTGGCAGCAGCTACAAGAAGGGAGCGGAGAACATCAAGTTCTGCTGCTATAAAGGAGACTTGCCTTCCTATCCCAGAATTGCCTTAAATGGGATCACTGTAGTTGAAAACTTCTCCTCTTGTGTAAACTACACATTCACATCTAAGAGTGAATCAGTGAAGGTCACAAAATCATATTCTCTCTTTGGTTTTACTAACTACAGGTCATGTGGCTTCTGTTGGATTGGAAATGATAACTTACCACCACTGTGTGTCTATATGTTTGGAATTGGAGTCATCAATGACGGCCTAACATCATCAAGTGCTATGACGATCATCATTTTCGGGAGGACGTGAACTCCCATGGTATATGGTGGATAGGCGGCAGGAACCATTGAAGGCTATGTCTGAAAAGTGTTCCTTCTTGCAGTTTCCTCATATTCCAAGTCCGGCTTGTTGCAGGAGCTACTGAGTTAAGTGCTCTGTGCACACTGTGAGATGTGTGTCTCATCCGTTTTGATCCTGCTTCGATATCCCGCTTGTTTACGATGAATGATGATATCGTATGACAGGGAACAGTTGGCTGTGTTCACTTTCTGCGCGGTTTCGCCTTATGTCTTTTGGCGTGTGCTGAGACTGCTACGATGGGGACTACAGTTACCTTTCTTTGGGAGATGAGTTGGTAATTCGGATGATTCCACTGGCACAGGCGGTTGAGCAATTATGGATTTTAATTCGTTTGCTGTGATACCGAGACCTTCCATAACCAATAACAATAACAGTGCAACGTTTTAACAGGTGTTCAATCAGAGTGGATCTGGCAGACTCTAATTGTGATGTTCTGCTAGTGGGGGCGATCAACACACATAACCTGACAGCTGACTTCATGTGAGAGTCTGGAATCCTACTCTGATTGAGTCATGTTCGCAGAGAGAGAGAGAGAGAGAGAGAGAATTATTAAAATACTCTACTGAAACAACAGAAAAAGATGATAAAGAAACACCCATTAGCAGTAGTAGAGAGGATGGGCACAAATACTTAAAGCTGTTGTGAAGGTGACAACTGGAAACCCCAACTTTCCAATGTTCATGATGAAAAACATAACAGACAAGGGCAGAATTGTTCATTGTCAGGCTGAATACTTTCATTCAACATCTGAACAGGATAACAAGTGATAATGAGGTCAAGATTTTAAAAAATAAAATAAAAAAGAAAGAAAGAGGAAAGATCTGGGATGTAATAGCTAAATCACTGGCCATGCAGTGTATTGTCAAAAAGTATTGAAAGGTTCAAAATGCAGAAAGTTATAGAAGGAATTTATTGTTAATGCCATTTTGAAAAAAAACAATCTTTACTGGGGTCTTGGGGAGGGGGTGGGGGAATATAGTACAGGAATATAAAGGCCACTTATCCTGAGTGGTTACCACAAGATGTCTCGGTGAGAGTTCTTATTTCACCCCCAATTGGAAAGAAAAACGTTAGTCCCACCAGGATTTTAACCTGCATTTTCCTAGTTTGGAGCATAAGTTATCAAATAGGTCACCTGCTCTCATTAATGCCATAATGCCCAACACACAGTAATAACAATTTAGAATAAGTTGTAGCAAATTTAATAGACATGTTCACATACCCTTTGTTTCTACTGTCACAGTATTCCCTGTGCCATCATCTACTGCTGGACCAATGCCATGTATTAAACTCTTGAATCCTTCAGCAATGGCTCGAGAATAAACTGAAGCTTTGTGTGCTGCCACCATGGTGTTATCACTTGTTTGTGGTTCACAATGCTTTTTGGCCAATCCACGCCTTGCTGTCTTGCGTGGCTGTGAAACTGCTGATACATCGTTCTCAACCATTGAAACATCTATAACTTCTGTAGTTCTTAAAGGACCAGCATTATCATCAACCTCACTCACTGCAAGAATATTACTTTGCAGGTCTGCACTAGATAATGGTAGTTTAGAGCACAGTGAGTCATCTTGAATAAAGCTATCGTCATCTACATCTATTACAATTGGGGTTTTTTTTAACCGTTTTGAAAATCTCCGCTTTTTTACAGTTTCTTCATTACGTTTGCTGCATCTTTTGTTTTTATTATTGCGAATTTGCTGTTGTTCAATTTCGTCATCCTCTGAATTTGAATCCACATATATCAAGCTACTCATTGTTGCTCATAAGTCACATACAAGGTACTTTTATTTGTCAAAAACCTGTGGTTTTAAATAAACAATCAAAATTAGCGACAAATATATGAAAGGGAGGATGTAATATAGAGCAAAATATGTAAATATATCAGTAAAATAATAAACAGTTAAACTTGTTTTTGGTTGCTAGTATTTTCTAACAAAACACTTTGCATCTAATTCAGCACTAGCATTGAGTTTTACATCAGTTTACACTACTCATTTGTAAAACAAGATTTATCCTGTGATTGTAATTTCATTATTATCAAAGCATCTATATAATCACATCTCACCACAACTTTCTTATCTTTAATGTTGCTGAGACCAGACAACTGTCTGGTATTTTTTCTCTATGTTTTCATCTATCTCTCTTTTTTTCAAAGATTTGTATGGTTATTACTAAATATTTCAGCTGTTCCCTGTTCAAAATGATGGCTGATTTCACTAGATCTTGGTGATAAGCTTTCATGTTACCTTTTATAGAATATCCTTCACAGGAAACATGTACAATAACTTGAAATATCCATACAGGCTTCTTCAATATTTCCTGTGAAGGATATTCTATAACAAGTTTATCATAAATATGGGAAACTCAAAGGTGATCTGAGAAAAAAAAAATGTTTGGCAATTATATTTTTTCTGATTTTTCCCATGCCAAATACACTGCCACCATCTAGTTGAGGTGCATAAATGCTGAAATTATCAGTTTTAATAAATGCGCTAAGATAGAGCAAAGTGGTATGTTTTGTCCATTTTTACACTCATCATCATCATCAAGTGCCGTCTCCGCAAAGAAGGTTGGCTACCATGGAGCACCATTCTGCTCTGTCTCTTGCTTTGATGGTGCAGGTTGTCATAGGCTGATTTGTATATCTTTTGATGTTACTTGTCCATGTTAGTTTTGGTCTGCCTCTGCCTCTTTTACCTTGTATTTTCCCCTCCAGGATTACTTTTAGTACGCTGTTGTGTCTTTTTACATGGCCCAAAAATCGCATTTGTCTTGTTTGAATTGTGCTTAGTAGTTCTCTTTTCATTTTTAGTTGTTTAAATACATCATCATGTTTTCTTTTCCTTCCATCCAATTCTACCTATTCTTCTAAATATCCACATTTCAAAGGCTTCAATTCTGTTCTGCTTTCTTGTCTAATGTCCATGTTTCTGCACCATATAGGAATATTGAGAAGATGTAACATTTTGCTATTCTTAGTTTTAGCCCTGGTGTTATTTGTTTTGATGTTAGTATGTTCTTCATGGCATTAAAATTACTTTTTGCCATTCCTATACTTTTGTTTTAACACTAGTATGTGAAAGAAGTGGGAAAGAGATTCTTTCTGATGGGTTGTGGTGGATGCAGTGTTCTGTTTGAGATCTGACTAAATACAGATTCTTTCTGATGGGTTGTGGTGGATACAATGTTCTGTTTGAGATCTGACTAGATACAGATTCTTTCTGATGGGATGTGGTGGATACAATGTTCTGTTTGAGATCTGACTAGATACAGATTCTTTCTGATGGGATGTGGTGGATACAATGTTCTGTTGAGATCTGACTAGATACAGATTCTTTCTGATGGGTTGTGGTGGATACAATGTTCTGTTTGAGATCTGACTAGATACAGATTCTTTCTGATGGGTTGTGGTGGATACAATGTTCTGTTTGAGATCTGACTAGATACAGATTCTTTCTGATGGGATGTGGTGGATACAATGTTCTGTTTGAGATCTGACTAGATACAGATTCTTTCTGATGGGTTGTGATGGATACAATGTTCTGTTTGAGATCTGACTAGATACAGATTCTTTCTGATGGGATGTGGTGGATACAATGTTCTGTTTGAGATCTGACTAGATACAGATTCTTTCTGATGGGATGTGGTGGATACAATGTTCTGTTTGAGATCTGACTAGATACAGATTCTTTCTGATGGGTTGTGGTGGATACAATGTTCTGTTTGAGATCTGACTAGATACAGATTCGTTCTGATGGGTTGTGGTGGATACAATGTTCTGTTTGAGATCTGACTAGATACAGATTCTTTCTGATGGGATGTGGTGGATACAATGTTCTGTTTGAGATCTGACTAGATACAGATTCTTTCTGATGGGTTGTGGTGGATACAATGTTCTGTTTGAGATCTGACTAGATACAGATTCTTTCTGATGGGTTGTGGTGGATACAATGTTCTGTTTGAGATCTGACTAGATACAGATTCTTTCTGATGGGATGTGGTGGATACAATGTTCTGTTTGAGATCTGGCTAGATACAGATTCTTTCTGATGGGTTGTGGTGGATACAATGTTCTGTTTGAGATCTGGCTAGGTACAGAGATTCTTTCTGATGGGTTGTGGTGGATGCAATGTCCTGTTTGAGAACTGGATAGATACAGAAATTCTTTCTGATGGGTTGTGGTGGATGCAATGTTCTGTTTGAGATCTGGCTAGATACAGAGATTCTTTCTGATGGGTTGTGGTGGATGCAATGTTCTGTTTGAGATCTGGCTAGATACAGAGATTCTTTCTGATAGGTTGTAAAAAAAAAGGTAAAGTACCCCCGTTACGCCAAGTGGTGTATAGGGAAATATGGTGTATGACTCTTTCAGATGGGATGTGATGGATGCAATGTTCTGCAAAGGACATGCAGCCTGATGATGTGAAATTTCAAAGTGATATAAGAAAAAGCTATTTCTTTTCTTTTCCTTATTGTTGAGTCACCTGATTTAGTGTCAGCAGCAAGAAACTAACGTCACCATTTTAAACTCTGCGGGTCATCCTGGTATTTCAGGTTTCCCAGCAACAGATTTGTCAAATCTCCCATTAAAATAACATAACAGAGTAATTGTTTGCATGTGTTGATCTTACATCATATCCCTATGAAAGGTCTATGACCTTTGATGTTTTTCTTTGAATGTAAAACATCTGTCAAATTAATAAAAGCTTTTTATAATAAAAAAATCATTTTAAGATTCATATTTTAATAATTGACATCATACAGATGTGAATGAGGTACTTCTGGATTTCAACTTACTGTCAAGGCAAGGGCAATCTACTATCTACCTTGTATGTTTTATTATTGTTTTTATGAAAATATTAATATAAATAATCATTCCAAATGTCCAGTCAAGTAATTTTAGGTGTCTAACAAAGCCCTCACTCCTAACTCTGAACTTGACCATTTACTTACTTGGTCTTAACTTTTGAGTCTCAACCTCAGTCTCAAACTCAAAAATTTAATTTTGTAATTATCATTGGGTTATTTTTGATACACTATACACTGACTTATATATTAAATTTAATTATTAAATACTATTTATTATTTTTTAAAAGTATTATTTTTAAAGTTAAACTACCATAAAAAAAGCTTTGATTGTGACTTTTATTTGTAATGCAAAGTAAAGGCGGCAATGTGCCACAGAAAACCTAGATCAATATTGATCTCTTTCATTCAAACAATAATCATGATTCGTGTATTTTAAGACATTAGTTTGTTTACATCCAATTTCAATTGACGTTTTGTTCTGTTTATTTTTTTAGCTCTCAATCAGTTTCAGGTTTGATTTGACTTTGGTACTTTCCCGCGAACAATAATCAATAAAAAAAATCAAATTACTTTTAAATTTTCGGGATTTATTTTTCACAAAATATTAATTAATTCATTGATTGCTTCTCTCTTTTTAAACCTTAAAATCATATTTCAATCATCATGTAACAATCTACTGTAACTACTTAAATTAAAACGTATTTTACGTATCTATCACCTATTTTTATTACTTAGTACTTAGTAAGTAATAAGTATATAATTAATTATTTTTATTTCATTTACGATTTAATCAGGCCTATCTCATCTCGTATCTTATAGATCTTCTCATCTGCAATAACAATTACAATACAATAATTATAATAATACAATAATAATAATACATTACATTTACATATTGAATTGAATCAAAATGAATCATTGATATGATAACAAAACAATATAACATTTATGATAATAAAAAATATATAATAAATAATTAATATATTATTATTGATATAAAATATATAATATAATTTAACGAATGCATAAACTACATAACGTTGCGTTGAATGATGAAAAGTACCTTGAAAACGTTTTTTACGGTTATAGTTACTAATGACCAGGTGAGAGTTCAGAAATGTGATAGAACAACATACTTTACATACCAGTAAGACATTGGCGCTCAATGCGCATTCATCTTTCTCTTTCTGTTCACCAAGAAATTTTGTAAGCATGGTTGCCATATTGGCTTTCTATAAAGCCAAAATTTCAGATATTAATTTTTTTTAAGTTGCTGTCTGATTTTCACGTCAGGATTACTTACTTAACTATACTTCTCGTCCACCATTAGAATGGTTTTAAATTAGGGTAGAATGTGCTGCGTGGCATAGTAAAGTAAGTAAAGAGCCCCGTCACGCTATGTGACGTATAGGGAATATGGTGTTAGTGACCATACATTTTACAGATCTTCGGCTCATGATTTTTTGGGATAATGAGGTCGGTATTACGCCCGTGCCGCTTTACTTTCCCAGAAAAAAATCCGGTACCTATTTAAGGCTGGGTGAACCCGAAAGCCCTCGGTGGGATCGAACTCTACTTCTTGTCCTTTGTAGTCCAGTTCACTTAACCACTGAGCTATATCGGCTCCCACTGTGCAGTATCTATCTATCTATCTATTGTCCTTTCGAGCCGAAGACGGCACATAGGGCAGAACCACAATCTCAAAAACAGAAACCTTGCGTGCCAAAATGGCACATATTGCAGAGATCACTGCTCTAAAATCTATAACAAATATTTATGTATTTATTTTAAATATATCTTATGGAATTGTATTCCATAACAATACTTTTTACAATAACAGCTTGTCAAGCCATCGATCAACCTCCTTAGTCGCCTCTTACGACATGCCTGGAAGGTCACAGTGTCACTATTGTTTACTTCCCTCATAAAAAGAGGTAACACACAGGAAGTATAACTTACAGCAAATTGTGATCTCTTCCACTTTCGGCCCAGTACATCTGTTTTAACACAGCATTTTAAGTATAGTGTTTGCCTTCCTTCTTTGATCCCTCTTTGCTTGACTACACTAGTTCATCTATTCATTTAAATCGATTTGTCTGAAAATGCAATTTACTTTTAACATTTGTGGACGAAACAAAAGCGAAGCAGGACATTTTATCTGAAAAAAAATATTTTTTAACACACACACAAAACACATAATTATGCAGTGCTTATTTTCAATACTTTATATAATAAGATAAACTGAACGATGCTTGCTGGGCGCACACATAGACATGATTATATGTCCGGTGATATCCGGACGGCTGGTAATCATAGCAACAATAAAGTAACCAAATCTAATGTCTTACAACGAGCCAAACTCCCACCCATCATGGCAAGACTTAGGAGTCGTAAACTAAGGTTCCTGGGTCGTGTAAGAGGAATGGCAAATAATCGTGTTCCCAAACAAATATTGTATGGAGAACTTAAGGACGAAGAGACCAAAGGACAAACCAGTGCTGAAATATAATGATGTTTGCAGGGTTTCCTTGAGGGAATTCTCTATCAGTGAAAGAAACTGGGAAAATCTGGCTGCTGATCGTAGCATACGGAGAAAATAAATATTTAAAAAATGCCACAGCAACATTCGAGGCAGCCTTTATATCAAATTCAGCAGACAAAAGGCGAGGAGAAAGGAGATGAGGCCAGGAACTACAAATAAATCTTGTTCATTCTGCAGCCGAATCAGTCAATTCAATATTGGCAGATTTAGCCACGAGAGAAACTGTTCAGTAAAACAGTATCCAGCATAAGACACTAATATTCTACCAAACTGCTGACTATATAATCATGATTGTTTGCTACCAACCGTCTGTCGAGACACTAAAGGCCATATACATCATCGAGTTTAATAAACAGAGAAAATTGTCATGCAACAGTCTTGTGAACTAACCAGTTGTTGTATCGTTGTCAGCGATAATAACATGAGAATCTAAATTGACGGCAATTCAAGTTTTCATCTACGTATATGCTATGCATCCTGGGACCTTTAAAATCCTAAAAATTTAACGAAATGCGTTCCGGGCCATTTCTGCTGAAGAAAAAAGGCTTGAACTTTGATCTCGAATGTCGTCTTTAAAAGTATTAGTGTTTTATCACATTATCTCGCATTCAGAAGGCGCTGTTTGATTTCTGTCAAATATTGAAAAAAAGAACCAATGCGTTTGGAATCTGTAGTTTATGCAGTGTGGCTTGTTTATGTTTATGATCTTTTCTTGGGGTGAAAGTGCAATATAAATTCTTAACTTCAGTGTGCTTATGCTATTTTTTTCTTTTTAATATAAAAAAAAAATGTAATTGTTGAGCTCCTTTGATTTTCTTCTCTATTCTTACCTGGCAACGGCGTGTCGGAAAAGTTAAAATTAGCAACCGAATTTACAACAAAAGAATAAATAAAACAAAAACAATGCTTTGGTTTTCAAACAAAACTAATGGAGGCGAAGGCGCGCCTCCCAGCACCAGAACTGGAATTGTCAGCGACCCACAGCTGATGGCTTGCGCCAGGATCGGTGAACCAAAACCATCCAGACCTTTCTCCACCTCTCCGCGGTGCCTCTAGTAACAGACTAGCCTGTCTAGTCTGGCCAAGCGAGCAGGGATCGAAGAGGGAAGACAACCCGGTACTCAAAAATGTCGTGCTGAAGTCGGATGTGTTGGGCCGAAAGGCGCAAATATAACAGTTATACTGCAAACCACAACACAACGCAGACACGCCCACTTAACGTTCTTTTAAGGACGGATGACGAAGAGGAATTCTACAGTCTACGAATGCTCTATAGCTTGCTTCATAACTCGTGCCCAACTTTTAAAATCGATAGCTTTTTAACCGCTTGTTGTAAGATATTCAAAATTTGCATGTAAAGTTATAATGACTAGAACCCAACAGGGAATTAATTTCATTAAAAAAAAAAAACATTTGGTTATTATTGTTGCTTATTTGATTTATATAAATTTATAACGACCCATTGATGTAGTCAAAACT
The DNA here is from genome assembly GCA_032433765.1 of Megaustenia siamemsis. Classification (NCBI taxonomy): domain Eukaryota; kingdom Metazoa; phylum Mollusca; class Gastropoda; order Stylommatophora; family Ariophantidae; genus Megaustenia; species Megaustenia siamemsis. The sequence continues at coordinate 28,203,185 of JAVIAB010000008.1, forward strand.
TAATGTTTATGTTAGTCATATCTCATATCTTTGTGTGTGCATGTCTGTGTTTGTCACATCTCATATCCTTGTGTGTGCATGGCTATGTTAGTCCCATCTCATATCTTTGTGTGTGCATATCTATGTTAGTCATATCTCTTATCTTTGTGTGCATGTCTATGTTAGGCATGTGTCATATCTTTGCGTGTGCATGTCAATGTCAGTTATATCTCATATCTTTATGTGCATGTTTATGTTAGTCATGTGTCATATATCTTGATGTGTGTCAGTGTTAGTCATGCCTCGTATCGCTGTGTGCATGTCTGTATTAGTCACATCACCTATCTTTGTGTGTGCATGTCTGTGTTAGTCACATCTCACATCTTTGTGTGTGTATGTCTGTGTTAGTCACATCTCACATCTTTGTGTGTCCGTATCTGTGTTAGTCACCTCTAGTGACTCGGGCAGATGGTGCCCGTAAACCTGGGAGGGCCTACCATCTAAGGGCAGAATCCCCCTACAGAAAAGATCATCTGCTGCCTTGCAGGAAGATTGGGGACAATCAAAGGCTAGGGAAAGCAAACCCGAATAAAATGCTGGCTGAAATCGGATGCACTGGGCCACTGGCGCAGAACACAGTGCAACGTATTAACGGGTGTTCAGTCAGAGTGGATCTGACAGACTCTAATTGTGATGTTCTGTCTGTGGGGGCGATCAACACACTTAGCCTGACAGCTGACTTCATATGAGAGTCTGGAATCCTTACTCTGATTGAGTCCTGAACGCAGAGAGAGAGAGAGAGAGAGAGAGAGAGAGAGAGAGAGAGAGAGAGAGAAACTTAATGTTTACAGTATTTTAAACTAAAAATAGCGAGTACAAATCCATACACGTTAGAATTGACGTATTTGCACGCTTTCCCCGTGGTTTGTTTGACACAATTAGACACTTGTAAAAAACACGACAAATTGTGTGTTCCATTTCCGTTCATTCATAGGTGTAGACGTGGAACAATAACATTTATCATGAGTCTTAAAATGAAATTCTGCAGTTTACAAAACATCGCAATAAAAATGTATGCCTATTTTTGCAAAGAGGCTAAACGAGGAAGATTATTTCATTCTTTAGAAAACCCTGAGAATAGGACAAGACACATTTTGGTTTGGATTTATCTAAACGGTCATTTAATCGCTGGATTCAAGCACGTGACCGTCAATGTTCAAAATATACAAAATCACAAGGAAGAGCAAAAATGTTGGATAATTTCGACAGTGAACTTATTAGAAGTGAAATTCGCAAAATGTTGGGTATGAATGAAATTGTTACAATAAGAAAATTTAAAATTTCGCTGAAAAAGAACAACAGTATTGAAATATCAAAGTCTACATTATGGAGGAATGTGAGAGCTGCAGGCTTTACATTCAGAAAGTATTCCAATGGACGAAACATCATCTGTGAGAAGCCATATATAGTAGTCATGAGAAGCAAGTACTTACGTGAAGTAAAAGAGGTGCGCAAGCAAGGTTATGATATTGTGTACTTGGATGAAACATGGATCAATGCTCACCACACTAACCAAAGGGAATGGCAGTCATCAGATGGAAAGATTAAGAGATTAATACCTAGCAGCAAAGGACAGCGCTTGATAATTGCTCATGCAGGTAGTCGACAAAATGGACTAATACAGAATGCAGAGCTCATTTTTCTTTCAAAATCCAAAGACAATCGGGATTATCACTCTGAGATGAGTGGTCACATATTTAGACATTGGATTGAAAATTCTGTTCTCCCATCACTAGATCGACCATCTTGCCTAATAATGGACAATGCAGCGTACCACTACATTGTTGCACTTGAAGATAAAGTCCCGACGTCATCCAGTACAAAAGATGCTATTAAGATATGGTTCACAAAGGAGCACATACAATTTAATAACATGTACTTAAAACCTGAATTACTATCTCTAGTAAAGCAAAAACAAAGGACAAAGATTTTTCAAATAGATAAGATTATCCAAGAGCACGGTCATATAAGTTTGAGGCTGCCACCTTACCATGCTCATTTAAATCCAATAGAACTAATCTGGGCAAAATTAAAAGGACAAGTGGCAGATGAAAATACAACATTCAAAATATGCGATGTAAAGACTCTTGCTAATCTCGCTTTATTAAATATAGACAAAGATTATTGGGCTAAATGTGAAGACCACGTCTTAAAACAGGAAGAGGAATATTGGAAAAATGATGGTTTGTGGAATGTTCAACCCCAAACAGTTATTAATCTTTTAGACTCGTCTGATTCAGAATGAAAGTATATAGCCCCCACAATGTTGGCCCCTATATTACCTTAAATTAGTTCAAAAAAACGATCCTTTTCAGGACCACACAACTATGAAAATTCGACATACAGGTATACCTTGATATTATCGTCCGTCCTCGAACTGAGAAGACAATAATTCTCCTGGTGTTTTTCCTTATTCAGTTATTTCCCCATTACGGCCACGCCTTTACCTAGTGAAAATTAATCATAGACCAGCAACTACGGTAATTTCTATTATTTAGGGGTTCACAATTTACAATTTTGACAAACATCAAAGAAATTCGCCGCTTTAAGAAAACTGCAGCTGCAAGATATTTGTTAAATATACATTTAAAGGGTCTTTTGCATTCTAATAACATTTGGAAAATTTCAACAGTATTTAACAAACGGTTTCTGAGCAATAGCGTTTTGAAGTTGGGCAAGTGATTTGAAACGAGCTATAGAATATTTTAGTCATCGGGCGAACACAAGCAAACAAAACTAATTGGCAAATCAACGTTTTAACTCATCAACGATTACAACTAAAATACATCATTTTATGAGCAAATATATGATGATGTGATTATTAGTTTATAATTTTAAAGTTATATTTATATTCAATAAAAGTACTATTTTTTTTCCCGCACCGTCGTGCCCTATTATATGAGAGAAAAATTCGTCGGCCATTACAGCTTTACACACTTGTGCAGGATAAGCAACTTCCTTCGTTGTCAGCTTTACACACTTGTGCAGGATAAGCAACTTCCTTCGTTGTCAGCTTTACACACTTGTGCAGGATAAGCAACTTCCTTCGTTGTCAGCTTTACACACTTGTGCAGGATAAGCAACTTCCTTCGTTGTCAGCTTTACACACTTGTGCAGGATAAGCAACTTCCTTCGTTGTCAGCTTTACACACTTGTGCAGAATAAGCAACTTCCTTCGTTGTCAGCTTTACACACTTGTGCAGGATAAGCAACTTCCTTTGTTGTCTGCTAGCGCTGACGTCGATGCTTCATTATAATAAAATAATAACGCTGTAGCTATCAATAACGCTAGTAGTATATCAGGAATGATTTGAATATCATTTGGCCCGTAAATTAACAAAGATATATAGTAGGTGCGCGGCGCACCTAATGTACCGTAGGTGCAGGGGGAGTTAACCATGACAGCTCGTGTCGAGGTGTTGACCGCTAGTCCCGGTGACCCCGGAAGTGACGTGTTTATGTCTGGTGTGTCCTGACTTTGGAGCTCTTGGTGTACTTGAGCGATAGTGATAGGTTAGTAGATTATACAACATCATTGACAAACAATCAATATAAAACAGAAGACAAAGATATATTTTATTCTTTTATTATCTAAATAGGTGTATAACATACATTGATATTATATAATATTATAAAATATTCAGTACACGAAGTAAATATATAGTACAAGGATAACATTTAGTTATACCTATGTAGTTGGATGTCTGCTTAGCTATGTGGCGTCGATGAATCATAAGGGGTGAAACTGTTAGAGATTGCTGGGTAGCCTAAGCTGGTAGTGTAAAGAGTTAAATATCTAAAGGCGTAGTCGAGACGTTATCATCAGCTACCTTTCTTTTTATATAGAAATAGGAAAGAGCATTTCTTGTTTGACTGTAGGAAAATATAGAATTATTTAAGACTTTGAAACCTACATTTTTCCCACCCTTGGCCTTTTGCGTGGCGAGAACCTCTAAAAACATATCTTTATCTAATTTGTTGTGTTGCTTGCTTAGCCCTTTACAACTGATTTTATCGTAATCCCCACTACAATGGTACGTCTTACTACATAAGCTAACAAGAGCTGTCCCTTCGTACTCTAGTTTAAAAAGCCCAGGCGTTCGTTTGGTGTACGCTTTAAACCCTTACAGTTTATACAGTCTGTCTGGCTAGTATGTTCATCGCAGCGAGGGTTGTATAGGGGTCGTCTAGTGTGTCGTGATGTGTGCATGGAGGTCGGCTAGTATATCGTGATGGGTGTACGGAGGTCGTCTAGTGTGTCATATTGGGTGTATAGAGGGCGTCTAGTGTGTCGTGATGGGTGTATAGAGGTCGTCTAGTGTGTCGTGATTGGTACAGGGAGGGCGGGTAGTGTAATATGATGGGTGTATGGAGGTCGTCTAGTGTTGTATGAGGGGTGTATGGAGGTCGTCTAGTGTGTCGTGATTGGTACAGGGAGGGCGGCTAGTATGTCGTGATGGGTGTACGGAGGTCGTCTAGTGTGTCATATTGGGTGTATAGAGGGCGTTTAGTGTGTCATGATGGTTGTATAGGGGTCGTCTAGTGTGTCATGATGGTTGTATAGGGGTCGTCTAGTGTGCCATGATGGGTGTATGGAGGTCGTTTAGTGTATCGTGATGGGTGTATGGAGGTCGTCTACTGTGTCGTGAGGGGTGTATGGAGGTCATCTAGTGTGGTATGTGGGGTGTATGGAGGTCATCTAGTGTGATATAAGGCTGTATGCCGGGCGTCTAGTGTGACATGAGGGCTGTATACCGGTCGCCTAGTGTGGCATGAGGGCTGTATGGCGGTTGTCTGGTATATCATACTTTAATCAACCAATAAGAAAACATGAAAAAACGAAGGAATTCAACATTACTTATCTTAACTACTTTACATCAATACAGTTTAATAACGTGTTATCGTTAAGTCTTACCATACTTTAAGAGAACACATTCAAACTTACAGCGTAAAATATAGTCTCAATCATCTACACCGAATATAACCTGTTATCGATAAGCCTTAACATACGTTAAGAGAAAACAAGCCAACTTACTGTGCAAAACTCCGCTAGACTGAAGTGTAGTATGACCTTCCTTGATTCAACCAAACTTATAACGCCGTCTAGTTTAAATATAACCTGGTAAGACATGAATAAATTAGCCAATCAGCGAGTGACTACGTCAACATCGCCTGATATCCAGATTAACCAATCAGAGAAGAGTATTAACATCGGAGGCGGGGCAAAGAAATGACTGACAGGTGGATTAACCAATCAGAGAAGTGCGTTAGCCCAAGCGTAGGTAGTGGCTGGCGGGTCAGCAGTGGGGAAAAAATGTTGGGTGGTGGGTTACTTGAACTCGTTTTGACCCTGAGGCAATTCCAGAAGAGTTCTATGACCTCATTTAGACCGCTGAAGGCTTTAATACCAGTGTTGCCCACTTCAACGAACGACAGACATCATTAAAGGTGATTACTTCAGCTCTTAGACTTTGGAGTTCCATATCTTTATCACTTCAACGAATGACAGACAACAGTAAAGGTGATCATTTCAGGTCAGAAAACTTAGTTCCAAACCCCAAAATTTCGACTCATACTCACAAAGTTGAACACGAACTCTACAAATTTAGGCCCAAAGTTGTAATTGTTAGACACGAAAGTCGTAAATGTTATATGCAAAGTCCAAAAGTTTGTCAAAAAGACAAAATAAACTCAAAATAGTTAGACACAAAGCCCAACAATTTATATGCAAAGTCTAAAAAGTTACTCCAAAAGACAACTAATGTAACACTTAATCCCAAAATTTCGTCTCATAACCAAAAAGTTGAACTCAAAACCCTAAAAACTTAGTCCCAAAGTGGTACTAGTTCACCACAAAAGGCGTAAATGTTATATTCAAATCCAAAAGTTTGTCAAAAAGACAACCCAAACTCAAAATAGTTAGACACAAAGCCCAACAATTTATATGCAAAGGCCAAAAAGTTACTCCAAAAGACAACTAATGTAACACTTAACCCCAAAATTTCGTCGCATAACCAAACAGTTGAACTCAAAAGCCTAAAAATTTAGTCCCAAAGTCGTAATTGTTCGACACGAAAGTCGTAAATGTTATATGCAAAGTCCAAAAGTTTGTCAAAAAGACAACCTAAACTCAAAATAGTTAGACACGAAAGGTCAAAAAAGTATATGCAAAGTCCAAAAGGTTACTCCAAAAGACAACTAATGTAACACTTAACCCCAAAATTTCGTCGCATAACCAAACAGTTGAACTCAAAAGCCTAAAAATTTAGTCCCAAAGTGATACTAGTTCGACACGAAAGACCAAATAGTTATATTCAAAGTCCAAAAGTTTGTCAAAAAGACAACCTTAACTCAAAATAGTTAGACACAAAGCCCAACAATTTATATGCAAAGGCCAAAAAGTTACTCCAAAAGACAACTAATGTAACACTTAACCCCAAAATTTCGTCGCATAACCAAACAGTTGAACTCAAAAGCCTAAAAATTTAGTCCCAAAGTCGTAATTGTTCGACACGAAAGTCGTAAATGTTATATGCAAAGTCCAAAAGTTTGTTAAAAAGACAACCTAAACTCAAAATAGTTAGACACGAAAGGTCAAAAAAGTATATGCAAAGTCCAAAAGGTTACTCCAAAAGACAACTAATGTAACACCATTGCACAAAAATTTCGTTGCGTAACCAAAAAGTTGAACTCAAAACCCTACAAAATTTAAACCCAAAATCAAAATAGTTAGACACGAAAGACCAAATAGTTATATTCAAAGTCCAAAAGTTTGTCAAAAAGACAACCTTAACTCAAAATAGTTAGACACAAAGCTCAACAATTTATATGCAAAGTCCAAAAAGTTACTCCAAAAGACAACTAATGTAGCACTTAACCCAAAATTTCGTCTCATAACCAAAAAGTTGAACTCAAAACCCTAAAAAGTGTCCACTTATCAACCAAAGTCTTTAATACAGCTGAGAAAACCCTAATAAATAATTACAATTTACTAAAAATGTTGCATTTGATGATAGCTGCGACTGTGTCTAAATCATTATTGAAAATATTCATAGAACTCTAGTAAAAACCAAACACACTAAAACACCACATTGAAAGAATGAACTTAAAGTTCACGCCCCGGTCACAACTCTGCTAAGAAAAGTACTGCAAAGCATGAAAGTTATGGCCCCTGCTATAACTCTACTAAACGAAAGTATTACCAAACACGTAGGTTACACTCCTACCATAACCCACTAAGAAAAACAAGATTTTGCTTAAAATACCACATTTATGATTGTTACGCCCCTTGTCCCTTTATGAGAGGTACACCCATGAAACTGTTAGAAATAGTAAATTTACACTCTAGGGCTACTCCAAACTTTACATTAAGCATCCCCGTATCAAGAATTTACTTAAAAGTCACTTTTAGGGTTGTTACGCCCCTTGACCCTTTATGAGGGGACGCCCATGAAACTGTTAAAGATAGTAAATTTAACCTCTAGACATACCCAAACTTTATATTAAGCATCCCTGTATCAAGAATTTACATAAAAACAACTTTTGAAATTACTACCCCTGTACCCATTTTTGGCGGTTACGCCCATTAAACAGTTAAAGATAGTAAATGTAACATCTAGACATACCCCAAACTTTATATTAAACATCCCCGTATCAAGAATTTACTTAAAAACCACTTTTATGAGTGTTGCCCCCTTACCCATTTGTGATGGTTACGCCCATAAAACTGTTAAAAATAGTCAATTTAACATCTAGACATACCACAAACTTTATATTAAGCATCCCCATATCAAGAATTTACATAAAAAGCACTTTTGAAATTACTACCCCCGTACCCATTTTTGGTGGTTACGCCCATGAAACTGTTAAAAAATTGAAATTTAACACCTAGACATACCCCAAACTTTATATTAAGCATCCCCGTATCAAGAATTTACATAAAAACAACTTTTGAAATTACTACCCCCGTACCCATTTTTGGCGGTTACGCCCATGAAACTGTTGAAAATAGTAAATTTAACATCTAGACATACCCCAAACTTTATATTAAGTATCCCCGTATCAAGAATTTACATAAAAACAACTTTTGAAATTACTACCCCCGTACCCATTTTTGGTGGTTACGCCCATGAAACTGTTAAAAAATTGAAATTTAACACCTAGACATACCCCAAACTTTATATTAAGCATCCCCGTATCAAGAATTTACATAAAAACAACTTTTGAAATTACTACCCCCGTACCCATTTTTGGCGGTTACGCCCATGAAACTGTTGAAAATAGTAAATTTAACATCTAGACATACCCCAAACTTTATATTAAGTATCCCCGTATCAAGAATTTACATAAAAACAACTTTTGAAATTACTACCCCCGTACCCATTTTTGGCGGTTACGCCCATGAAACTGTTAAAAAAAATTGAAGTTTAACCTATTGGCATACATCAAACTTTATATTAAGTATCCCCGTATCAAGAATTTACATAAAAACAACTTTAAAAATTACTACCCCCGTACCCATTTTTGGCGGTTACGCCCATGAAATCGATAAAAAAAATTGAAGTTTAACCTATTGGCATACATCAAACATAATATGTGACACGCCCATGTATCAAATTTGCCTAAAAAATCAACCAAAAATTAGTAGTGTATATTGGCACTTAGGATGGATAGACTATAAGGAAAAATGTAGACTATCATATAAGGAAAAACGGCACCAAAAAATGTTTGTCTGTCAATTTTTCCGAGTGCTAACACATACTTCTTTGTTCTATTATTCCCTATTATCGCCTCGGAAGTTCCCCATATAATAATATTTATGTATTATTATTTGTACCCAGTATATAAACACTGGGAACTACTATTCGTGCTGTTTCGTCCAATAAATGTTTGTCTACAACACAAGTATTCAGCCCTACTGGGAGATACTTGCATTAATAGGAAAGTACAAATATACAATTTATTTCCGGTCTGTGATCGTTACCCTATGCTATAGTCATTGAGAACGTCATCGTGTAAGACACTACTGCAATAGCCAATTTTTTAGTTGGCTGCGTGGTAGTGTGCCAAGCGTTCGGCTTCTCGTGGCAAGGCGCGGTGCCACTGAGTACGGGTTCGATCCCACTTCGGACCATATATTGTTCTTCGTTTTTTTCTATTGTTGTTTGTCTGTCAATTTTTCCGAGTGCTAACACATACTTCTTTGTTCTATTACTCACCAAAAAATGTGCCTCGATCTGCGTGTAGACTATTTATATAAGAAATATGGTGCTTCTAAAGACACATTCCACGGTCCTAACTGCCAATATACACTACTAATTTTTGGTTGATTTTTTTAGGCAAATTTGATACATGGGCGTGTCACATATTATGTTTGATGTATGCCAATAGGTTAAACTTCAATTTTTTTTATCGATTTCATGGGCGTAACCGCCAAAAATGGGTACGGGGGTAGTAATTTTTAAAGTTGTTTTTATGTAAATTCTTGATACGGGGATACTTAATATAAAGTTTGATGTATGCCAATAGGTTAAACTTCAATTTTTTAACAGTTTCATGGGCGTAACCGCCAAAAATGGGTACGGGGGTAGTAATTTCAAAAGTTGTTTTTATGTAAATTCTTGATACGGGGATACTTAATATAAAGTTTGGGGTATGTCTAGATGTTAAATTTACTATTTTCAACTGTTTCATGGGCGTAACCGCCAAAAATGGGTACGGGGGTAGTAATTTCAAAAGTTGTTTTTATGTAAATTCTTGATACGGGGATGCTTAATATAAAGTTTGGGGTATGTCTAGGTGTTAAATTTCAATTTTTTATCGATTTCATGGGCGTAACCGCCAAAAATTGGTACGGGGGTAGTAATTTCAAAAGTGCTTTTTATGTAAATTCTTGATATGGGGATGCTTAATATAAAGTTTGGGGTATGTCTAGGTGTTAAATTTCAATTTTTTAACAGTTTCATGGGCGTAACCACCAAAAATGGGTACGGGGGTAGTAATTTCAAAAGTGCTTTTTATGTAAATTCTTGATACAGGGATGCTTAATATAAAGTTTGTGGTATGTCTAGATGTTAAATTGACTATTTTTAACAGTTTCATGGGCGTAACCATCAAAAATGGGTAAGGGGGCAACACTCATAAAAGTGGTTTTTAAGTAAATTCTTGATACGGGGATGCTTAATGTAAAGTTTGGAGTAGCCCTAGAGTGTAAATTTACTATTTCTAACAGTTTCATGGGTGTACCTCTCATAAAGGGACAAGGGGCGTAACAATCATAAATGTGGTATTTTAAGCAAAATCTTGTTTTTCTTAGTGGGTTATGGTAGGAGTGTAACCTACGTGTTTGGTAATACTTTCGTTTAGTAGAGTTATAGCAGGGGCCATAACTTTCATGCTTTGCAGTACTTTTCTTAGCAGAGTTGTGACAGGGGCGTGAACTTTAAGTTCATTCTTTCAATGTGGTGTTTTAGTGTGTTTGGTTTTTACTAGAGTTCTATGAATATTTTCAATAATGATTTAGACACAGTCGCAGCTATCATCAAGTGCAACATTTTTAGTAAATTGTAATTATTTATTAGGGTTTTCTCAGCTGTATTAAAGACTTTGGTTGATAAGTGGACACTTTTTAGGATTTTGAGTTCAACTTTTTGGTTATGAGACGAAATTTTGGGGTTAAGTGCTACATTAGTTGTCTTTTGGAGTAACTTTTTGGACTTTGCATATAAATTGTTGGGCTTTGTGTCTAACTATTTTGAGTTAAGGTTGTCTTTTTGACAAACTTTTGGACTTTGAATATAACTATTTGGTCTTTCGTGTCGAACTATTTTGATTTTGGGTTTAAATTTTGTAGGGTTTTGAGTTCAACTTTTTGGTTACGCAACGAAATTTTTGTGCAATGGTGTTACATAATTTGTCTTTTGGAGTAACCTTTTGGACTTTGCATATACTTTTTTGACCTTTCGTGTCTAACTATTTTGAGTTTAGGTTGTCTTTTTGACAAACTTTTGGACTTTGCATATAACATTTACGACTTTCGTGTCGAACAATTACGACTTTGGGACTAAATTTTTAGGCTTTTGAGTTCAACTGTTTGGTTATGCGACGAAATTTTGGGGTTAAGTGTTACATTAGTTGTCTTTTGGAGTAACTTTTTGGCCTTTGCATATAAATTGTTGGGCTTTGTGTCTAACTATTTTGAGTTTGGGTTGTCTTTTTGACAAACTTTTGGATTTGAATATAACATTTACGCCTTTTGTGGTGAACTAGTACCACTTTGGGACTAAGTTTTTAGGGTTTTGAGTTCAACTTTTTGGTTATGAGACGAAATTTTGGGATTAAGTGTTACATTAGTTGTCTTTTGGAGTAACTTTTTAGACTTTGCATATAAATTGTTGGGCTTTGTGTCTAACTATTTTGAGTTAAGGTTGTCTTTTTGACAAACTTTTGGACTTTGAATATAACTATTTGGTCTTTCGTGTCTAACTATTTTGATTTTGGGTTTAAATTTTGTAGGGTTTTGAGTTCAACTTTTTGGTTACGCAACGAAATTTTTGTGCAATGGTGTTACATTAGTTGTCTTTTGGAGTAACCTTTTGGACTTTGCATATACTTTTTTGACCTTTCGTGTCTAACTATTTTGAGTTTAGGTTGTCTTTTTGACAAACTTTTGGACTTTGCATATAACATTTACGACTTTCGTGTCGAACAATTACGACTTTGGGACTAAATTTTTAGGCTTTTGAGTTCAACTGTTTGGTTATGCGACGAAATTTTGGGGTTAAGTGTTACATTAGTTGTCTTTTGGAGTAACTTTTTGGCCTTTGCATATAAATTGTTGGGCTTTGTGTCTAACTATATTGAGTTTAGGTTGTCTTTTTGACAAACTTTTGGACTTTGCATATAACATTTACGACTTTCGTGTCGAACAATTACGACTTTGGGACTAAATTTTTAGGCTTTTGAGTTCAACTGTTTGGTTATGCGACGAAATTTTGGGGTTAAGTGTTACATTAGTTGTCTTTTGGAGTAGCTTTTTGGCCTTTGCATATAAATTGTTGGGCTTTGTGTCTAACTATTTTGAGTTTGGGTTGTCTTTTTGACAAACTTTTGGATTTGAATATAACATTTACGCCTTTTGTGGTGAACTAGTACCACTTTGGGACTAAGTTTTTAGGGTTTTGAGTTCAACTTTTTGGTTATGGGACGAAATTTTGGGATTAAGTGTTACATTAGTTGTCTTTTGGAGTAACTTTTTAGACTTTGCATATAAATTGTTGGGCTTTGTGTCTAACTATTTTGAGTTAAGGTTGTCTTTTTGACAAACTTTTGGACTTTGAATATAACTATTTGGTCTTTCGTGTCTAACTATTTTGATTTTGGGTTTAAATTTTGTAGGGTTTTGAGTTCAACTTTTTGGTTACGCAACGAAATTTTTGTGCAATGGTGTTACATTAGTTGTCTTTTGGAGTAACCTTTTGGACTTTGCATATACTTTTTTGACCTTTCGTGTCTAACTATTTTGAGTTTAGGTTGTCTTTTTGACAAACTTTTGGACTTTGCATATAACATTTACGACTTTCGTGTCGAACAATTACGACTTTGGGACTAAATTTTTAGGCTTTTGAGTTCAACTGTTTGGTTATGCGACGAAATTTTGGGGTTAAGTGTTACATTAGTTGTCTTTTGGAGTAACTTTTTGGCCTTTGCATATAAATTGTTGGGCTTTGTGTCTAACTATATTGAGTTTAGGTTGTCTTTTTGACAAACTTTTGGACTTTGCATATAACATTTACGACTTTCGTGTCGAACAATTACGACTTTGGGACTAAATTTTTAGGCTTTTGAGTTCAACTGTTTGGTTATGCGACGAAATTTTGGGGTTAAGTGTTACATTAGTTGTCTTTTGGAGTAGCTTTTGGCCTTTGCATATAAATTGTTGGGCTTTGTGTCTAACTATTTTGAGTTTGGGTTGTCTTTTTGACAAACTTTTGGATTTGAATATAACATTTACGCCTTTTGTGGTGAACTAGTACCACTTTGGGACTAAGTTTTTAGGGTTTTGAGTTCAACTTTTTGGTTATGAGACGAAATTTTGGGATTAAGTGTTACATTAGTTGTCTTTTGGAGTAACTTTTTAGACTTTGCATATAAATTGTTGGGCTTTGTGTCTAACTATTTTAAGTTTATGTTGTCTTTTTGACAAACTTTTGGACTTTGCATATAACATTTACGACTTTCGTGTCTAACAATTACAACTTTGGGCCTAAATTTGTAGAGTTCGTGTTCAACTTTGTGAGTATGAGTCGAAATTTTGGGGTTTGGAACTAAGTTTTCTGACCTGAAATGATCACCTTTACTGTTGTCTGTCATTCGTTGAAGTGATAAAGATATGGAACTCCAAAGTCTAAGAGCTGAAGTAATCACCTTTAATGATGTCTGTCGTTCGTTGAAGTGGGCAACACTGGTATTAAAGCCTTCAGCGGTCAAAATGAGGTCATAGAACTCTTCTGGAATTGCCTCAGGGTCAAAACGAGTTCAAGTAACCCACCACCCAACATTTTCCCCCCACTGCTGACCCGCCAGCCACTACCTACGCTTGGGCTAACGCACTTCTCTGATTGGTTAATCCACCTGTCAGTCATTTCTTTGCCCCGCCTCCGATGTTAATACTCTTCTCTGATTGGTTAATCTGGATATCAGGCGATGTTGACGTAGTCACTCGCTGATTGGCTAATTTATTCATTTCTTACCAGGTTATATTTAAACTAGACGGCGTTATAAGTTTGGTTGATTCAAGGAAGGTCATACTACACTTCAGTCTAGCGGAGTTTTGCATAGTAAGTTGGCTTGTTTTCTCTTAACGTATGTTAAGGCTTATCGATAACAGGTTATATTCGGTGTAGATGATTGAGACTATATTTTACGCTGTAAGTTTGAATGTGTTCTCTTAAAGTATGGTAAGACTTAACGATAACACGTTATTAAACTGTATTGATGTAAAGTAGTTAAGATAAGTAATGTTGAATTCCTTCGTTTTTTCATGTTTTCTTATTGGTTGATTAAAGTATGATATACCAGACAACCGCCATACAGCCCTCATGCCACACTAGGCGACCGGTATACAGCCCTCATGTCACACTAGACGCCCGGCATACAGCCTTATATCACACTAGATGACCTCCATACACCCCACATACCACACTAGATGACCTCCATACACCCTTCACGACACAGTAGACGACCTCCATACACCCATCACGATACACTAAACGACCTCCATACACCCATCATGACACACTAGACGCCGTCCATACACCCATCACGACATACTAGCCGACCTCCATGCACCCATCATGGCACACTAGACGACCCCTATACAATCATCATGACACACTAGACGACCCCTATACAATCATCATGACACACTAGACGACCCCTATACAATCATCATGACACACTAGACGCCGTCCATACACCCATCACGACATACTAGCCGACCTCCATGCACCCATCATGGCACACTAGACGACCCCTATACAACCATCATGACACACTAGACGACCCCTATACAACCATCATGACACACTAGACGACCCCTATACAACCATCATGACACACTAAACGCCCTCTATACACCCAATATGACACACTAGACGACCTCCGTACACCCATCACGACATACTAGCCGCCCTCCCTGTACCAATCACGACACACTAGACGACCTCCATACACCCCTCATACAACACTAGACGACCTCCATACACCCATCATAACACACTACCCGCCCTCCCTGTACCAATCACGACACACTAGACGACCTCTATACACCCATCACGACACACTAGACGACCTCTATACACCCATCACGACACACTAGACGCCCTCTATACACCCAATATGACACACTAGACGACCTCCGTACACCCATCACGATATACTAGCCGACCTCCATGCACACATCACGACACACTAGACGACCCCTATACAACCATCATGACACACTAAACGCCCTCTATACACCCAATATGACATACTAGCCGACCTCCATGCACACATCACGACACACTAGACGACCCCTATACAACCCTCGCTGCGATGAACATACTAGCCAGACAGACTGTATAAACTGTAAGGGCGTTAAAGCGTACACCAAACGAACGCCTGGGCTTTTTAAACTAGAGTACGAAGGGACAGCTCTTGTTAGCTTATGTAGTAAGACGTACCATTGTAGTGGGGATTACGATAAAATCAGTTGTAAAGGGCTAAGCAAGCAACACAACAAATTAGATAAAGATATGTTTTTAGAGGTTCTCGCCACGCAAAAGGCCAAGGGTGGGAAAAATGTAGGTTTCAAAGTCTTAAATAATTCTATATTTTCCTACAGTCAAACAAGAAATGCTCTTTCCTATTTCTATATAAAAAGAAAGGTAGCTGATGATAACGTCTCGACTACGCCTTTAGATATTTAACTCTTTACACTACCAGCTTAGGCTACCCAGCAATCTCTAACAGTTTCACCCCTTATGATTCATCGACGCCACATAGCTAAGCAGACATCCAACTACATAGGTATAACTAAATGTTATCCTTGTACTATATATTTACTTCGTGTACTGAATATTTTTGTAATGTTGTATAATATCAATGTATGTTATACACCTATTGAGATAATAAAAGAATAAAATATATCTTTGTCTTCTGTTTTATATTGATTGTTTGTCAATGATGTTGTATAATCTACTAACCTATCACTATCGCTCAAGTACACCAAGAGCTCCAAAGTCAGGACGCACCAGACATAAACACGTCACTTCCGGGGTCACCGGGACTAGCGGTCAACACCTCGACACGAGCTGTCATGGTTAACTCCCCCTGCACCTACGGTACATTAGGTGCGCCGCGCACCTACTATATATCTTTGTTAATTTACGGGCCAAATGATATTCAAATCCTTCTTGATATAGTACTAACGCTGTAGCTATCAATAACGCTGTAGCTATCAATAACACTTAAAGTTCTCGCAGATATGGAGTTACCAGACGTCCAGATTTCGCTGGGCGTGTCCAGTTTTTTGTGTGTCTGTCATGGGTTGTAGAAAATTTGAAATTGTTTTGCATTTGTAAAGCTGTCGGACATAATGTACACTTTTTGCGCGTAGTCGATCTACAAAGAAAGAAATTGAAAAGCGGAAACTTTTTTTTTTATCAATCCCGTAAACTTAAGACAGCTTAAGTGAATGGCTTGGCAGAAATGATAGATAACTACGTCAAGTACGAGACTTGAACCGGCGTCTTAGCACGCGAGTTTGCACCCATATGTGCTCGGCCGCCTATCCAGAAATGTTCGGATATTTCTGTATAGTGTCGCTTCAAGCATCGAAACTCAGATGCGAGGCAACATTCCTCACCTTCCCAGGGTAATACCCTGGTACCCATTTCTGCCAACGGCTGGGTCGACCGTGGGGGTATTTTTTTTCCAACCACGAGTACAATTCACACTGCTCCCAGCGGGAATCCAACACGGGTTGTCCGAACGTCGGTAAATAACTGTCGTGATCAAAAGTTGTGGAAAGACACGATCACCTACGCCAGCAGGCCCAGTACTTGATGATGATGATGAAACTCAAGCAGTCTGCGTGTTGATCTATCCAACCTCTAGGATCTTCACACACATTCTCTCTAACAATTCTCTCGTGATAATATCTTCTTGTGTTTTCTTTTGCTACCCGGTGTCCAGATGAAAACCTGGTCTCGGAGTCTTCTTTAGTCCGTGACAGCATGCATTTCAAGCTTCATTCATAGGACTGCCAGTCAACATGGCGGATAGGCGGCAGGAACAGTTGAGGCTCTGTCTGAAAAGTGTTCATTGTTGCAGTTTCCTCACATTCCAAATACGGCATCTTGTTGGAGTTACTGAGTTTAGTTCTCTGTGCGCACCGTGTGCTGTGTTTTTCAACCAGATCGTGTTTCAATTTTCCGATCGCTTACGATGATTGATGGTATCGTATAACGTAGGACAGTTCGGCTGCGTTCACTTTTGGTGCTGCTACGCCTTATGTCTTTTGACGTGTGATGTGGCTGCTATGATATTGATTACAGCTACCTTTCTTTGTTTGGATCCTTCAATGAAATGAGTTGTTAATTCGGATGATTCCACTAGCACGGACGGTTGAGCAATTATGGATTTTAATTCGTTTGCAGTGCGTTATACCACGGCCGTCGACTAATTACAATAAGAACTACAATTAATCAGTCTTGGTTATTTATAATTTTCAAGTTGCGTTGGAGTAAAGTGTGTCCAAATGTCAAGAAGCAAGGTTTACTACAGAGGGTACATTTTAGTAGACATTTATTTCGGGTTTGGTTGGTTATGGTCAAGAATAGACGATTGCAGGCCCCCGTGCTACACCAGAGATAGCCAGTTTCCTTTATCAGTTAATGGGAGGAACGTTTATTGATAACCGTGACTCTCCGCTTGTCAGCGCGTCAAGCTTAATTGCATATGTTTTTTTGGTACCCTCGTTCCAAATTACATTGTCAGAGTGGAACATTACAGTCCGACAGGGAAGCCTTCGCTGCATCTTCATGTCTGGTGTTATCACCACTTGTGTCTCAGAGATCAGCGCATCAGTTTTTTAACTGTTGCCAACTATATCAATGACCATATCAATAAATCCAGGTCAATTCGTGAAATTTCGAGATTTATTCTCATCATAGAATTTTCCGGTCATCTTTTTAAAATTCATTGCAGAAGATTTCTTATCAGTTCATTATTATTTGTAATGTTAAACAGTCACATTTTTTTGTGTCTTTGAAACTATCAACGATTCACAGCTTTTACAGCTGCAGTTTAATGTCTGTTTTTGTAGCATTAGCTTCTTGTTTCACTGATCGTTTAGTGGGGTAGAGAGTGCGGGGACCTTTCTAATCTCATAACATTACTTCTGTGGTCAGCTGCCGATGTCCAGCTCAGAAAACACAGACATATGTTGCTTCCAAGAATGTTGTCGACAGTAGGAGACTCTATTTGTTATGTTAGGATTATCGTCAGTGTACTCAGGGCACACCCATAGGTACTTCGCTGTTCTCAAAATTGTCATCAGCGACTATCCGTGCCAGTTCGGTGCTGGTTGACAGTTCTTTTTTATTTGTGCTCAATATAATTCTGTTCTGACAATGTTACTCTTCAACCGTGTGCTCTAGAGCTTGGTGCTCGCGGCGAGGCGCCGTGCTAAAGAGTACGAGTTCGATACTGCTTCGGAACATCTATTAATTGTTTTTTTTTTAATTTTTGATTATTTGTTGGTTTTTTTTTCTATTGTTGATTATTTGTTGGTTTTTTTCTATTGTTGATTATTTGTTGGTTTTTTTTTCTATTGTTGATTATTTGTTGGTTTTTTTTCTCCCAGTGTTGTAAACATACCACTTCCCCTGCAATGATTCGCTATTCCTCAGCCCCAGTTCTTGCAATCTATAAAACGTCACAGTTTCATGTCTTTCAAAACCCTTCATTCTACCAGCTGATGGTGTCAATGATATTTGTCCACGTGATGGCAGTCCAACTCATCGCTGAACCAGCTCTGTCGTTGTCTTCAGCACTAGCTCGACCAGGGACGAACATTGACCAGGGACGAACATTGACCAGGGACGAACATTGACCAGGGACGAACAATAGGGCAAACCTGCATGTCTTTATCTTACCTCCAGCCGTCGCTAGCGGATGTCGCCTGTCTGGACATGCGCGGTTAAGCTCAAGCATGTCATCATCATTGAGTGCCCTCTCCGCATCGAAGGTTGGCTACCATGGAGCGCGATTCCACTCTGTCTCTTGCTTTGATTGTGCAGATTGTCATAGGCTGACTTGTCCATCTTTTGATGTTACTCGTCCATGTTAGTCTTGGTCTTTACCTTGTATTTTCCCTTCCAATATTACTTTTATTAGGCTGTTGTGTCTTTTAACATGACCCAAAAATTTCATTTGTCTTGTTCTAATTGTGTTTAGTAGTTCTCTTTTCATTTTTAGTTGTT
Source organism: Megaustenia siamemsis (assembly GCA_032433765.1). Classification (NCBI taxonomy): domain Eukaryota; kingdom Metazoa; phylum Mollusca; class Gastropoda; order Stylommatophora; family Ariophantidae; genus Megaustenia; species Megaustenia siamemsis. Next base: position 28,222,252 of record JAVIAB010000008.1, read on the forward strand.
TTAAAACTTCCTCGGTTGTTTTCTTTTCTTTCCATCCAATTCTACCTTTTCTTCTATAAATCCACATTTCAAAGGCTTCAATTTTCTGTTCTGTTTTCTTGTCTAATGTCCATGTTTCTGCACCATACACGAATATTGAGAAGATGTAACATTTTGCTATTCTTAGTTTTAGCCCTGGTGTAATTTGTTTTGATGTTAGTATGTTCTTCATGGCATTAAAATTACTTTTTGCCATTCCTATTCTTTTGTTTATTTCAGTTTTACACTTTCCATCACTGGTTATAGTATGTCCAAGGTAGTTGTAGTTCTGAACTGTCTCCAGGTCTATTACTTCAATTTTGATATCCACTTGTGGGTTTTGAGTATTTTCTTTGTTTATGATCATAGCTTTAGTATTTTTGATATTCATATCTAGTCCATCTTTTTTGCTTGTCATGTTTATTACATTAAGTAATTGTAGATCTTTAGGATTTTCTGCTAGTAGTACAGTATCATCAGCATATCTTAGTTTATTGATTATCTTCCCATTAATGTTTAGGCCTGGCATCTCTGTGATGTTTTTAAAGATGTGCTCAGTGTATAGATTGAACAAGCTTGGTGATAGGATGCATCCTTGTCTTACTTCTCTTTTTATTTCAATGGGTGTAGAGTTCTCTTTGTTATATATTTTATTATTGCTGTTTGCTCCAAGTATAGATTACATATTAGTCGTATGTCCCTGTCATCTAGATGTATCTCTTTTAGGCATTCTATAAGTTGTTTGTGGTGTACTCTATCAAAAGCTTTGGTGTAGTCTATGAAGCAGGCTTATATTGGTTTGTTTACTTCTGTATACTTTTCGATTAATGTTCTCATGCAGAATATGGCTTCTTTTGTCCCGCTATTTTTCCTAAATCCAAATTGCTGCTCATCTAATTCGGTATTGATTTTATTTTGAATCCTTCCTTGTATAACTTTTTGCAAGATTTTTGTAAAACAGCTCATTAGGCTTATTGTTCTAAAGTCACTGCATGGCAATGCACCATTCTTTTTAGGCGATGCAATGAAAGTTGATGTTTTTAGTTCATTTGGTATGTATCCTGTATAGTATATGTCGTTGAATATGTCTGTATTCACTTCAATGCCAAAATCTTCTAGTGTCTGTATTACCTTTATCTGTATGCTGTCAGGTTTTGCTGCTTTTCCCTTTTTCATTGTTTTTATAGCTTTTTCCACCTCAGATTTTAAGATTTTATAGCCTGATGTACATTTTATAACTAGTTTCTTGTCCCTTTGATCATGAAATAGTTCTGTTATATATTCCTGCCATCAATCTATAATATCTTTAATCATTTAGTAACATCAGATTAATGATGATACTCAGACCAGATGGCCTGATTCAATCATTTAGTAACATCAGATTAATGATGATACTCAGACCACATGGCCTGATTCAACCATTTAGTAACATCAGATTAATGATGATACTCAGACCATATGGCCTGATTCAATTGTAAATGATAAACCGTGGCAAGGGACAGATCATCCCACAGGGGAAGTAACTGTAAGTAAAAGACGGCTGGTGTTGATAAGACATAAGCTTCGTAAGCCAACTACATGTATAGCCAGACAAGCTCTCACTTGGAATCACAGGGAAAGAAGCTAAGAAAGATAACCTAGAAACACAAGTAGATACAAGTTTGAGACATAAAATAGATCACAACGGTAACTCATGTCTGGCGAGGAATTGAAGTGACAGAAAAGACATGAAGATGGCTTTGGTACAATAAGCAGTAAACATGACAATCATAGAATATATAACCATTCTTAATGGATGTAAGGAGTAGAGTTTTTCAGTTCTAAATAGAGCCAGTCCTAACATATAGAAGCAAATCGTGGAAAATCGAACAACAGACAATATCTATGGTGGTAATGTTGTTTCGCAGATCGATGTTGATTTAGCATGGAGAGAATGAACGAGTAATTTGAGTGCTCTTCAAAAGAGGCTTTGTGGAAAGGGACATCGTATCAGTATCTAGAGAAAACAATCAAAGTATTTGGGGTTCAAATAGTGATAAGGAGATTGGAGTCTTCGTCGGTGCCACGGAGTTCGTGCATCTAAGCTGAAGCGATCTTCAGTGCTTTCGCAAGTATGTGACGGACTTGTTTCTTAATGGCGAAAGTGCTAAGAATGGTATCTGAGAACTGTTGTGATGTCACAATGAAGATGATCTGAGAACTATTGTGATGTCACAATGAAGATGATCTGAGAACTATTGTGATGTCACAATGAAGATGATCTGAGAACTATTGTGATGTCACAATGAAGATGATCTGAGAACTATTGTGATGTCACAATGAAGATGATCTGAGAACTATTGTGATGTCACAATGAAGATGATCTGAGAACTATTGTGATGTCACAGTGAAGATGATCTGAGAACTGTTGTGATGTCACAGTGAAAATGATCTGAGAACTGTTGTGATGTCACATTGAAGATGATCTGAGAACTGTTGTGATGTCACAGTGAAGATGATCTGTCGACTAAACAGAACTAAGGGAACAAACGGAATCAATGATGGCAACACAACGAAGGAAGAATCTACTTGAAAAGAGAGAAAAATGGTACCACAAAGTTTAAGTGAATGGCACTGTAGGAAGTCAGCAACATCAGAGATAAAACATATGTCAAGAGTGAAAGTTGTGGAGAGACATGACCACACTTTGGGCATGTGAGCATTATCGTAGAACTTTAGTAACATGATATATTGTAATGATTAGGTTGACAAAAGAAACTTTTAAAAACAAACAAGTCTTTCTCTCTCTCTCTCTCTCTCTCTCTCTCTCTCTCTCTCTGTGTGATCAAGACTCAATCAGAGTAGGATTCCAGACTCTCTCATGAAGTCAGCTGTCTGTTTAAGTGAGTCGATTGTCCCATATAGTTTCTCTTCCAGGGAGGTGGGTGTGGACCACATTGCTCTTCTCAGGAAACAAACAATTGAATGAGTTGATGCGGTTTTATTATTCAATGTAAAAAATAAGTGAAAATACAGGCCAGGGAGTTTACATAGTTTATTGTAGAGCATGAGCGGGTCTGACAGGAAATACTAAAAATAGTTGCACTTTTTATTATTTTCTTCTTTTCTGTAACATATCCTTCAGTGATATGAATTGTGTATTACATTTCAATAATTAGTATTTGCTAATAGAAAGATAGTAGCAAAATAATTAATAATGACATCTCTTTTAAGTAAGATCTATCAGAGAATATAAAAGTAGATATAGTATCACTGATGTAAAATCACTCATGGTAGAATATAACGACTACTTCTTATTCATCTTCACATAACCCCAGGGTCGATGGGATACTACTGACAGTCTTCGTCAATCTTCTTCATGTATCTCTGTCTCCAATCATTCTTTAAGATTTTGCGAAGCCGAGGCCTGTTCATTATTTGATGTTATCTTCCCATCTCCTTCTCCGTCTGCCTCTTCTTTTCTTTTTTTTTTTTCACAATTTATTACAGTATGGTGTTTACATTTTAACATACTAATTAAAAATGTCAAGTATTCCGCCAACTGTATTTTCTACTCCCCAGTTGACTCTACCGCTAATTCAACGGTTGTACATGTATGTGCCTTTGTTGTTCTATTTCAACAAAACTGAAACTTTACAACTCAATGTCGTAAACTATCTAGAAACTTGTTTCTCTCTTGTGTCTTTTTCTTTTGATATTTTCTTCTTCTATCGATTCAGCTGCCACATGCTAGTTGCTCCCTTCTCATAAAATAACCAAGAATTGCTTACTTCTGTTGTTGGAAATTAGCTCCCTTTTTGTTGTGGCCTTTTGTTTTTTCATAACGTCCTCGTTATTCGTTTTACCTGCCCATGGAAACATTCTTCTGTGAAACCACACTTCTGTGAAACCACACTTCTGTGAAACCACACTTCTGTGAAACCACACTTCTGTGGTCACAATTTTCTTGTCTCTTGTCCTATTGTCCGTGATTCCCATTCCTACGCTAAGACCTGCCTCTACATAACACTGAAAAATTCTGTATTCTTATTTCCGTTGAGAAATATATGATCATTCTCCTTCTTTTAAAAGCGGTCATGATATTACTAAGTTACATTTCGTTACATAGAAAGAAAATTAGTGACACAAAATATGGTAGCATTTTGTTGCCTATTCTTGAGGTGGGCTCTCAATAAATGCATACATTTGTAACGTAATGGCCATAAATATCATTCCAAACCAGCTGGTTATATAAAGAATACTTTCGACGTCAATATAAATTGTTCAGTGAATATTTAACCTATAGACACAATGAAAAGAAGTCAAAGCTGTGACGATGAAAGAGGAGAAACATTACAGCCGAAAGCAGTCATCTATCAATTGTTTCCTTTCATTTAACGATTTTAGCCAAGTATTATTATGTTGGGACAAGAAACAAGTACTGTACCTTCCAGGTTTTAAAGACAAACTTGTGGAACCAAAAACACAATTCTTACAATTCAATTCTTACTCATCAGTTTGATAGTATTGCTGATAATAGTTTCATTATTCTTGTTTCATTATATGGTTGCACTACCATTACTGAACACTACGATCATCATTTTCAGGAGGACGTGAACTTCCGGTCAATATGGTGGATAGGTGGCAGGAACCATTGAAGGCTATGTCTGAAAAATGTTCCTTATTGCAGTTTCCTCATATTCTAAGTCCGGCTTGTTGCAGGAGCTACTGAGTTAAGTGCTCTGTGCACACCGTGAGTTGTGTGTTTCATCCGTTTTGACCGTGTTTTGATATTCCGATTGTTTATAATGAAGGATGATATCGTATGACAGGGAACAGATGGATTTGTTAACTTTCTGTGCGGTTTCGCCTTATGTCTTTTGGCGTGTGCTGATACTTCTATGATGGGGTCTACAACTACCTTTCTTTGTTTGGAAGATGAGTTAGTAATTAGGATGATTCTACTGGCACGGGCGGTTGAGTAATTATGGATTTTAATTCGTTTGCAGTGATACCGGGGCCTTCCAAAATAATACTGAACACTGCACTCATCACAGCCCGTCTAAAGGATTTCTCTGTCTCTATCCAGATCTTGCGCTTTCTCTGTTATCAAGTTCAAGGTCTCATTAATACTTTGAAGCCATCTTCCTCTTGGTCTGCCCCTGTCACGTTTTCCTGGAACCTTCCAGTACTGATCATACCAGACCATGGATGTGGCCGTGGTATTTCAATTTCAAGACGTTGTTTATAAACCAGACCTCTTCAATGTTCCAGTCTTTAAATACGTTAGCAACACGCTAGTAACACGTTAGCAATACTTTAGTAATAAAATAAAATATGTAGTTAGATAAGGGGAGCCGCGATAGCTCAGTGGTTAGTGAACTGGACTACCACGGACAAGGGGTAGGGTTCGATCCCAACCGACGGCTTCCGGGTTCACTCAGCCTTAAATGGGTACCTGATTTTTTTCTGGGAAAGTAAAGCAGCACGGGCGTAATACTGACCACATTACCCCAAAAATCATGTGCTGAAGGTCTGTAAAATATAGGGTCACTAACACCATATTTCCCTATACGCCACTTGGCGTGACGGGGGTACTTTACTTTTTACATAGTTAGATAAATCTGACGTTTAAAATAGTTTGTTCAAGAAGTACCTAATGTTCACAAATAATGCATGTTTATATAAATAGTTGAAAGCTATTCTCGCAACATTTTCTGGAAGAGTGCTAGATTTAAATTAAAGATACAAATAAATGTAGAAAGTAGCATAAACTGTGTGTAATCATTTTGTTACAATTGCTTGACACGGACAGGTACAGTCAGGTGAATTCCTTTCAAATGAAGAAACAGTCATACAAGATGGAAGGTATACATATTTATTTATTTTTTGTTCCAAAATAACACCAATTCGGTCAGTTATGTAAAATGTCTAACGTGTGTGTCTTCTACGTAAACATTATATAAGTATAATCGATTAAAGCTGTTCAAATCTTTAATCTGAAAAGAATCGAACATTTGTATTTAAAACTTAATGTCAGTGACTGCAAAAAACTTTCAGATATATAAAGGGAAGAAACTCACACAGACTATGGCCTGCACTATTCATTTCTACAATGGCTCACTATTGTGTTTTTATTTGTCATATCATCCAACAATCAGGAAAAGTTACGTTTAAGCAAAAATTAAATGTGATTTTAATTAACACTAACTGTGATTTTAATTAACACTAACTGTGATTTTAATTAACACTAACTGTGATTTTAATTAACACTAACTGTGATTTTAATTAACACTAACTGTGATTTTATTTAATCCAAATAATCTGTCAATCAAAGTTATAATTGTATTCCAAATCCTCACTATGTGTACAATAAAATCATGCATTTTTGATTAAGAAATAAAAGTTAACAAGAGATTCTTGCTGACGTCTGTACAAGCATATGATGGTTACAGACGACGGTCAGGTTGAGCAAATATTTGAATATTAAATGATCACACCAGAAGGCAGGCAGCATTCAACTGGTCATGTTGGGTGGGTGAGTGACAATTAGCCAGTGGACTCAGGGTTCTCTAACACCCACAAGTTATGAAGGCTATTCTGAACTGTTGAAAGATGAGGGGAAGACAACAATTAGGTTTATGTGAGTGTTTTTAGGTCGAATCTTTATTGTTTTCCTTCAACACGAAGACTCTTTGCTGAACATCAATATTTAATGAATGATTGCTTCCAGACCTTAGCTAATCAGTGCTTTAATTTAATTGATTAAGGTTAATGTATTAACAGAGGCACAAGAAAGAGGAGAAAGAGGAGAAAGGAGGAAGTGGAGAAGGAGGAGAATGAGGAGGAGAAGGATGAGAATGAGGAGGAGAAGGATGAGAATGAGGAGAAGGATGAGAATGAGGAGGAGAAGGAGGAGAATGAGGAGGAGAAGGAGGAGAATGAGGAGGAGAAGGATGAGAATGAGGAGGAGAAGGAGGAGAATGAGGATGAGAATGAGGAGGAGAAGGATGAGAATGAGGAGGAGAAGGATGAGAATGAGGAGGAGAAGGAGGAGAATGAGGAGGAGAAGGATGAGAATGAGGAGGAGAAGGATGAGAATGAGGAGGAGAAGGAGGAGAATGAGGAGGAGAAGGATGAGAATGAGGAGGAGAAGGATGAAAATAAGGAGGAGAATGAGGAGGAGAAGGAGGAGAATGAGGAGGAGAAGGATGAGAATAAGGAGGAGAAGGAGGAGAATGAGGAGGAGAAGGATGAGAATGAGGAGGAGAAGGATGAGAATGAGGAGGAGAAGGATGAGAATGAGGAGGACAATGAGGAGGAGAAGGATGAGAATGAGGAGGAGAAGGATGAGAATAAGGAGGAGAAGGAGGAGAATGAGGAGGAGAAGGATGAGAATGAGGAGGAGAAGGATGAGAATAAGGAGGAGAAGGAGGAGAATGAGGAGGAGAAGGATGAGAATGAGGAGGAGAAGGATGAGAATAAGGAGGAGAAGGAGGAGAATGAGGAGGAGAAGGATGAGAATGAGGAGGAGAAGGATGAGAATGAAGAGGAGAATGAGGAGGAGGATAAGAAAGTGGAGATAAAGGCGAAGAAGAAAAAATTGTGAAACACAAAAACATGAGAGGACGTGCAACAAGGAACAAACAACATAAACACGAGAGTACGTGTAACAAGGAACAAACAACATAAACATGAGAGTACGTGCAACAAGGAACAAACAACATAAACATGAGAGTACGTGCAACAAGGAACAAACAACATAAACATGAGAGTACGTGCAACAAGGAACAAACAACATAAACATGAGAGTACGTGCAACAAGGAACAAACAACATAAACATGAGAGTACGTGCAACAAGGAACAAACAACATAAACATGAGAGTACGTGTAACAAGGAACAAACAACACAAACATGAGAGTACGTGTAACAAGGAACAAACAACATAAACATGAGAGTACGCTCAACAAGGAACAAACAACACAAACATGAGAGTACGTGCAACAAGGAACAAACAACACAAACATTAAGAGAAGTGAAACAAGAAACAAACAACATAAATACGAGAGGACGTGCAACAAGGAACAAACAACACAAACATGAGAGGACGTGCAACAAGAAACAAACAACATAAACATGAGAGGACGTGCAACAAGGAACAAACAACACAAACATGAGAGGACGTGCAACAAGAAACAAACAACATAAACATAAGGGGAGGTGCAACAAGGAACAAACAACACAAACATGAGAGGACGTGCAACAAGAAACAAACAACATAAACATGAGAGGACGTGCAACAAGAAACAAACAACATAAACATGAGAGGACGTGCAACAAGAAACAAACAACACAAACATGAGGGGAGGTGCAACAAGGAACAAACAACACAAACCGGGGTGGGGTGTGCAACAAGAAACAAACAACATAAACATGAGGGGACGTGCAACAAGGAACAAACAACATAAACATAAGAAGACGTGCAACAAGGAACAAACACAAACATGAGGGTAAGCAAAACAAGGGGTAAACACAAACATAAGGGAAGGAAAACAAGGGGTAAACACAAACATGAGGGTAAGCAAAACAAGGGGTAAACACAAACATGAGAGGAAGCAAAACAAGGGGTAAACACAAACATGAGGGGAAGCAAAACAAGGGGTAAACACAAACATGAGAGGAAGAAAAAACAAGGGGTAAACACAAACATGAGAGGAAGAAAAAACAAGGGGTAAACACAAACATGAGAGGAAGAAAAAACAAGGGGTAAACACAAACATGAGAGGAAGCAAAACAAGGGGTAAACACAAACATGAGAGGAAGCAAAACAAGGGGTAAACACAAACATGAGAGGAAGAAAAAACAAGGGGTAAACACAAACATGAGAGAAGAAAAACAAGGGGTAAACACAAACATGAGAGGAAGAAAAAACAAGGGGTAAACACAAACATGAGAGGAAGAAAAAACAAGGGGTAAACACAAACATGAGGGAAGCAAAACAAGGGGTAAACACAAACGAGAGGAATCAAAACAAGGGGTAAGCACAAACATGAGAGGAAGCAAAACAAGAAGTAAACACAAACATGAGAGGAAGCAAAACAAGAAGTAAACACAAACTTGAGAGGAAGCAAAACAAGGGGTAAACACAAACATGAGAGGAAGCAAAACAAGGGGTAAACACAAACATGAGAGGAAGCAAAACAAGAAGTAAACACAAACATGAGAGGAAGAAAAAACAAGGGGTAAACACAAACATGAGAGGAAGAAAAAACAAGGGGTAAACACAAACATGAGAGGAAGCAAAACAAGGGTAAACACAAACATGAGAGGGAGCAAAACAAGAAGTAAACACAAACATGAGAGGAAGCAAAACAAGGGGTAAACACAAACATGAGAGGAAGCAAAACAAGAAGTAAACACAAACATGAGAGGAAGAAAAAACAAGGGGTAAACACAAACATGAGAGGAAGCAAAACAAGAAGTAAACACAAACATGAGAGGAAGCAAAACAAGGGGTAAACACACACATGAGGGGAAGCAAAACAAGAAGTAAACACAAACATGAGAGGAAGAAAAACAAGGGGTAAACACAAACATGAGGGGAAGCAAAACAAGAAGTAAACACAAACATGAGAGGATGCAAAACAAGGGGTAAACACAAACTTGAGGGGAAGGAAAACAAGGGGTAAACACAAACATGAGGGGAAGGAAAACAAGGGGTAAACACAAACATGAGGGGAAGGAAAACAAGGGGTAAACACACAAACGAGAGGAATCAAAACAAGGGGTAAGCACAAACATGAGAGGAAGCAAAACGAGGGGTAAACACAAACACGAGAGGAAGCAATAAAAAGGGGTAAACACAAACATGAGAGGAAGCAAAAAAAGGGGTAAACACAAACATGAGGTGAAGTGAAGCAAGGCAAAAAGCAAACATACATTTGATTTGTGTACAGCTGAACATTCCATTCTAATGTATTTTTTTAAACTTACTGAGATCTATGAGATAAACTTACTGAGATCGACGATACAAACTTACTGAGATCTATGAGATAAACTTACTGAGATCGATGAGATAAACTTACTGAGATCGATGAGATAAACTTACTGAGATCGATGAGACAAACTTACTGAGATCTATGAGATAAACTTACTGAGATCGACGATACAAACTTACTGAGATCTATGAGATAAACTTACTGAGATCGATGAGATAAACTTACTGAGATCGATGAGATAAACTTACTGAGATCGATGAGACAAACTTACTGAGATCTATGAGATAAACTTACTGAGATCGACGATACAAACTTACTGAGTTCTATGAGATAAACTTACTGAGATCTATGAGATAAGCTTACTGAGATCGATGAGATAAACTTACTGAGATCGATGAGACAAACTTACTGAGATCTATGAGATAAACTTACTGAGATCGACGATACAAACTTACTGAGATCGATGAGACAGACTTACTGAGATCTATGAGATAAACTTACTGAGATCGATGAGATAAACTTACTGAGACTGATGAGACAAACTTACTGAGATCGATGAGACAGACTTACTGAGATCGATGAGACAGACTTACTGAGATCGATGAGAAAGACTTACTGAGATCGACGATACAAACTTACTGAGATCGATGAGACAGACGTACTGAGATTGATGAGACAGACTTACTGAGATCGATGAGACAGATTTACTGCGATCGATGAGACAGGCTTACTGAGATCGATGAGACAGACTTACTGAGATCGACGAGACAGACTTACTTAGGTCAAGGAGACAAACTTACTGAGATCGATGAGACATACTTACTGAGACCGATGAGACAGACTTACTGAGACCGATGAGACAGATTTACTGAGATCGATGAGACAAACTTACTGAGATCGATGAGACAAACTTACTGAGATCGATGAGACAAACTTACTGAGATCGATGAGACAGACTTACTGAGATCGACGAGACAAAACTTACTGAGATCGATGAGACAGACTTACTGAGATCGATGAGACAGACTTACTGAGATCGATGAGACATACTTACTGAGATCGACGAGACAAACTTACTGAGATCGATGAGATAGACTTACTCAGATCGATGAGACAGACTTACTGCGACAGATGAGACAGACTTACTGAGATCGATGAGATAAACTTACTGAGATCGATGAGACAGACTTACTGAGATCGATGAGACAGACTTACTGAGATCGATGAGACAGACTTACTGAGATCGATGAGACATACTTACTGAGACCGATGAGATAGACTTACTCAGATCGATGAGACAGACTTACTGAGACCGATGAGATAGACTTACTGAGATCGATGAGACATACTTACTGAGACTGATGAGATAGACTTACTGAGATCGATGAGACATACTTACTGAGACCGATGAGATAGACTTACTGAGACCGATGAGACAGACTTACTGAGATCGATGAGACATACTTACTGAGACCGATGAGATAGACTTACTGAGACCGATGAGACAGACTTACTGAGATGAATGAGACAAACTTACTGAGATCGATGAGACAGACTTACTGAGATGGATGAGACAAACTTACTGAGATCGATGAGACAGACTTACTGAGATGGACGAGACAGACTTACTTCCAATACATGCTGCGTTTATGAGGTCCTGTTTGATTGAGTTGAGTTTACTGTAGTCTGTCACTGTTAACACTCGACTAGGATCTCCTGCTATGTTCCTCAGCTCCTTCTCATCAATAGTCTCCCCTAGTTTACCTGAATGTTCAATGAAAACATAATTATGTCTCCTTCTTTGTGTTCACCCATTTGTGCAATGTGATACTATGATATAAAATCAAACTAAATATGATATATACGTGGTCCTTGACTTTAATGTTGTTTCTTTTAGAGTAAAAGAAAATAAAGAATTACTTGAAGAGACACAAAAAACACAAATGGTGATATAAGAAAAACAGTTGGAAAAATCAGGTCAGTTTTAACAGAAATTAACTATTTGAATCTCGTATAGTATTAGTCGTTTCATTAACAAACTCGTTTTTACGATAGCGGCTTGTTAAACCTCTGATCAACGGTTCTATACCAAGCCGGAGAAAATTAATTCCTCTTTTTTGAAAACAACCGGAAATGGTTTCGGAACGAATTCAAAACAAACGAGGAAATTAGAGAAATCGCCAATCAACCACTAATATCTGCAGTAATAAAGAAAACACGATTGTCATATGTTGGACATGTGATGAGAAGAGATAACAACTGAATAGCAAAGCAGGCCCTCATATGGGAAACAGCAGGTAAGAGAAAAAGAGGAAGACCCAGAGAGACATTGAGAAGAACATTGATGAGAGAAGCAAGAACAGCAGGATTCGGCTCCCTCAATGAGATAGAGCTGCTTGCACAGAACAGAGACAAATGGCGAGATTTGATAAAATATCTTTAAAAGAATTGAAAACTGCTAGAAAAAAAATCAGATTAGAGAGGGAGTATCTTGGTCTACGCCCTAAGGGCCGGCTACGGCTCGAAAGGTCAATAGATAGATAGTATTAGTCTAGTCGACAGATCAACTTCATTGCTCAATTACAAAACTCCTCAGCGCGTTCTCTGTATGAAGCACACTAGCCACACACTAGTGAGAGCACTAAAGATGGCGTCAGCACAGATGCACCACGAAATCTGTAGCACCAACAAAGACCTTGTCCCTAGCCTCCAAAGTCGTTTTTTACGACATTCCTGACAGATAAAACTGGCCCTATACTTTTCTTCTTTGATCGTGGTCAGATGATCGTTATGTGCCTATTTTGTTATGATCATCCAACTATTTTAGGTCATGTTTTATTCAGCATTATACAAGTTCCGTTTTTCTGTCACCGAAAATCGTGGTACCCATTTAAGGCTGTGTGAACCTACAAACTGTACAGATTTAAGACTAGATGAACCTATAAGTTGTACACATTTACGCCTGGAAGAACCTACAAATTGTACCCATGTAAGACTGGAGGAACCTACACGTTGTACCCATTTAAGGTTGGTGAACCTACAAGTTGTACCCATTTAAGGCTGGTGAACCTACAAGTTGTACCCATTTAGGGCTGATTAACCTATAAGCTGTACCCATTTAAGGCTGGTGAACCTACAAGTTGTATCCGTTAAAGGCTGGTGAACCTACAAGTTGTACCCATTTAGGGCTGGTTAACCTATAAGCTGTACTATTTAAGGCTGGATGAACCCACAAGTTGTACCCATTTAAGGCTGGTGAACCTACAAGTTGTACCCATTTAGGGCTGGTTAACCTATAAGCTGTACCCATTTAAGGCTGGATGAACCCACAAGTTGTACCCATTTAAGGCTAGTGAACCTACAAGTTGTACCCATTTAGGGAAGGTTAACCTATAAGCTGTACCCATTTATAGCCGGTGAACCTACAAGTTGTACACATTTACGGCTGGAAGAACCTGCAAATTGTACCCATTTAAGGCTAGATGAACCTACAAGTTGTACCCATTTAAGGCTGGAGGAACCTACTAGTTGTACCCGTTTAAGGCTGGATGAACCTACAAGCTTTACCCATTTAAGGCTAGATGAGCCTACACGTTGTACCCATTTAAGGTTGGATGAACCTACAAGTTGTACCCATTTAGGTTTGGATGAACCTACAAGTTGTACCCATTTAAGGCTGGTTGAACCTACAAGTTGTACCCATTTAAGGCTGGATGAACCTACAAGTTGTACCCATTTAAGGCTGGATGAACCTACAAGTTGTACCCATTTAAGGCTGGATGAACCTACAAGTTGTACCCATTTAAGGCTGGATGAACCTACAAGGCCAACCACAGACTGTCACAAGAGGCTACTCTTTGATGACCCGACCATAGACTGTCACAAGAGGGTGTCCGGTTAGCGCAATCGATAGGCGGTTGGCTTACCACGGCAACAGCCGGGGTTCGTACCCTGGCGAGGACACCTGGGTTTTACTAATTCCCTAAAAATTAGTACCTCTGAAGTCGGAGTAAATCTGCCTGCATGGCGAGGGGCATCCTGTAATGGGATAAAACAGACTTTACACGCAAAATTCAGTCCCACAAAATTGAGTGGGTGGGACTTCGTCAGAGGTCAAAGCTGACGAAAGCGAACGAACGAACGAACTGTCACAAGAGGCTACTATTTGATGACCTGACCACAGACTGTCACAAGAGGCTACACTTTTATGACCTGACCACAGACTGTCATAAGAGGCTACTCTTTTATGACCTGACCACAGACTGTCACAAGAGGCTACTCTTTGATGACCTGGCCACAGACTCTCATAAGAAGCTACTCTTTGATGACCTGACCACAGACTGTCATAAGAGGCTACTCTTTTGTGACCTGACCATAGACTGTCATAAGAGGCTACTTTTTATGACCTGACCACAGACTGACACAAGAAGCTACTCTTTGATGACCTGACCACAGACTGTCATAAGTAGCTACACTTTGATGACCTGACCACAGACTATCACAAGAGGCTACTCTTTGATGATCTGATCACAGACAGTCATAAGAGGCTACTCTTTGATGACCTGACCACAGACTATCATAAGAGGCTACTCTTTGATGACCTGACCACAGACTGTCACAAGAGGCTACTCTTTGATGACCTGACCATAGACTGTCATAAGAGGCTACTCTTTGATAACCTGACCACAGACTGTCACAAGAGGCTACTCTTTTATGACCTGACCACAGACTGTCACAAAAGGCTACTCTTTGATGACCTTACCACAAACTCTCATAAGAGGCTACTCTTTGATGACCTGATCATAGACCGTCATAAGAGGCTACTCTTTGATGACCTGACCACAGACAGTCATAAAAGGCTACTCTTTTATGACCTGACCATAGACTGTCATAAGAGGCTACTCTTTGATGACCTGACCACAGACTGTCACAAGAGGCTACTCTTTGATGACCTGACCACAGACTATCATAAGAGGCTACTCTTTGATGACCTGATCATAGACTGTCACAAGAGGCTACTCCTTGATGACCTGACCACTGACTGTCATAAGAGGCTACTCTTTTATGACCTGACCATAGACTGTCATCAGAGGCTACTCTTTGATGACATGACCACAGACTGTCACAAGAGGCTACTATTTGATGACCTGACCACAGACTGTCATAAGAGGCTACTCTTTGATGACCTGACCACAGACTGTCATAAGAGGCTACTCTTTGATGACCTGACCACAGACTATCATAAGAGGCTACTCTTTGATGACCTGACCACAGACTGTCACAAGAGGCTACTCTTTGATGATATGACCACAGACTGTCATAAGAGGCTACTCTTTTATGACCTGACCATAGACTGTCACAAGAGGCTACTCTTTGATGACATGACCACAGACTGTCACAAGAGGCTACTCTTTGATGACCTGACCACAGACTGTCAAAAGAGGCTACTCTTTGATGACCTGACCACAGACTGTCATAAGAGGCTACTCTTTGATACCCTGACCACAGACTGTCGTAAGAGGCTACTCTTTGATGTCCTGACCAAAGACTGTCACAAGAGGCTACTCTTTGATGACCTGACCACAGGCTGTCACAAGAGGCTACTCTTTTATGACCTGACCACAGACTGTCACAAGAGGCTACTCTTTGATGACCTGACCATAGACTGTCACAAGAGGCTACTCTTTGATACCCTGACCACAGGCTGTCACAAGAGGCTACTCTTTGATGACCTGACCACAGACTGTCACAAGAGGCTACTCTTTGATGACCTGACCACAGACTGTCACAAGAGGCTACTCTTTGGTGTCCTGACCACATACTGTCACAAGAGGCTACTCTTTTTCATGACCTGACCACAGACTGTCACAAGAGGCTACTCTTTGATGACATGACCACAGACTGTCACAAGAGGCTACTCTTTGGTGTCCTGACCACAGGCTGTCACAAGAGGCTACTCTTTGATGATCTGATCACAGACAGTCATAAGAGGCTACTCTTTGATGATCTGATCACAGACAGTCATAAGAGGCTACTCTTTGATGACCTGACCACAGACTATCATAAGAGGCTACTCTTTGATGATATGACCACAGACTGTCACAAGAGGCTACTCTTTGATGACCTGACCATAGACTGTCATAAGAGGCTACTCTTTGATAACCTGACCACAGACTGTCACAAGAGGCTACTCTTTTATGACCTGACCACAGACTGTCACAAAAGGCTACTCTTTTATGACCTGACCACAGACTGTCACAAGAGGCTACTCTTTGATGATCTGATCATAGACTGTCACAAGAGGCTACTCTTTGATGATCTGATCACAGACAGTCATAAGAGGCTACTCTTTGATGACCTGACCACAGACTATCATAAGAGGCTACTCTTTGATGATATGACCACAGACTGTCACAAGAGGCTACTCTTTGATGACCTGACCATAGACTGTCATAAGAGGCTACTCTTTGATAACCTGACCACAGACTGTCACAAGAGGCTACTCTTTTATGACCTGACCACAGACTGTCACAAAAGGCTACTTTTTGATGACCTTACTACAGACTCTCATAAGAGGCTACTCTTTGATGACCTGATCATAGACCGTCATAAGAGGCTACTCTTTGATGACCTGACCACAGACAGTCATAAAAGGCTACTCTTTTATGACCTGACCATAGACTGTCATAAGAGGCTACTCTTTGATGACCTGACCACAGACTGTCACAAGAGGCTACTCTTTGATGACCTGACCACAGACTATCATAAGAGGCTACTCTTTGATGACCTGATCATAGACTGTCACAAGAGGCTACTCCTTGATGACCTGACCACTGACTGTCATAAGAGGCTACTCTTTTATGACCTGACCATAGACTGTCATCAGAGGCTACTCTTTGATGACATGACCACAGACTGTCACAAGAGGCTACTATTTGATGACCTGACCACAGACTGTCATAAGAGGCTACTCTTTGATGACCTGACCACAGACTGTCATAAGAGGCTACTCTTTGATGACCTGACCACAGACTATCATAAGAGGCTACTCTTTGATGACCTGACCACAGACTGTCACAAGAGGCTACTCTTTGATGATATGACCACAGACTGTCATAAGAGGCTACTCTTTTATGACCTGACCATAGACTGTCACAAGAGGCTACTCTTTGATGACATGACCACAGACTGTCACAAGAGGCTACTCTTTGATGACCTGACCACAGACTGTCATAAGAGGCTACTCTTTGATGACCTGACCACAGACTGTCATAAGAGGCTACTCTTTGATACCCTGACCACAGACTGTCGTAAGAGGCTACTCTTTGATGTCCTGACCAAAGACTGTCACAAGAGGCTACTCTTTGATGACCTGACCACAGGCTGTCACAAGAGGCTACTCTTTTATGACCTGACCACAGACTGTCACAAGAGGCTACTCTTTGATGACCTGACCATAGACTGTCACAAGAGGCTACTCTTTGATACCCTGACCACAGGCTGTCACAAGAGGCTACTCTTTGATGACCTGACCACAGACTGTCACAAGAGGCTACTCTTTGATGACCTGACCACAGACTGTCACAAGAGGCTACTCTTTGGTGTCCTGACCACATACTGTCACAAGAGGCTACTCTTTTTCATGACCTGACCACAGACTGTCACAAGAGGCTACTCTTTGATGACATGACCACAGACTGTCACAAGAGGCTACTCTTTGGTGTCCTGACCACAGGCTGTCACAAGAGGCTACTCTTTGATGACCTGACCACAGACTGTCAGAAGAGGCTACTCTATGATGACCTGACCACATACTGTCAGAAGAGGCTACTCTTTGATGACCTGACCATTGACTGTCACAAGAGGCTACTCTTTGATGACCTGACCACATATTGTCACAAGAGGCTACTCTTTGATGACCTGACCACATATTGTCACAAGGGGCTACACTTTGATGCCCCAACTAGACCAGGTCACTAACCACAGCTCTACGACGGCTTCCTACTTTACATTAATAAGCCACACATTGGCCACGACCACCACCACCCCCAGACAGAAACCACCAGGAATAAATTACATTCTCAGTGATCAACAGGGAAAGCTGATCTAACAATAAGTGAGACACATAAACCAGCTAAATTGTCAATCAATCAACAAACTATGAAGTCAATCATTCAATCAATCAACTGATGTATTAATCTCTGAATTGTATTTAATTAAAATAATCCAAATACCAATTTTGCCCCATCAACTCTATGTTTCAACATTAACTGTTTAAGTACAGAGACAATATCAGAAAGAAAGACCAGAAAAATAAACAGAACACAAACGTAAATAGTCCACAAAAAAGATGAGAATAATATTTTTTTTTTAAAAACCAGTCAGTTCGGATCACTACTTACCGACACCGACAGCAAACATCTTGACACCTTTGTTTCTGGCACGCTCTGCTGCCTGCTGTGTTTTCTGAAAGAGTGTAAAACATACACTATAGTCCATTCAGAAATTCATAATCACACCTGAATTAGTTTTGCGTGATAACCGCTTGTTATTTTGGTTTCAAATTTTGCATGCAATCTTAGAATACTGATGACGCAAAGATTTTGGCATTTTTTATTCCACAAACACAACAGATTTTGCACATCAGCGAATTCCTTTGATCTTTTATGACGATATCACACAAGTTGATTCAAATTTTAGAGTTTACAGTAATCGTGTTAAATTTTCCAGTTTACTGCAATTCTTGTCAGAGGCGTATCTACATAGCGCTTAATTGTGGGTGTTGTTCGTTATGTGTATTTGAAAGCATGAATTCAATTGGTTACAATTAGTCTTGTCCTTCGGTCATCATTAGACCCCAGGACGTCCTAACTGCAGCTGGAATTGAATTCATCTTAATTTTAATCATTCCGAATCTGACGATTCCAAGAGGTTGATAATCATTACTGGCTGGACAAATAGTAATCCATCTCATTTTCAGTACTCATCTTCCACCCGCAGCACATGTTCAACAAACTTCTTCCAGAACGGAATGTCTATTTTTGAGAGAGACTCGCGTGTCAGAACTTCAACATCCCACATTTTAAACGTCCTGTTCTGTTCTGCAACTTGTCCTTTGACGTGAGCCCAGACAAGTTCGATTGGATCAAGGTGCGCATGATATACAGGAGTCGAAGAGAGGTGTGGCCGTATTTCTCAATGATTTTGTCAACATGGTACACCTTTTTCTTATTCGTATTCTTCACAAGTTGTAACAATTCGGGTTTTAAATATGTGTCGTCAAATTTGACATTTTCATTCGCAAGCCATGTCCTAATTTGCTCTTTTGTATTTGATGCAGTAGGCACTTTGTCTTCCTCTGATACGACATTGTGGTATGATGCATTATTGATGACTATGCATGAAGGTCTCTCAAGGATTGGTAAAAGATCGTTCTCCAACCAGTGCCTGAAAATGTTTCCATTCATTTCAGTATGGTATCCCTACCGTCGGTACTTTTTGATTGGAAAATAAGTCCCGCATCATGGACAAGGCCGTTTTCAGTGCTTCCAGCATGCGTTAATATAATGCGCTGGCCTTTGCTGCTCGGAATTGTTCTTTTGAGTTTGCCATTTACTGACTGCCATTCTTTAGCATAGGTGTGGTGTGCGTTGACCCATGATTCGTCCAAATATACAATATCATACCGTTCACTCCGCCGCTCACGGATCTGTCTCAGGTATTTGCTTCGAGCAATGACCAAGTGTGGTTTTTCACAAATAATATTCCTGCCCCCAACAGTTTTTTTTGAAAGTGAAGCCGGCTCCTCGAACAATCTTCCATAGAGTACTTTTAGAAATGTCAATATTGCAGTCTGCACGCAATTTTAATTTCAAATTCCTGAGAGTAACAAGTACATTATTAGCAAACATTTTCAATATCTCACGTTTTATAACATTCATGTCAAAGCTGTCGACTTTCCTTTTCCTTCCTCGATTGACATGAGTGCACTTTGAGTCTTGTTTAATCCAACGAGAAAATGACGATCTATTAAGACCAAGAGCGAGTTGCGTTGGTCTCTCTGGGTCATGAATATCACAATTTAAATGCCCCATCTTGGATTCCCTAAGGAAGTGCTGATATAGTAAAACAGTAACCTTTTGCATAGTTATAAATTTGCATTTCAAACTCATTGTAATTTAGATATAAATGTTGTTATTTAAAGTCAACAAATTGTCGACTGAGTCTTCACAAAATTAATAAAGATACGCCTTCCCTTCGCTAATTAATGCCAAGGCCGTGGTGCGTCATGTCGTTCAATAACAATTCAGTTTTGTGCACAGGATTTTCCTGAAGTTAGTGTTTCTGCAATAGCCAAACTATTTTACGTGAACGACCGCACCAAATTAGTGTATATATCCTAAAATGGTGTCAAATTCGAACAGGGTGAATTTAAAATAGCCTAAAGAAGAAAACTTTTAAACTAGATCAAATTTCTCAGAGCAAAAAATATTTCTATAACGTCGTCAATATTCTAAGATTGCATGCAAAATTTGAAAGCAAAATAACAAACTGTTATCACGCAAAACTAATTCAGGTGTGATTATGAATTTTTGAACGGACAATGCCATCATGATGGAACGATAACACTTAGTACATCTTGTGTTGTTTTCTTAGGTTCTCATTTTTTTCATTTTAAACCAGCACATGGTGTGTTTATTGACCACAGGCATCTGTAGTATTAATAAAGCCCGCGAGCTGAAAACCTTCAATTATGACATTTTAATTTTGGGGGGCAGCGGCTGTAGTGGGTTAAATCACGTCAGCCGTCTATAGCTGGTGAGAACTTGGGTGATTCCCTTACAGGTCTTAGTAAAACTACAGCCTAAGTCTACTTGGCTGTGGGTAAAGCTATAGATGGCTGTGAGTGAAGTTATTTATGGCTGTGGGTAAAGCTATATATGGCTGTGGGTAAAGCTATATATGGCTGTGGGTAAAGCTATAATAGGCTGTGGGTAAAGCTATAAATGGTTGTGGATAAAGCTATAAATGGTTGTGGGTAAAGCTATAGGGTGTTTCTAAAGTCCCTGTGCAGTGATTTGAAAATAGTTTTGAAAATACATCACCGATTGATGAAATTTACGTCATGATATTTTGTTTCACTGCACAGGGACTTTAGAAACACCCTGTATAAATGGTTGTGGGTAAAACTATATATAGCCGTGGGTACAGCTATAAATGGTTGTGGATAAAGCTATAGGTGGTTGTGGGTAAAGCTATAGATTGCTGTGGGCAAAGCTATAGATGTTGTGGGTAAAGCTATAGATGATTGTGGTAAAGCTATAGATGATTGTGGGTAAAGCTATATATGGCTGTGGATAAAGCTATAAATAGTTGTGGGTAAAGCTATAAATGGTTGTGGGTAAAGCAATATTATGCCGTATGGATAAAGCTATTATGGTTGTGGGTAAAGCTATAAATGGTTGTGGGTAAAGCTATAAATGGTTGTGGGTAAAGCTATAAATGGTTGTGGGTAAATCTATATATGGTTGTGGGTAAAGCTATAAATGGTTGTGGGTAAAGATATATTGATGGTTGTGGATAAAGCTATAGGTGGTTGTGGGTAAAGCTATAGATGGTTGTGAGTAAAGCTATAGATGGTTGTGGGTAAAGCTATAGATGGTTGTGGGTAAAGCTATAGATTGTTGTGGGTAAAGTTATAGGTTGTTGTGGGTAAAGCTCTAGATGGTTGTGAGTAAAGCTATAGATGGTTGTGAGTAAAGCTATAGATGGTTGTGGGTAAAGCTATAGGTTGTTATGGGTAAAGCTATAGATTGTTGTGGGTAAAGCTATAGATGTCGTGGGTAAAGCTATAGATGGTTGTGGGCAAAGCTATAGATGGTTGTGGGTAAAGCTATAGATGACTGTGAGTTAAGCTATAAATACCTGTGAGTTAAGCTATAAACGACTGCATTGTCGTCTCTGTCAGTCATCTATGTCAGTCATCTATGTCAGTCATCTCTGTCAGTCATCTCTTCTCAGTCATCTCTGTCAGTCATCTCTTCTCAGTCGTCTCTGTCAGTCATCTCTGACAGTCTTCTTTGTCAGTTTTCTCTGACAGTCATCTCTGCCAGTTTTCTCTGACAGTCATCAATATCATTCATCTTTGTCAGTCGTCTCTGTCAGTCGTTCGTGACAGTCTTCTCTGCTCTGTCAGTCTTCTCTGACAATCTTCACTAACAATCATCTCTGTCAGACATCTCTGTCAGACATCTCTGTCAGTCGCTTCTGTCAGTCGCTTCTGTAAGTCATCTCTGTCAGTCTCTTCTGTCAGTCATATCTGTCAGTCATATCTGTCAGTCATATCTGTCAGTCTCCTCTGTCAGTCTCCTCTGTCAGTCATCTCTGTCAGTCTTCTCTGTCAGTCTTCTCTGTCAGTCATCTCTGTCCGTCTCTTCTGTCGGTCTCCTCTGTCGGTCTCCTCTGTCGGTCATCTCTGTCGGTCTCCTCTGTCGGTCTCCTCTGTCGGTCTCCTCCGTCGGTCTCCTCCGTCGGTCTCCTCCGTCGGTCTCCTCTGTCGGTCTCCTCTGTCGGTCTCCTCTGTCGGCATCCTCTGTCAGCCTCCTCTGTCAGTCTTCTCTGTCAGTCTTCTCTGTCAGTCTCCTCTGTCAGTCTTCTCTGTCAGTCTCCTCTGTCAGTCTTCTCAGTCAGTCTTTTCTGTCAGTCTCCTCTGTCAGTCTTCTCAGTCAGTCTTTTCTGTCAGTCTCCTCTGTCAGTCTTCTCTGTCAGTCTCTATTAGCATGGACAGGCTGATTAGTGTGTTATCAGAGGGAAGCTGAATTAGGATCTTGATAATTTGTTTTTTGTTGGTCCCAGCGGTGACTGATTGCTGTCTAACCCACCTCAGTTAGTGGCTTCATTATGTGGAGCATGTACAATTGTATAAGAGACAAGAACACACGAAATACCTTTCCTTCCTGACTCCGACCATCGGTAATCACAATGGCAACGTGGGCAGCGTGGGGCCGGGTTTGGGGAAGGAAGTTCTGCACCATGTAGTCATGCCTGCAAGCAGATTATCTTCTGAGGGATACTTGAAATGATTTGAATGGTTTTGTGTCAGAGATTCTTCTTCTTCTCAATCCTCTTAACTCCGATCAATCTCCACCAAATCATAGGACACTCACAAGAGATCTCCACCAAATCATAGGACACTCACACGTGATCTCCACCAAATCATAGGACACTCACACGCGATCTCCACCAAATCATAGGACACTCACAAGAGATCTCCACCAAATCATAGGACACTCACATGCGATCTCCACCAAATCATAGGACACTCACAAGAGATCTCCACCAAATCATAGGACACTCACACGCGATCTCCACCCAATCATAGGACACTCACAAGAGATCTCCACCCAATCATAGGACACTCACAAGAGATCTCCACTCAATCATAGGACACTCACAAGAGATCTCCACCCAATCATAGGTCACTCACAAGCGATCTCAACAAATCATAGGACACTCACAAGCGATCTGAACCCAATCATAGGACACTCACAAGAGATCTTCACCCAATCATAGGACACTCACAAGCGATCTCAACCAAATCATAGGACACTCACAAGAGATCTCAACTCAATCATAGGACACTAACAAGCGATCACAACCCAAACATAGGACATTCAAAAGAGATCACCACCCAAACATAGGACATTCACAAGATATCTCCACCAAATCATAGAGCACTCACAAGATATCTTCGCCCAATCATAGGGCACTCACAAGATATCTTCGCCCAATCACAGAGCATTCACAAGATATATTCGTCCAATCATAGGGTACACACAAGATATCTCCACCAAATCATAGGACATTCACAAGATATCTTCGCCCAATCATAGAGCACTCACAAGATATCTTCGCCCAATCATAGGGCACTCACAAGATATCTTCCTCCAATCATAGGGCACTCACAAGATATCTTCGCCCAATCATAGGGCACTCACAAGATATCTTCGCCCAATCATAGGGCACTCACAAGATATCTTCGCCCAATCATAGGGCACTCACAAGATATCTTCGCCCAATAATAGGGCACACAAGATATCTTCGCCCAATCATAGGGAACTCACAAGATATCTTCGCCCAATCATAGGGCACTCACAAGATATCTTCGTCCAATCATAGGGCACTCACAAGATATCTTCGTCCAATCATAGGGCACTCACAAGATATCTTCGACCAATCATAGGGCACTCACAAGATATCTTCGTCCAATCATAGGCACACACAAGATATCTTCGCCCAATCATAGGGCACTCACAAGATATCTTCGCCCAATCATAGGGCACACACAAGATATCTTCGTCCAATCATAGGGCACTCACAAGATATCTTCGCCCAATCATAGGGCACTCACAAGATCGCCCAATCATAGGGCACTCACAAGATATCTTCGCCCAATCATAGGGCACTCACAAGATATCTTCGCCCAATCATAGGGCACTCACAAGATATCTTCGCCCAATCATAGGGCACTCACAAGATATCTTCACCCAATCATAGGGCACTCACAAGATATCTTCGTCCAATCATAGGGCACACACAAGATATCTTCGCCCAATCATAGGGCACTCACAAGATATCTTCGTCCAATCATAGGGTACACACAAGATATCTCCACCAAATCATAGGACATTCACAAGATATCTTCGCCCAATCATAGGGCACTCACAAGATATCTTCGCCCAATCATAGGGCACTCACAAGATATCTTCCTCCAATCATAGGGCACTCACAAGATATCTTCGCCCAATCATAGGGCACTCACAAGATATCTTCGCCCAATCATAGGGCACTCACAAGATATCTTCGCCCAATCATAGGGCACTCACAAGATATCTTCGCCCAATAATAGGGCACACAAGATATCTTCGCCCAATCATAGGGAACTCACAAGATATCTTCGCCCAATCATAGGGCACTCACAAGATATCTTCGTCCAATCATAGGGCACTCACAAGATATCTTCGACCAATCATAGGGCACTCACAAGATATCTTCGCCCAATCATAGGGCACTCACAAGATATCTTCGTCCAATCATAGGGCACACACAAGATATCTTCGCCCAATCATAGGGCACTCACAAGATATCTTCGCCCAATCATAGGGCACACACAAGATATCTTCGTCCAATCATAGGGCACTCACAAGATATCTTCGCCCAATCATAGGGCACTCACAAGATCGCCCAATCATAGGGCACTCACAAGATATCTTCGCCCAATCATAGGGCACTCACAAGATATCTTCGCCCAATCATAGGGCACTCACAAGATATCTTCGCCCAATCATAGGGCACTCACAAGATATCTTCACCCAATCATAGGGCACTCACAAGATATCTTCGTCCAATCATAGGGCACACACAAGATATCTTCGCCCAATCATAGGGCACTCACAAGATATCTTCGTCCAATCATAGGGTACACACAAGATATCTCCACCAAATCATAGGACATTCACAAGATATCTTCGCCCAATCATAGAGCACTCACAAGATATCTTCGCCCAATCATAGGGCACTCACAAGATATCTTCCTCCAATCATAGGGCACTCACAAGATATCTTCGCCCAATCATAGGGCACTCACAAGATATCTTCGCCCAATCATAGAGCACTCACAAGATATCTTCGCCCAATCATAGGGCACTCACAAGATATCTTCGCCCAATCATAGGGCACTCACAAGATATCTTCACCCAATCATAGGGCACTCACAAGATATCTTCGTCCAATCATAGGGCACACACAAGATATCTTCGCCCAATCATAGGGCACTCACAAGATATCTTCGTCCAATCATAGGG
The DNA here is from genome assembly GCA_032433765.1 of Megaustenia siamemsis. Classification (NCBI taxonomy): domain Eukaryota; kingdom Metazoa; phylum Mollusca; class Gastropoda; order Stylommatophora; family Ariophantidae; genus Megaustenia; species Megaustenia siamemsis. Next base: position 28,248,112 of record JAVIAB010000008.1, read on the forward strand.
TACACACAAGATATCTCCACCAAATCATAGGACATTCACAAGATATCTTCGCCCAATCATAGGGCACTCACAAGATATCTTCGTCCAATCATAGGGCACTCACAAGATATCTTCGTCCAATCATAGGGCACTCACAAGATATCTTCGCCCAATCATAGGGCACTCACAAGATATCTTCGTCCAATCATAGGGCACACACAAGATATCTTCGCCCAATCATAGGGCACTCACAAGATATCTTCGCCCAATCATAGGGCACACACAAGATATCTTCGTCCAATCATAGGGCACTCACAAGATATCTTCGCCCAATCATAGGGCACTCACAAGATCGCCCAATCATAGGGCACTCACAAGATATCTTCGCCCAATCATAGGGCACTCACAAGATATCTTCGCCCAATCATAGGGCACTCACAAGATATCTTCGCCCAATCATAGGGCACTCACAAGATATCTTCACCCAATCATAGGGCACTCACAAGATATCTTCGTCCAATCATAGGGCACACACAAGATATCTTCGCCCAATAATAGGGCACTCACAAGATATCTTCGTCCAATCATAGGGTACACACAAGATATCTCCACCAAATCATAGGACATTCACAAGATATCTTCGCCCAATCATAGAGCACTCACAAGATATCTTCGCCCAATCATAGGGCACTCACAAGATATCTTCCTCCAATCATAGGGCACTCACAAGATATCTTCGCCCAATCATAGGGCACTCACAAGATATCTTCGCCCAATCATAGAGCACTCACAAGATATCTTCGCCCAATCATAGGGCACTCACAAGATATCTTCGCCCAATCATAGGGCACTCACAAGATATCTTCGCCCAATCATAGAGCACTCACAAGATATCTTCGCCCAATCATAGGGCACTCACAAGATATCTTCCTCCAATCATAGGGCACTCACAAGATATCTTCGCCCAATCATAGGGCACTCACAAGATATCTTCGCCCAATCATAGGGCACTCACAAGATATCTTCGCCCAATCATAGGGCACTCACAAGATATCTTCGCCCAATAATAGGGCACACAAGATATCTTCGCCCAATCATAGGGAACTCACAAGATATCTTCGCCCAATCATAGGGCACTCACAAGATATCTTCGCCCAATCATAGGGCACTCACAAGATATCTTCGTCCAATCATAGGGTACACACAAGATATCTCCACCAAATCATAGGACATTCACAAGATATCTTCGCCCAATCATAGGGCACTCACAAGATATCTTCGCCCAATCATAGGGCACTCACAAGATATCTTCGCCCAATAATAGGGCACACAAGATATCTTCACCCAATCATAGGGCACTCACAAGATATCTTCGTCCAATCATAGGGCACACACAAGATATCTTCGCCCAATCATAGGGCACTCACAAGATATCTTCGTCCAATCATGGGGTACACACAAGATATCTCCACCAAATCATAGGACATTCACAAGATATCTTCGCCCAATCATAGAGCACTCACAAGATATCTTCGCCCAATCATAGGGCACTCACAAGATATCTTCCTCCAATCATAGGGCACTCACAAGATATCTTCGCCCAATCATAGGGCACTCACAAGATATCTTCGCCCAATCATAGGGCACTCACAAGATATCTTCGCCCAATCATAGGGCACTCACAAGATATCTTCGCCCAATCATAGGGCACTCACAAGATATCTTCGTCCAATCATAGGGTACACACAAGATATCTCCACCAAATCATAGGACATTCACAAGATATCTTCGCCCAATCATAGAGCACTCACAAGATATCTTCGCCCAATCATAGGGCACTCACAAGATATCTTCCTCCAATCATAGGGCACTCACAAGATATCTTCGCCCAATCATAGGGCACTCACAAGATATCTTCGCCCAATCATAGAGCACTCACAAGATATCTTCGCCCAATCATAGGGCACTCACAAGATATCTTCGCCCAATCATAGGGCACTCACAAGATATCTTCGCCCAATCATAGAGCACTCACAAGATATCTTCGCCCAATCATAGGGCACTCACAAGATATCTTCCTCCAATCATAGGGCACTCACAAGATATCTTCGCCCAATCATAGGGCACTCACAAGATATCTTCGCCCAATCATAGGGCACTCACAAGATATCTTCGCCCAATCATAGGGCACTCACAAGATATCTTCGCCCAATAATAGGGCACACAAGATATCTTCGCCCAATCATAGGGAACTCACAAGATATCTTCGCCCAATCATAGGGCACTCACAAGATATCTTCGCCCAATCATAGGGCACTCACAAGATATCTTCGTCCAATCATAGGGTACACACAAGATATCTCCACCAAATCATAGGACATTCACAAGATATCTTCGCCCAATCATAGGGCACTCACAAGATATCTTCGCCCAATCATAGGGCACTCACAAGATATCTTCGCCCAATAATAGGGCACACAAGATATCTTCACCCAATCATAGGGCACTCACAAGATATCTTCGTCCAATCATAGGGCACACACAAGATATCTTCGCCCAATCATAGGGCACTCACAAGATATCTTCGTCCAATCATAGGGTACACACAAGATATCTCCACCAAATCATAGGACATTCACAAGATATCTTCGCCCAATCATAGAGCACTCACAAGATATCTTCGCCCAATCATAGGGCACTCACAAGATATCTTCCTCCAATCATAGGGCACTCACAAGATATCTTCGCCCAATCATAGGGCACTCACAAGATATCTTCGCCCAATCATAGGGCACTCACAAGATATCTTCGCCCAATCATAGGGCACTCACAAGATATCTTCCCCCAATCATAGGGCACACAAGATATCTTCGCCCAATCATAGGGAACTCACAAGATATCTTCGCCCAATCATAGGGCACTCACAAGATATCTTCGTCCAATCATAGGGCACTCACAAGATATCTTCGTCCAATCATAGGGCACTCACAAGATATCTTCGCCCAATGATAGGGCACTCACAAGATATCTTCGTCCAATCATAGGGCACACACAAGATATCTTCGCCCAATCATAGGGCACTCACAAGATATCTTCGCCCAATCATAGGGCACTCACAAGATATCTTCGCCCAATCATAGGGCACTCACAAGATATCTTCGCCCAATCATAGGGCACTCACAAGATATCTTCACCCAATCATAGGGCACTCACAAGATATCTTCGTCCAATCATAGGGCACACACAAGATATCTTCGCCCAATCATAGGGCACTCACAAGATATCTTCGCCCAATCATAGGGCACTCACAAGATATCTTCGCCCAATCATAGGGCATTCACAAGATATCTTCGCCCAATCATAGGGCACTCACAAGATATCTTCGCCCAATCATAGGGCACACACAAGATATCTTCGCCCAATCATAGGGCACTTACAAGATATCCCCAACTAATCTGGTCAGGACCAAGCATGGACAACTCTCTCCCCAGGACCTGCCAGCCCCTCTCATTTCATCATGCATGGTTCGTCGCCATGTCTCACTGATGGTCTGTTTCTTCCTTGTTTGCCACATAGTGTCCACGTTAATGCTAGGTGCAAATTGTTGCTTCGTGACATTCGTAGAGCGTAGCTTATCATTTCCAACGTTTCTTTTCACTTCTTGATTGATGTTGTAAATGCATGATCTTCTTTTCACTTCTTGATTGATGTTGTAAATGCATGATCTTCTTTTCACTTCTTGATTGATGTTGTAAATGCATGATCTTTTGGCGACTACTTTGATTGTAATGTGTTTATCCAAAAGGATATTTAGAATCTTCTTTAAATAACGACTTCCGAATTCTCTAAGACAGCTTTCTACCTTATGGTTCATTTTCTACGTTTCTGCTTCTTATAAGGGGCACATTTCGCACATCTGGCTTGTAAATTCTAAGTTTAAATTCTTAGCTTGGTGCTGAGATAGAAACTAGTTGGTGCCACAGAGTGCAACATGATTAATTAATGTTGACAATGAGGCAACAATTCATGCTCTGATCGGTTATTCCAATAAAACACTTCAAACACAATAAAAATCAACATACCGGATTTTAAAATATTTGTAGCAAACGATTGGATGTCAAAGTATTGTAGGACTAGACTTACAGTTTAAAAAAAAAAAAAAACTATCTTTACGTCACATAGTACCATTGCAGGTGTATGACGGGGGGCAACGATAGAACCAGAGGCCGCTTGGTCAAGCAGTCGCCACGACGTGTGAGACTCAGGATTTTTATTTCACCCCCGATAGAAAAAATCCTTTCTGTCTACCGCGGGCTTCGAACACCGAACGTCGGCTTTTCAGCCAGCGCAACAGTGGTTTTAGCCGCACGGCCACGCGCACCTCTTACTTACAGTTAATATGTGAAAAAAAGACAAGCAAATCATGGGGAATAATTTGTAATGTATCATTTCTTCTACTTCTTCTTCATATTCTTCAGCGTTGAGATTGCTATGCTCAGGTTATTACATCAGCCACCTCTTTGAGTTTGCAGAAGACAAGGTCCACACAGTTTGTTTGCAAATATTAGTTTGCATATCTTAAGGCTAGAATTCAATTCATATTCTCTGTACATTGTCCATGTTTGAAGGACATGTCCAGTAGACTGGTTTGACACTTGTATTGCTGGGATGTAGCTATTGGCTTCTTGCGCAGTGGCCGTTCAGCGCGTTCGTCCACGATACCCTCAGCGAAGTCAGGAAATTGTGTGGTTTGTGTGTGTGTGTGTGTGTGTGTGTGTGTGTATGCGTGCTCTCTTCACGTTCAAGACAACAGATAGAAGAATCATATGAGAATTTGCTGTTTATTTGTTCCTCTCTTCCATGTTGTTTATTTGTTCATTTCTTCCATGCTGTTTATTTCTTCCTCTCTTCCATGCTGTTTATTTCTTCATTTCTTCTATGTTGTTTATTTGTTCCTCTCTTCCATGCTGTTTATTTGTTCCTCTCTTCTATGCTGTTTATTTGTTCCTCTCTTCTGTGCTGTTTATTTGTTCCTCTCATCCATGCTGTTTATTTGTTCCTCTCTTCTATGCTGTTTATTTGTTCCTCTCTTCTGTGCTGTTTATTTGTTCCTCTCTTCTATGCTGTTTATTTGTTTATTTGTTCCTCTCTTCTATGCTGTTTATTTGTTCCTCTCTTCTATGCTGTTTATTTGTTCCTCTCTTCCATGCTGTTTATTTGTTCCTCTCTTCTATTCTGTTTATTTGTCCCTCTCTTCCATTCTGTTTATTTGTTCCTCTCTTCCATGCTGTTTATTTGTTCCTCTCTTCTGTGCTGTTTATTTGTTCCTCTCTTCTGTGCTGTTTATTTGTTCCTCTCTTCCATTCTGTTTATTTGTTCCTCTCTTCTGTGCTGTTTATTTGTTCCTCTCTTCCATTCTGTTTATTTGTTCCTCTCTTCTATGCTGTTTATTTGTTCCTTTCTTCCATTCTGTTTATTTGTTCCCCTATTCCGTGCTGTTTATTTGTTCCTCTCTTCTATGCTTTTTATTTGTTCCTCTTCTCCATGCTATTTATTTCTTCCTCTCTTCCATGCTGTTTATTTCTTCATTTCTTCTATGTTGTTTATTTGTTCCTTCCTTCTATGCTGTTTATTTCTTCCTCTCTTCTATGCTGTTTATTTGTTCCTCTCTTCTATGCTGTTTATTTGTTCCTTTCTTCTATGCTGTTTATTTTTCCTATATTCTATGCTGTTTATTTGTTCCTCTCTTCAATGCTGTGTATTTGTTCCTCTCTTCTATGCTGTTTATTTGTTCCTCTCTTCCATTCTGTTTATTTGTTCCTCTTTTCCATTCTGTTTATTTCTTCCTCTCTTCCATGCTGTTTATTTGTTCCTCTCTTCCATGCTGTTTATTTGTTCCTCTCTTATATTCTGTTTATTTGTCCCTCTCTTCCATTCTGTTTATTTGTTCCTCTATTCCATGATGTTTATTTGTTCCTCTCTTCCATTCTGTTTATTTGTTCCTCTCTTCTGTGCTGTTTATTTGTTCCTCTCTTCTATGCTGTTTATTTCTTCCTCTCTTCCATGCTGTTTATTTTTTCCTCTCTTCCATGCTGTTTATTTGTTCCTCTCTTCTATGCTTTTTGTTTGTTCCTCTCTTCTGTGCTGTTTTTTTGTTCCTCTCTTCTGTGCTGTTTATTTGTTCCTCACTTCCATTCTGTTTATTTTTTCCTCTCTTCTGTGCTATTTATTTGTTCCTCTCTTACATTCTGTTTATTTGTTCCTCTCTTCTGTGCTGTTTATTTGTTCCTCTCTTCCATTCTGTTTATTTGTTCCTCTCTTCTGTGCTGTTTATTTGTTCCTTTCTTCCATTCTGTTTATTTATTCCTCTATTCTATGCTGTTTATTTGTTCCTCTCTACTATGCTTTTTATTTGTTCCTCTTTTCCATGCTGTTTATTTGTTCCTCTCTTTTATGCGGTTTATTTGTTCCTCTCTTCTATGCTGTTTATTTGTTCCTCTCTTCTGTGCTGTTTATTTGTTTCTCTATTCCATGCTGTTTATTTGTTCCTCTCTTCTATGCTGTTTATTTGTTCCTCTATTCTATGCTGTTTATTTGTTCCTTTCTTCTATGCTGTTTATTTGTTCCTCTCTTCTATGCTGTTTATTTGTTCCTCTCTTCTATGCTTTTTATTTGTTCCTCTTTTCCATGCTGTTTATTTGTTTCTCTCTTCTATGCCGTTTATTTGTTCCTCTCTTCTATGCTGTTTATTTGTTCCTTTCTTCCATTCTGTCTATTTGTTCCCCTATTCCATGCTGTTTATTTGTTCCTCTCTTCTATGCTTTTTATTTGTTCCTCTTTTCCATTCTGTTTATTTGTTCCTCTCTTCTATGCTGTTTATTTCTTCCTCTCTTCCATGCTGTTTATTTGTTCCTCTCTTCCATTCTGTTTATTTGTTCCTCTCTTCCATGCTGTTTCTTTGTTCATTTCTTCCATGTTGTTTATTTGTTCCTCTCTTCTATGCTGTTTATGTGTTCATCTCTTCCATGCTGTTTATTTGTTTCTCTCTTCCATGCTGTTTATTTGTTTCTCTCTTCTATGTTGTTTATTTGTTCCTCTCTTCCATGCTGTTTATTTGTTCCTCTCTTCTATGCTGTTTATTTGTTTCTCTCTTCTATGATGTTTATTTGTTCCTCTCTTCTACGCTGTTTATTTGTTCCTTTCTTCCATTCTGTTTATTTGTTCCTCTCTTCCGTGCTGTTTTTTTGTTTCTCTTTTCTTTGCTGTTTATTTGTTCCTCTCTTCCATGCTGTTTATTTGTTCCTCTCTTCTATGCTATTTATTTGTTCTTCTCTTCTATGCTGTTTATTTGTTCCTCTATTCCATTCTGTTTATTTGTTCCTCTATTCCATTCTGTTTATTTGTTCCTCTATTCTATGCTGTTTATTTGTTCCTCTCTTCTATGCTGTTTATTTGTTCCTCTCTTCTATGCTGTTTATTTGTTCCTCTCTTCTATGCTATTTATTTGTTCTTCTCTTCTATGCTGTTTATTTGTTCCTCTATTCCATTCTGTTTATTTGTTCCTCTATTCCATTCTGTTTATTTGTTCCTCTATTCTATGCTGTTTATTTGTTCCTCTCTTCTATGCTGTTTATTTGTTCCTCTCTTCTATGCTGTTTATTTGTTCTTCTCTTCTATGCTATTTATTTGTTTCTCTATTCCATGCTGTTTATTTGTTCCTCTATTGCATGCTGTTTATTTGTTCCTCTCTTCTATGCTGTTTATTTGTTCCTTTCTTCTATGCTGTTTATTTGTTCCTTTCTTCCATTCTGTTTATTTTTTCCTCTATTCCATGCTGTTTATTTGTTCCTCTCTTCTATGCTTTTTATGTGTTCCTCTTTTCCATGCTGTTTATTTGTTCCACTATTCCATGCTGTTTATTTGTTCCTCTGTTCTATGCTTTTTATTTGTTCCTCTCTTCCATGCTGTTTATTTGTTCCTCTCTTCCATTCTGTTTATTTGTTCCTCTCTTCCATGCTGTTTATTTGTTCCTCTCTTCTATTCTGTTTATTTGTCCCTCTCTTCCATTCTGTTTATTTGTTCCTCTATTCGATGCTGTTTATTTGTTCCTCTCTTCTATGCTTTTTATTTGTTCCTCTCTTCCATTCTGTTTATTTTTTCCTCTCTTCTGTGCTGTTTATTTGTTCCTCTCTTCCATTCTGTTTATTTGTTCCTCTCTTCTGTGCTGTTTATTTGTTCCTTTCTTCCATTCTGTTTATTTATTCCTCTATTCTATGCTGTTTATTTGTTCCTCTCTTCTATGTTTTTTATTTGTTCCTCTTTTCCATGCTGTTTATTTGTTCCTCTCTTTTATGCGGTTTATTTGTTCCTCTCTTCTATGCTGTTTATTTGTTCCTCTCTTCTGTGCTGTTTATTTGTTTCTCTATTCCATGCTGTTTATTTGTTCCTCTCTTCTATGCTGTTTATTTGTTCCTCTCTTCTATGCTGTTTATTTGTTCCTCTCTTCTATGCTTTTTATTTGTTCCTCTTTTCCATGCTGTTTATTTGTTCCTCTCTTCTATGCTGTTTATTTGTTCCTCTCTTCTATGCTGTTTATTTGTTCCTTTCTTCCATTCTGTCTATTTGTTCCCCTATTCCATGCTGTTTATTTGTTCCTCTCTTCTATGCTTTTTATTTGTTCCTCTTTTCCATTCTGTTTATTTGTTCCTCTCTTCTATGCTGTTTATTTCTTCCTCTCTTCCATGCTGTTTATTTGTTCCTCTCTTCCATTCTGTTTATTTGTTCCTCTCTTCCATGCTGTTTCTTTGTTCATTTCTTCCATGTTGTTTATTTGTTCCTCTCTTCTATGCTGTTTTTTTGTGTTTCTCTCTTCTTTGCTGTTTATTTGTTCCTCTCTTCCATGCTGTTTATTTGTTCCTCTCTTCTATGCTGTTTATTTGTTCTTTTCTTCTATGCTGTTTATTTGTTCCTCTATTCCATTCTGTTTATTTGTTCCTCTATTCCATTCTGTTTATTTGTTCCTCTATTCCATGCTGTTTATTTGTTCCTCTCTTCTATGCTGTTTATTTGTTCCTCTCTTATATGCTTTTTATTTGTTCTTCACCTCTATGCTGTTTATTTGTTCCTCTATTCCATGCTGGTTATTTGTTCCTCTATTGCATGCTGTTTATTTGTTCCTCTCTTCTATGCTGTTTATTTCTTCCTCTCTTCTATGCTGTTTATTTCTTCCTCTCTTCTATGCTGTTTATGTGTTCCTCTCTTCCATGCTGTTTATTTGTTTCTCTCTTCTATGTTGTTTATTTGTTCCTCTCTTCTATGTTGTTTATTTGTTCCTCTCTTCTTTGTTGCTTATTTGTTTCTCTCTTCTATGATGTTTATTTGTTCCTCTCTTCTATGCTGTTTATTTGTTCCTTTCTTCCATTCTGTTTATTTGTTCCTCTCTTCCGTGCTGTTTTTTGTGTTTCTCTCTTCTTTGCTGTTTATTTGTTCCTCTCTTCCATGCTGTTTATTTGTTCCTCTCTTCTATGCTGTTTATTTGTTCTTTTCTTCTATGCTGTTTATTTGTTCTTCTCTTCTATGCTGTTTATTTGTTCCTCTATTCCATTCTGTTTATTTGTTCCTCTATTCCATTCTGTTTATTTGTTCCTCTCTTCTATGCTGTTTATTTGTTCCTCTCTTCTATGCTTTTTATTTGTTCTTCTCTTCTATGCTGTTTATTTGTTCCTCTATTCCATGCTGGTTATTTGTTCCTCTATTGCATGCTGTTTATTTGTTCCTCTCTTCTATGCTGTTTATTTCTTCCTCTCTTCTATGCTGTTTATTTCTTCCTCTCTTCCATGCTTTTTATTTCTTCCTCTCTTCCATTCTGTTTATTTGTTCATTTCCTCCATGTTGTTTATTTGTTCCTCTCTTCTATGCTGTTTATGTGTTCCTCTCTTCCATGCTGTTTATTTGTTTCTCTCTTCCATGCTGTTTATTTGTTCCTCTCTTCCATGCTGTTTATTTGTTCCTCTCTTCTATTCTGTTTATTTGTCCCTCTCTTCCATTCTGTTTATTTGTTCCTCTCTTCCATGCTGTTTATTTGTTTCTCTCTTCTATGATGTTTATTTGTTCCTCTCTTCTATGCTGTTTATTTGTTCCTTTCTTCCATTCTGTTTATTTGTTCCTCTCTTCCGTGCTGTTTATTTGTTTCTCTCTTCTTTGCTGTTTATTTGTTCCTCTCTTCTATGCTGTTTATTTGTTCCTCTCTTCTATGCTGTTTATTTGTTCTTCTCTTCTATGCTGTTTATTTGTTTCTCTATTCCATTCTGTTTATTTGTTCCTCTATTCCATGCTGTTTATTTGTTCCTCTATTCCATGCTGTTTATTTGTTCCTCTCTTCTATGCTGTTTATTTGTTCCTCTCTTCTATGCTGTTTATTTGTTCTTCTCTTCTATGCTGTTTATTTCTTCCTCTCTTCTATGCTGTTTATTTCTTCCTCTCTTCTATGCTGTTTATTTCCTCCTCTCTTCTATGCTGTTTATTTCTTCCTCTCTTCTATGCTGTTTTTTCCTTCATTTCTTCTATGCTGTTTATTTCTTCCTCTCTTCTATGCTGTTTATTTCTTCTTCTCTTCTATGCTGTTTATTTCTTCTTCTCTTCTATGCTTTTTATTTCTTCCTCTCTTCCCTGTGTGTTTCGGTGTCATTATTGTTGTGTGTTTCGGTGTCATTATTGTTGTGTGTTTCGGTGTCATTATTGTTGTGTGTTTCGGTGTCATTATTGTTGTGTGTTTCGGTGTCATTATTGTTGTGTGTTTCGGTGTCATTATTGTTGTGTGTTTCGGTGTCATTATTGTTGTGTGTTTCGGTGTCATTATTGTTGTGTGTTTCGGTGTCATTATTGTTGTGTGTTTCGGTGTCATTATTGACGTGTGTTGTTTTATTACAATAAACGTATAGTAACGATGATAACTGATGATACAAGTGATGATGACAGTCATCTTACCCTGCCCAGTCTCAGTGCGAATGCCTTTTTTCCACTCGAGACGCAAGATGGCGTCAATGGTGTTCTTCTTGTTTGTGTAGGCACTGAAAACAAAATCATGGCTACCTAGATTGCTTGATCAAACCGGAAGTCAATATAGATCTCTCTAATTTATTATAACACTAGTTGGATATTGGTTGAATATTTAGATACAATAAAACAAGCTGAACTAATATACGTGTTACGTCAGCAATATTAATGTTGTCTTGTTGATATACATTTCCAAAATATCCCCTTTCTTTGATTTACCTTGGGAGTAATTTCACTATTTGTCACGTCAAATGTTGGCATTGAATATCCGAAAATATCAAATAAAATTACTCCATGTATAGGGCCTGCTAGGGGCTTCAATAAGGGCGTGGAATAAAGGATACACATTAAGGCCACGCTTTATCTGCTTCGTCTTCTACTACGTTATTCCACTTTCTGAGTTTGATCGAATGTTTGTCCGACCAGTCTTTGACGTCATCACGCCATTCCCCCTTTTGCCACTGATCCTTGCAAGATGATTTTTAGATTAGCCGTAGATCGCACGAATTCCCTATTCATCTTATTTTTTTCCCTTCACCAATATAAGGTAAAAGAGGCTGAGGCAGACCAAGATTAGCATGGACGAGTAACATCAAAAGATGACAAGTCAATCTATGACAACCTGCACCATCAAACAAGAAACAGAGCGGAATGGCGATCAATGGTAGCCAACCTTCGTTGCACTCGATGATGATGATGATGATGATGATGATGATGATGAATATAAGAAGGGACATGTGCTTTTTTTTTTAAAGGAAGGAAAGAATTACGTGACTTCCCATGACGTTTAGAGAAGGCGGTGTTGGTTCCCATAATGTTGGTTCTCATAATGTTGGTTGCCATAATGTTGGTTCCCATAATGTTGGTTGCCATAATGTTGGTTCCCATAATGTTGGTTCCCATAATGTTGGTTGCCATAATGTTGGTTCCCATAATGTTGGTTCTCATAATGTTGGTTGCCATAATGTTGGTTCCCATAATGTTGGTTCCCATAATGTTGGTTTGTAGCACAGGCACATGTTATTGTTGTAAGTGTGGTCAGTGTTAACGTTAGTGTCGCCTTTCTTGAGCAGAACAAATCCGGTAGCCGTTTAAGGTTAGATAAGAGATTGGTAATGAATGGAAATGAGCACGGACAAAAGAAACCTAATAGTTAAAAGTGGAATTAGTCATGCACACACAATGTGGGCCAGACTATGGGTACCTTCTGATTGATTGTCAGCTACTACAAGAGGACAAATGGATATGTAGTTTTCGGCTTGCAAGACACGACAAGACGATGGTTTACTGTTATACACGGCCATCTTGTGGTTGTAAAGGTACCATAAAGACGTCTCCTACCATGTCTGAAGATGTTGATTTGCTCATGTTGTTTATTCCAGCCTGGTTATATTATCTTGTTATGGCTTGCGTTTTCCATTCAGTTTTCTCCATTTCATTATTATTATTATTATTTTGTCAATGTCTTTAGCCTGCTAAAACTCTAGAGTGAGTTGGACTGTTGAATGTTCCCTCTTTCTGTGTGATTTCGTTTCCTTTTCAAATGTGAAGATGCCGGGAATGAATTGAAACGAAATGTACTCAATTCATCTTCATCATTATTGGATAGATTATTAGCTGAACATCGGACATACATATGCTTGTATTCTATCTTAATGTGTGATGCCAGAGGAGACTGAATGAAGTCTTTATGAAGTTTGTGATACGTTTATGTTGGAGCTCACTTCAACTCTCTTAGCATTTCAGACATCTCACCGATCTCAAACACTCTCTTTGTTTGTGTAGTTATCTATAACTGGTATCATGTCCTTACAGGTTTCCCGTAGCGTTGAAGTGCTCTTTTTCTCAGTTGAATAAAGTCAAGGTTTTCATTTTCTGAAATGATGTTTTTGCCTATCCCATTCCGTTATCTATTTTCTTAGTTCAGCTCCCAGTGGCGTTACTCTCATCACCAGACTTTGCTCATGTCTCTCTAGACTGTTGAACTCGCTTTAATCTTCATTACCATAGTGCTATACATAAACAACAATTCAAAGATTTATTAATCCAATTGGTACCTAAACAAATGACATATCAATCATTTTTCTTACCAACATCTGATGCGCTTCAAAAGTATTATTTTTGTGTAATGATTTGATTGATAGTGTCTTCTTGACTTTTTTCAGCTGTCCACGGCGGTATTCTCAACATTCATCGCTGGAACCACAATTCTCCTGCCTCGTTATCATGCTGGATCGTTAATTGCTCATTTCCTAAAGGGACATGATCTACACAAACTGAAGAATTCATTATTTTTACATCATCATCTTCCCCTCTCTTTCTCAGTATTTTGCCATCTGTAACCAAGTATTCCAACTTTCCTCTTCTCATGAAAGATGTTGATTGATCCCTTCTGATGTTTTTTTAGGAGCCCCCTTTTTGTGTTGGCCTCTTTGAGAACTTCCTCATTGGTCTTTTTAGCTGTCCAGGGAACTTTCAACATTCTTCTGAGAAATCCCATCTCTGTGGCCTCTAATTGTCTTTTCATTTGTTTGTTTACGGTCCATGATTCGCTTCCATAGGTCAGAATTGGCTCTATATAGCACCGATGAACTCACCGATTTCTCACTTCTATTGACATAGAATTTGTTCCACAAGATTTTTTTTCCAAATAATAAAAATAAGATATTTTTAATTTTCTGAAATGCTATTTTGGCCTGAGCTATTATGCTTTTTATTTTAGTAGTGCATCTTCCATCTGATGTTATTTTTCATTCAAGCAGATGATAGATTATATTACTTTTTTCTTTTTTTATTATATCTCTTCGTTCACAGTCCTTCGTGTGCGAGACAAAATGATCTTATAAAGATCTTGTAATGTTTGCTTATAATATATTGAAACACATCCTACGATAACATTGATACAAGACAGAGCAGAAGTTAATGAATAAACCTTACTCAAATGGTATGGCACTTTCAGTGTAGACCGTCGCTCCGAACATGACAGCTGCGACTCTGACTGCGTGAGGGTTGATCTCAAAGTCGCCAATGAAATCTTTGATGAACTCCAAACCCAGAGTGAAGTTCGCCTGCCCAATACTCGAGGATGAGTCAATGACAAAGGCTAGGTCTACTGGATCGTACTGGCAAGCTGGTTTACCAAAGGTGCAAACAAGAACTATTATAAAACCATACATTTTTACATACATTTAAATTAATTCTTAAATAATTGTAACAAATTGATTACACGCAAGAACACGATTAAATATTGAAAATTGTTTCGGACAGGCAGATAATATTGGACAAAACTCTGCCATCTAAGAAAGCCGAAACATACCAGATATTTTCTCACGTCTAAACCAGTTTTATAGCGGCACCGTTTGGTTATGTTTGCAAGCATTTCTCAGCTAAATAGTTGCAACATGATGGCGTCAAAGCCGGGGAGACAATCCATGAAAAAGATAATCAAAGAGAGAAATGTTTATTTGAATTTAGTCGACAGATCATCTTCGTTAGACAACTCCAGAGTTCTGACGTCCCTAGCGCTTTCTGCAGCATACCTCTACTACACGCTAGCGAGAATCCACATTGGACAACTCCAGAGTTCTCACGTCCCTAGCACTTTCTCCAGCATAAAATACCTCTACTACACGCTAGCGAGAATCCACATTGGACAACTCCAGAGTTCTCACGTCCCTAGCACTTTATCCAGCATAAAATATCTCTACTACACGCTAGCGAGACCACTAAAGATGGTTTCTGATCTGGTGCACAACTCCGTAGCACCGGCGAAGATCTTGAAAATTGAGAGCGTTATTGGAAAGCTTTTTTGTTTTTTTTATCTCTCAACAATTGTTGACTCAACAGGGGTCATATTTAGCCAACTCTTCTCAATTGTTGCCTCAACAGGGGCCATATTTAGTCAACTCTTCTCAATTGTTGCCTCAACAGGGGTCATATTTAGCCAACTCTTCTCAATTGTTGACTCAACAGGGGCCATATTAACCATTTTCAAGTGTTGCCTCAACAGGAGCCATATTTAACCAACTCTTTTCAATTGTTCACTGCCAGAAGTTGTTCAATGGGCAAACGTGATGTCATGGTTCTAGCCTTAATCCCATTGTCAGTGTTCACTCTGAGAAATGTACAAACAAGACAATATCACAGAACTTACGTGGAACAGGTATTACTGAAAAGAAAAGAAAAAAAAAACATTTTAGACTAAGAAGAAAATGTGTACACGATACAACAACAGTTACTGTTTCTAATAGACTCAATGTATTTATATAATTATGAGGTAACTATTAGTAAAAAATGATTATGTAACAAAGGCCAGCCCCACGCAGTGGCTCCCTAGTGCTGAAAGTTCAAATGATATTTTTCCTTTATATTACTCAAATGTAATCTTAATTCTAACATTTTGCTTACAGCTGATGTGCCTGACAGTGTCAACAAAGTCTCGGTATTTACAGAACGCCATCTTGGTTTAATGATTTTTTTCTGGGAATGTAAAACGGCACGGGCGTAATACCGACCACATTATCCCAGAAATCATGTGCTGAAGGTCTGTAAAATGTATGGTCACTAACACCGTATTCCCTATACACTGCTTGGCGTGACGGGGTTCTTTACTTACTTATCTTGATTTAATCCCTGATCATTCATACAATTCGTTGTGTCCTGTCTTGTTTGTGTACACTGGTGACAGCTGTAGACGTCGAAACGTGGGTTATTTAGTTCTGTTTTGTATTGTTAAAGCTGTAACATACGGTTTATACATGAACACCTTCCCTTCAGTATTCGCACCTGAGGAAGCCACGTAGGCAATGCTGTTTAATCAATCGTATGTTCTCTTGCCTACACTTTGGTCACATCGTTATTAAACAAATGAGATTTGATCTTCGCATTTTGATGAAGCTTTAGACAAACAAATTAGCAATAAAGACTGTCATGAAACAAGTGGAAATCTTTAAATGTAATATAGTTTTTCTGTGTTGAGTTCTTATGTGCTGATATCTTCTGTGCTGAGATCTGCTGTACTGACTGAGATCTGCAGTGCTGAGATTTGCTGTGCTGATAGCTTCTGTGCTGAGAGCTTATATGCCGATATCTTATGTGTTGAGAGCTTATATGCCGATATCTTATGTGCTGAGAGCTTATATGCCGATATCTTATGTGCTGAGAGCTTATGTACTGATTTCTTCTAAGCTCAGGTCTTGTGTGCTGAGGTCTGTGCTGAGATCTTGCGTTGTCAGGAAGAGATCGGAATACTAACGAGAATGGTTCTGGTATAGTAATGATATCCTTGAAAGAAATACTCTACTCAACATTCGACTTGTACACAGCCAGCTAAGGTAGTCATTGGTCAATTGACTTGAATACAATCTGTCCATCTTGCACAATCTGTGGTCTTAAAATGAGTCTGGTACATTCTATGCACATATTCTTCTTTTGTTCTCAAAGTTATTATTCAACATCATCTTTTTTGACTTCAGTCGAGACTTCACTGAAAGTCAGTTTCTCTTTTTGTCTGAATGTCTTATAGATACAAGGCATTTCTTCATTCTGAATTTGCCTCCTTTTTCTTTTCTTTTTTTTTTTAAATTTACTTTACATCGCGGCTCCCAAATGTAAAGTAAATTAATGTAATATAAACTAATATAATATAAACTAATGTCATGTAAATGTAATGTAAATTAATGTAATTTAAAATAATGTCAGGTAAATGTAATGTAAATTAATGTAATATAAACTAATGTCAGGTAAATGTAATGTAAATTAATGTAATATAAACTAATGTACATGTAATGAATGTAACGTATGCAAAATCCCTAAATGAAAGGAAAACAAAATGACTAAAAATATAGCATGTATAGAGTCAGACTGATATCAACTTGAAGCACGTTTAGTATTTATCAATTGTTGTTACAGAAACAAGAACAAACAATGAAATAGACATTAAACTAATAGCTTGTTACCTCTATAAACACAAATGACATGGAAAGCAATGGTTTAATCAAACTGATTGGACATGTAAACACGTTCTCTGTTGATGAACCTTCTCTTACCTCCACATACTTCATATTGCAGCCTGTTGATGATGTCATTCAGCAGAGAATATGTGCCGACAATAAACACATGTCTGAGTGCAGGAATCAAAACGTTCTGATTAATGGCCGTGTTATGGTGTTATATATATATAGTATAGTATAGTGTTGTATTATTATATTGTTATAGTGTTATAGTATTATATTGCATATATGAGAGAGAGTGAAAGGTGATTATGAAAGAGTGAGGCAGCAAAGACAAAAAAAGGTGATACATTAAAGAGGAAGGCTATGTGAAGGAGCGCTAGGAATGTGTTCTAGGGACATGTAAGGAAAGTGAGGCAGGTGATGTTTGAGTGAAGATGAGAGGCATGATATGGGAGAGTGGGCAAGGTGATGTATGAGAGAGTAATGAAGGTGATGCATGAGAGCGGCAGGAAAATGGTATAGGTAAGAGTGAGGAAGACAATATAAGAGAGAGGCAGGAAGGCGGTATAGGTAAGAGTGAGGAAGACAATGTAAAAGAGAGAGACACGAAGGTGATGTAGGTAAGAGTATGGAAGGTGATGCATGAGAGCGGCAGGAAAATGGTATAGGTAAGAGAGAGGAAGACAATGTAAGAGAGAGGCAGGAAGGCGGTATAGGTAAGAGTGAGGAAGACAATGTAAGAGAGAGAGAGACACGAAGGTGATGTAGGTAAGAGTATGGAAGGTGATGCATGAGAGCGGCAGGAAAATGGTATAGGTAGGAGAAAGGTAGACAATGGCTAATTAAATTATGAGGCTTCGGAGAAAGGAATCACCAAACCTTCTAGAAGGACACAGTTCACTACACATGACCATAGAGAGATTCGTACCAGCCAACCAGAAGTGTTACAAGTGTAGTACAGAGCGGGGTCAACTGGTCACGGAGATATACAAAGATTAGTAGTCGGTTCTGGTCCCAGCGCTCCAGGTCAGTGGACGTTTAAACATCAGGATGGTCTGGACCGAAATTTGTGAACGTCAAGAATGAGATATCGGTAGATTAGAATTGTATTTAGCTTAGATTATACTCTGTAGATTGAAGACGCTGGAACTAAATCAGATGTAGATAGAATGGATCTGATGATTCTGTTAGGAAAGGTTGTATGCCTGAATCTAGGTGAAGTTGGAATTGTTAGAAGCAGAATGTGAATTCGGACAAAAAGGTTAGTTAGAGAGAATTTTCTTACTATTGTTGTGTTGTTGCGTTGTTGTGTTATTGCGTTTTTGCTTTGTTGTGTTGTTGTGTTATTGCGTTTTTGCTTTGTTGTGTTGTTGTGTTATTGCGTTTTTGCTTTGTTGTGTTATCGTGGTGTTGCGTTTTTGCGTTGTTGTGTTGCTGCGTTTTTGCGTTGTTGTGTTGTTGTGTTGCTGCGTTGTTGCGTTGTTGTGTTGCTGCGTTGTTGTGTTGTTGTGTTGTTGTGTTGTTGTGTTGCTGCGTTGTTGTGTTGTTGTGTTGTTGTGTTGTTGTGTTGTTGTGTTGCTGCGTTGTTGTGTTGTTGTGTTGTTGTGTTGTTGTGTTGTTGTGTTGCTGCGTTGTTGTGTTGTTGTGTTGTTGTGTTGTTGTGTTGTTGTGTATTGAGGGAATGGTAGAGTATCCATTTCCCTTCAACTTGCTCTATAAACTGATGTTCCATCAATGAATCTGTTTACATCTGTGTTATAGTTTTTAAAAAAGCGAAGTACGAGGTACTAGAAGAATATAAGAAGAAAAGAATAGAATCAGAATAATAATAGTTGAGGAGGCCAAACCAAACCACCAATCAACCACAAACTCACTTCCAAACCAAACCACCAATCAACCACAAACTCACTTCCAAACCAAACCACCAATCAGCCACAAACTCACTTCCAAACCAAACCACCAATCAACCACAAACTCACTTCCAAACCAAACCACCAATCAACCACAAACTCACTTCCAAACCAAACCACCAATCAGCCACAAACTCACTTCCGAACCAAACCACCAATCAACCACAAACTCACTTCCAAACCAAACCACCAATCAACCACAAACTCATTTCCAAATCAAACCACCAATCAGCCACAAACTCACTTCCGAACCAAACCACCAATCAACCGCAAACTCACTTCCAAAGAAACCAAACAACAACTAACCAAGATCCGCAAATTAAGACTGGTTCACTATCCGTAAGAGTCAAACTTGTACAAGTAAAGGAAGGAATGAACGTATGTGCTGATCTAGGAAAGAGAGAGACATGTTATTTTTTTGGAAAAGGACGAAAGAAGACAAGTGTACTTCAAGTGAAAGATAGTGGGGGATGGGGAGGTGATAATGAGACTTAATAAATGTCAAACTTAAATGACTCAT
Source organism: Megaustenia siamemsis (assembly GCA_032433765.1). Lineage (NCBI taxonomy): Eukaryota > Metazoa > Mollusca > Gastropoda > Stylommatophora > Ariophantidae > Megaustenia > Megaustenia siamemsis. The sequence goes on from JAVIAB010000008.1 coordinate 28,267,530, forward strand.
TAATAGAGTTTACTTATGTACCATAATTACACATATACACGTAGTTTCTGTATCTGACCTGCCATCACTAGCAATATTGTACAGCTCCTCTGTGCTGATATTACGACCCACGCCAATGGCGAACACCTCAAGCCTCAACTGTTGCGCCCTATCCGCCTCTGCTTTTGTGACCAAAGGTTCCTGAGAGTTACCGTCCGTGAGCACAATGATCACCTTGCGAACGCCAGGTCGCGCTTGTGGCAGCTGTGTATCGAGCGCATACCTGCAAGATGGAGTCAATAATAATGACAAATAAACACGTCTGTATTACAGAAGAAATCTTAGAACATTGCATGAGCTCGTAGTACCGACCAGGACACTCAGATCATTCCAGAGAAGTTAACTGTTGTTAAAGATAGTACAATGATTTTACTTTCCGTTTTCTTTTATATTTGGACCGGGTAGCGGCATACTGCATACACTTTTCGATTTTAAGTTCTGAACGAGTCTTTTACGCATTGATTGTGAACATTGGACCTCCTTTTTACCGTCCGTTTTTGATAGGATTAGGTACTCAATGTCACCTACATTAAAATCAGAGGTCACTGGGCAAAAGCAAAACATTATTGCTTGAAAATATGGTCCGTACCGGATACTATCAACCTGTGAGACTGGCATCTTACTCCTGTACTACAGAGATCACTTCTTTCAGCCGGCATACGTCAACAGTTGTTGTGTCAATTAGTGGTCAAGGCAAAGAAATGCATCAAAATGTGAAGCTGCAGTGAAGCTAACAGTGATCACAAATCAAATTATATATATATATAGATGTGTCAGTTGCTTTTTAATAGGAATAATATCGGACCCTTATGAGGTAATTTGTGGTAAAAAGATTGTGCTGCAAAGACTAGCCCCATACACCAGCTCAATTCCTAGTACCCGCAGTTCAAAATCTCTTTTCCTTTTTCCACCCCTCTCTCTCCCTCTCTCTCTCTCTCTTTCCCTCTCTCTCTTTTCATCTTTCTCTTTATATATTATTCAGAATTATTCTTGAGACTCTTAAATGTGGAAGGCACTTCATCTAATATAAGATATAATATATCTGTTTCTTTGCTTGTCTCGGTACACATTTGGGTTACATCTGAGCACATCTCAACACAATTGTATTTTCCATATTTTGTCAACAAGGCCAAACCTGTACGCTACAATCTAGATCAGTCCGAAAAAAACACCATCGAAATAAATCGTGATAGACTTTCAGGAAACAAACTGAAATATCAGAAGTGGAGATATCATTTAGAAAAAAAAAAAAAGCTTTGAACAATTCCCGCCATTCATTAATGAATGCTCTAGGTGTGACAGAACCAGATAATATATCAATAGAGGAATTAGAAGCTCTGGGTGAGACAGGACCAGATAATATATCAATAGAGGAATTAGAAGCTCTAGGTGAGACAGGACCAGATAATATATCAATAGAGGAATTAGAAGCTCTAGGTGAGACAGGACCAGATAATATATCAATAGAGGAATTAGAAGCTCTGGGTGAGACAGGATCAGATAATATATCAATAGAGGAATTAGAAACTCTAGGTGAGACAGGATCAGATAATATATCAATAGAGGAATTAGAAGCTTTTGGCTTGACAAGCTGTCATTGCAAAATGTATTGTTATGGAAACAGCGCATATAAATAGATTTTAGAGCAGTGATCTCTGCAATATGTGCCATTTTGGCACGCAAGGTCTCTGTTTTGAGATTGTGGTTCTGCCCTATGTGCAGTCTTCGGCTCGAAAGGACAATAGATAGATAGATAGGTGAGACAGGATCAGATAATATATCAATAGAGGAATTAGAAGCTCTGGGTGCATCAGATGCGTATGCACAAGAGAAATTATAAGCAGAATAGGACAAGCAAAGACAGAATTCCTGAATCGAACGAAAGACATCCCCTTTAACAAATCATCATCATCATGTGCCATGCCGATTAGCGTAGGCGATCATTCGCGATGATTCGCACGACACTTAAAAGGTCACACAACACTGCTCCTGGTCCAGATGGTGTTCGGTACGATGACATAGGCGATTTAGCTGACGACGACTTGACAAAACTGGCCAATGAGTTTAATGGCAGTATTCGGAGTGGCCAGATTAAGGAGCAGTGGCTACACAGCTACTTACTACCGCTACCGAAGCCAAACAAGGACCATTCTCAGATCAGTGCCTACAGAATCATCACAATGCAGAACACTGCGGGCAAGCTGCTGGAGAAAATAGTTGCCCGAGTCCTCACCTGTCACCTTGAACAGAAACGTGTATTCCCACCCACACTTGGAGGTTATAGATATAACAAAGAGACATGGCTCAATGCGGCAGTATTTGCCTATGACGTCTTCGAAGGCTTCCACAGACGAGAGGAGATATATGCTGCTGCTATAGATCTGGAGGATGCATACAACAGGGTACCATTTGAATATCTCATGCATATGCTCCTCAAACTGGCGGTGCACCCCTTCCTCATTAGATGGATCGCCGCGGCACTGTTTCAGAGGAAGGTGATACTCAGATGTGGAAGTTGGTCTTCCGAGCCTACATCCATTTGCCCAGGGCTGCCACAAGGCTCACCATTGTCACCAGTTCTATTTAACGTGTACACAATAACGATCACGGAACAACAGCTGGATGGGAGGGGAAGAACTATGACTTTTGCTGATGATATTCTGGTATATCGACAGGGAAGAGACAGACGGGGAATCGCTTCCACAATGCAAGACGAACTCGATCGCATTTCTTCCTGGTGTGAGGTATCAGGTGCCGTGGTTAATCCTAATAAAGCATCAGTTTCATGGTTCTCCCTTAACAATCATATCGTTCATACGACCACACCGGTGGTACGAATGGGAGCTGATGAGGTGACCAGGGACAAGTTGATGACATACCTCGGAGTTAAGTTTGATCGCAGCCTGTGTTTTCGGGACCACGTCGACCATGTGATAACAAAATCCCGCAAAGGATTAGCCGCCTTGAAGGTCATGGCAGCTGCCAACATCGAGCAGAGGCTACTTACTCTTCTGTTCCAGGGATTAGTCCTCGCACCAATCGAGTATGCCCTGGCAATTCTTACTGTCAGTACGACTCAAATTGATAGGCTGGAGAAAATAAAAAATGAAGCCATGCGCATTATCCTGAGATGTACGAGGGACACTCCCTGTGTAGCAATGAGGTATCTTCTTGACTTTCCAACTATGGATGACAGAATCAAGATCTGGAGAGCACCAGCATACCTGAAGATTAGTACAGATACAGAGCATCCATTGCACCACGTGCTCAACACAGAGAAAGGTGACAGGATAAAAAAGAGGCAAATCATGGGTGGGCTGAGCAGAAGATGTCATCAAACAGGTTTGTGGGCTTACCAATATCAGACTTGGTGAGGAGTGGATACCGGTGCCTACGTCATTCAAGGGGACTTTCTCGTGTATTGTCACACTCGACAGGAAAAGTAGGGAACAGAACCCGGTCGAGGTTAATGCTGAGGTCAACGGTCTCATCATCGATAACACCGATGAGAAAGATGCAGTCATCTATACAGACGGATCTGTAAAACGACACCAAAGAAGTGCATGGGCATTTACAGCACGCAGGAAAGTCAAAGAAGACAGTGGTGCATACGTCATGACCACGAGTAGCATGACAATGGAGGCGATGGCAGTGACCAAAGCATTCAAATGGTTAGAGTCACAAGACTACACCCACGCATGTATACTGAGTGATTCGATGAGCATGATAAAAAAAAGTGGATGCGGGCTCTGTACGCATGCAATGGGTAGAGTCGTTGCAGAAATCCAAAATACGTAAGGTCACCTTTGTCTATGTCCCTGGACATGCGGGAGTACGGGGAAATGAAAGGGCGGACAGGTTGGCTAGCTGCGCTGTCGTTGAGGACGGGCAACCAATGGATCGGGCGGACATCATCAATGCCCTCCGAGATGTGGGAAGAGCACAGGACTTTGACAAATACAGATCCACGTCACTTCTTCGGATGATGGAAATGGGAGTTAAGTTGGGCACAGCCAGAAATGAGACACTTAGTGGCCGTGTAAGAAGATTTATCAACCAACACAGAACTGGAGTCGTCAGTCGCTGGACACTGAGGGAATTGCTGAGGAGGGGATCTGAGCACCTATGGACATGTTCGGAGTGCAATGATGATGACCCACAAAAAACTCAATAACTCAATAGTAGGCGATCATGTCCTTGCACAAATTATAGTGCATGTATCAATTTTGTTCTTGACTTTTTTCCACGCCATGAAACGAATCTAGTATCTTTTCTCTTTGTCGTCCGCGATCTCTCTTTCCCTTTATTTTGTTAGCTGTAACCAAGTATTCCAACTTTCCTCTTCTCATGAGGTGCCCGAAAAATGTTGTCACAAATCACCTCCAATTAATGTCAGAAAACTTATCCTGAAGTGCTGCATCGATTGTTCTACTATGTGGAAGCGAGTCATGGACGATACGTAAGACAACACAAAGAACATTAGAGGCAGCTGAGATCTGGTTTATCAGAAGAATGATACGAATTCCATGGATAGCAAAAATGACAAATGAAGAATGTTTAAAACAAGCTGGAGAAACCAGAAATAGCATCAATATCATCAGGAAGAGACAATCTATATTTATTGGACATGTCATGCGAAAAGAAGGCATTGAGAATACTATAATAACGGAAAGAATTAATGGAGAGAAAAGCAGAGGAAAACCAAGAGAACAAATATTGAAGAACTTATCGAAATGGCATAATAAACGATAACTGACTGAAATTATGATGTGCATGAAGGACCGAATGATGTGGAGAGATCGCCTACACCAACCGGCGCGGCACCTGATGACGATGATGATGATTGTCGATAATGGTTTTGGGTTGGTTTTTTAAAAATATTTTATCTTAGTTTTCCAGCAGAGGAAAATCAAGATGCAACAAAGCTTGTCAAATCATTGGACAGTTATCACCATTATTGTCCAACAAGGAACTAACTCTAAAGATAAAACGAGCACTATACAATACAATCTTCATCCCAACCTTTCGCTACCAAAGCCAGACCTGGACCCTAGATGCAAGAACAAGAAAAATAACCTCTACTGAGATGAAATGTGTTAGACGAATGACAGGAAACAGTCTGAAAGATAATATCAGAAATGAAGAAATTACTTTGTTCATCGTATATCCCTAGACTCTAGACCGGCCGTATATGGGAGCCGCGATAGCTCAGTGGTTAGTGAACTGGACTACTACAAAGGACAAGGGGTAAGTTTCGATCCCAACCGACGGCTTCCAGGTTCACCCAGCCTTAAATGAGTACCGGATTTTTTTTCTGGGAAAGTAAAGCAGCACGGGCGTAATACCGACCACATTACACCAAAAATCATGTGCTGAAGGTCTGTAAAATATAGGGTCACTAACACCATATTCCCTATACGCCACTTGGCGTGACGGGGGTACTTGACTTTTTACTAGACCGGCCGTACGCTAATCTTACGATCTGTTGTTTGATGTGCGACGGGGATAATCTGACGACTAACTGTGTGTCTATATGTTCGGAATTGGAGTCAACAACGATGGCCTAACATCACCAAGCGCTCTAAATAAAAAAAAAAAATATAACTATCATCATTTTCAAGAGGACGTGAACTTCCGGTATATGGTGGATAGGTGGCGGGAACAATTGAAGGCTGTGCATGAAAAGTGTTCCTTGTTGCAGTTTCCTCATATTCCAAGCCCGGCATGTTGCAGGAGCTACTGAGTTAAGTGCTCTGTGCACACCGTGAGCTGTGTGTCTCATCCGTTTTGATCATGCTTCGATATTCCAATTGCTTTCGATGAATGATGATATCGTATGACAGGGAAAAGTTGGCTGTGTTCACTTTCTGTGCGGTTTCGCCTTATGTCTTTTGGCGTGTGCTGAGACTGCTTTGATGGGGACTACAGTTAGCTTTCTTTGTTTGGGAGATGATATATTAATTCGGATGATTACGCTGGCACGGGCGGTTGAGCAATTATGGATTTTAATTCGTTTGCAGTGATACCGGGGCCGTCCATAACCAACCAAATAACCAAATGAAGAACTGAGAAAAAAAGCTAGGAATAGCCCCCGCCATAGAATATATAAGGAAACAACAGATAAAATGGTTTGGCCACGTAACAAGGTAGAAAGATCAAAACACAACACAACGAGCCTTCAACAAACGTTGTGAGAATACCAGACCCAATGGTCGACCACGAAAAAGATGGAAGGATGGAATATTAGAAGCACTAGCAAACATAACAGCAGCAGAGGCGAACAGAAGCGCTAAAGACCGCAAATTATATCTCCCCTCGACGCTGAAAGGCAGATGAGAAAGGAAAGAGGAAGAAGATCTTAGTTTTCCGTATATTTAGATAGAGGTTTTGCTCTTCACTGTGCTTTTAACACAGTCAATTGTCTCCACTTAATCCCTTTTGCATGTTTGACAGCAGGACAGAGTCATCGACGTATCTGAATTCTGGAATTATGATGAAAATTATTGTGCAAGGATCGAACTTCACAAATTGTCATCGTTTGTGAGATTTCTCTTAATCTTCTCGGCATAGATGATGAATAGAAGGAGAAGAAGAGAGGATGATGTCCTGCATCATTTCCTTTTGCACTTCTAACTAATTTGATGTTTCGCCCGTTATCCTGATTCCTGCTTGTTGTTCATGTTACAGTAATTCGATAAGATGTTTTTGATGCTTTGCAAAACCCATATCTTTTATAATATTCCATTATTTCTAACATTGTACACGGTCAAAGTCCTTGCTGTAATCTATGGAACATGTATTCAGTTCTACGTCACACTACCTACATTTATTAAAGATGGTTCTCATGTTATAAAGGTGTGGTCCCGAGAGCAACTATTACATCTGTAATCTACCTGAACTATATCTGTAATCTACCTGAACTACATCTGTAATCTACCTGAACTACATCGGGTAATCTACCTTAGGATAGAGAGAAAAGGCAGTTATGTACTAAAACATATCATGCTAAAAACGGATGCGTGTGGTCGAAAGGCACAAGTATCACTTCTTGCATATAAACCACACCACAACCCCTCTACGACGTCCATTGAACGTCCCAGTAAGGGGAGACAATGAAGAGCACTTTTAGTCGGGTGAAAGCGACAGCAGGAGAAACAAGAAAAGAAGAAGAAGAAGCAGAAGAAGAAGCAGAAGAAGAAGCAGAAGATCACTACATGCAATATTTGTTTCTTGTCTTTGAGTGGATGTCATTTGTTCACGATCCATAGTTTAGCAAAAACTAACGCTAAAGGTGCCAGGTTCCATCACTGCTGTTGGGACGTCCAGGTTGGCGCCTTTACTTCTTTTGGGCACATTTTTGGGTGTGAAAGGTCTAACCGTCTCTCTCTCTCTCTCTCTCACGTTTCCTGCTCTGACCAAAGGCAAGACACCTTTATTTTATTCAGAGGTGTTGACTGGAGGATGGTTCTTCGTCATCCCCAACCCTCGCAAAATTAAAAAAAAAAAGAAGAAAAAACCCATTTCCTGTTCATTTTAATTCATCAATCCACTATCATAATTTAGTAACACGATCTTAACGGAGGTCCCTAGTCGGTGTTATATGGTTCGTGCCTGCTTACAGATCTTCATTGTGGTTAGGAAAGACATCGGAGACTAATGGAGGTTGACTGAGTACAATCATTATTATTATTTTGATTTTTTACCAGAAAAAAATTAAATGGACTATTTATGAGTCAGTGGTAAAGAAGTTGAATTCTAGAAATGTGGAGTTATGGAAGATTGAGGGAGAGTTATTGAAGTTTAAGGGGAGAGTTATAGAAGTTTGAGGGGAGAGTTATAGAAGTTTGAGGGGAGAGTTATAGAAGTTTGAGGGAGAGTTATTGAAGTTTGAGGGGAGAGTTATAGAACATTAAAGGGAGAGTTATGAAAGATTGAGAGGAGAGAGTTAGATGAGTGCAGAAGAGAACACATAATGAAGTTATGAGGCAACTCAGAATGAAGAGGGGAAATTGAATCAAAACAAGATAAAAACAAATAAAAACATTCAATCTATCTACACGTTGTCCTTTCGAGCCGAAGACGGCACTCATGGCAGCAATTCTAGACTCTCTGTGTCCAACGATCTTTGTTATCTATCAGACCTTGCACAGAAACCACAGTGCATCTCCCCACAAGTCCTTGTTCTGGGTGAGTCGCTCAATCGTTGCTAGTTAACTGTTGCCTGCTGTTCTTGCCTCTCACCTCAGTGTTCTTTTTACTGGCTGTATAGGTCAATTTCGTTCTTTTATTAACCTTTTGCCCTCTTTGAGAACCTGCTTTGAGATTCACTTGTAATAAATAATGTGGGCATACCTACAAATACATACAAATATGCAGAATGTCGTTTCAGAAAGAAAAGTGCTAGGGAAAATGAATAAGGACGGACACAGATTCAAATGAACTGACAAGATCAAGAAGTGGATTGGGAGATCAATCAGAGAGTGCACCGTCAACGTAAGAGAGTGTGTGTGAGAGAGAGAGAGAGAGAGAGAGAGTAGAATGATGTCCATTTATAGTCGATCTACGTAACGGAGACAACACAAAATGAGAGTGTAAAAACAAGAAAGTCGTTAAAAGTCGCTGTTACCTTATGGCTGCTCCAGTCTCTGTGGACGAGCCAGCTCTGTAAGGGAGGCTGGCGATAGCAGCGGTCAAGTCTCTCTTGTTGTTGTAAGTGTTGAAGTTGATGGCGTCATCGGTGTACACGCGGTTGCCATAGCTCACCACGGACACGCGAACCTGCTCACAGAGAGAGAGAGAGAGAGAGAGAGAGAGAGAGAGAGAGAGAGAGAGAGATTTTCTTGTTCACTAGGACACTGAAGTAATCAAGTCTCAGTAACAGTAATGAATGTTTAACATTGTGTAGAAAATAACAGTAATGAATGTGTAACATTCTTTAGAAAGAAACACTACACAAAGTAACAGACGATCACTATCTACCTTTTATAAATATTACCATATGTAAGCTGATTGCACATAAATGTTACCATATGTAAGCTGATTGCACATACATGTTACCATATGTAAGCTGATTGCACATAAATGCTACCACATGTAAGCTGGTTGTACATAAATGTTACCATATGTAAGCTGGTTGCACATAAATGTTACCTTATGTAAGCTGATTGCACATAAATGTTACCGTATGTAAGCTGGTTGCACATAAATGTTACCATATGTAAGCTGGTTGCACATAAATGTTACCATATGTAAGCTGGTTGCACATAAATGTTACCATATGTAAGCTGGTTGCACATAAATGTTACCTTATGTAAGCTGATTGCACATAAATGTTACCATATGTAAGCTGGTTGCACATAAATGTTACCATATGTAAGCTGGTTGCACATAAATGTTACCATATGTAAGCTGGTTGCACATAAATGTTACCATATGTAAGCTCGTTGCACATAAATGTTACCTTATGTAAGCTGATTGCACATAAATGTTACCATATGTAAGCTGGTTGCACATAAATGTTACCATATGTAAGCTGGTTGCACATAAATGTTACCATATGTAAGCTAATTGCATATAAATGTTACCATATGGAAGCTGGTTGCACATACATGTTACCATATGTAAGCTGATTGCACATAAATGATACCTTATGTAAGCTGGTTGCACATAAATGTTACCTTATGTAAGCTGGTTGCACATAAATGTTACCTTATGTAAGCTGGTTGCACATAAATGTTACCTTATGTTAGCTGATTGCACATACATGTTACCTTATGTAACCTGTTTGCACATAGATGTTACCTTATGTAAGCTGGTTGCACATATATGTTACCTTATGTAAGCTGATTTCACATAAATGTTACCATATGTAAGCTGGTTGCACATAAATGTTACCTTATGTAACAGTTGTATGCTATTTCTACTCACTTCTGATACATCCTTTCAGTTGCACGCCCCCCCCCCCCCACCCCCTCTTTTCCATTGATATACAAACCTAAGATTTTAAAGCCTGTGTTCGTTTCACTGAAATTATTTTCTCTCTCAATAACAACAGATAAAATAAACAATACAACTTTGTTGTTATTATCTTCTTTAGTTCTTCATGGTTGTCATTATCTTCTCTAGTTCTTCATGGCTCTATTATTGATATCCTCTCTAGTTCTTCACGGTTCTATTATTATTATCATCTCTAGTTCTTCATAGTTGTTAATTTTTTCTCTAGTTCTTCATGGATATTATCTTCTCTAGTTCTTTATGGTTGTTGTTTTCTTCTCTAGTTCTTCATGATTGTTATGTCTTCTATAGTTCTTCATGAATATTTTTGTTCTTTTCTAGCTCTTTGAATCAGGTACAGATTTTCAGCTAACATTCGACCAGTGCGCACGCAGCCACATTATCTTACAGCCACCTTAATTACGTCATCATCATCATTACAATCAAACAATGTTCATTACCACTGATCACGGAGTGAGGTCACAGCCCAGTGCACGAACTCCGTACCACAGGAACTATTACATGTCTCACTCACCATCATTAAACATTTAAAGCCTGTGCTTACATCCACCCCCTTGCCCCTTCACATTTTCAGCTCCCTATTATTTTTTTACCCGAAGCCCGTTCTAAGATCTTGGTTAAACGAGACCTTGACGAGGGATATAATTGTTCTGAAATGATTTTCACCTGGACATTAACAGTAATCTACACACCTTGTCAGGTCCAATGTTGAACTTGTTTACAAAGTCCTGCACAAACCACAGACCTTCGGTAAAGTTCTCTGGCCAAATACTGGAGCTGGCGTCTATGATAAACGATATCTCCAAAGGCGCGTCCTTACAATCTAGTTAGAGAAAACACCGTGAGTATGTGACATTCTATATGGGCTTAATCCTTTCTTTCTCGCTGCTTTTTTTCTCTCTCTTTCTCCAGTTCTTTCTAACACACCTTTGCTCTCTCTCTCTCTCTTTCTCGCTCACTCTCAATAATTATCTCTCTTTTTCTATTTCTCTCCTCATCTCACGCGCACATCGTTACACATAGCGGACGACAGGACAGACACGACAGTAGCTGACACAAGTAAGTATAAAGAAAGACAGTTACAGACAAACACACCAACACATACAAATACAGACAAACACACAAATACTGACAAACACACAAATACAGACATACACAAATACTCAAATGACAAAAAGACACAGCAACTAAAAAAAAAGTGGAATAACACCAAAAGATTCGAGCGTTAGGCATAAAAAATGATGGAGGCACACGAACGACAGACAAAGTGAGACAGATACAACAAAGAAACAGACAAAATAGAGAAACATGTCAGAAAAGACAACATAGAAAAAAAATACAAGCAATCAGGACATAAATAGATGCAGATTCAACTCATAAACATGACTATTAAAAATGAGTGATAGACGGACAGATGTAATAATGATGAAAAGCGAGAGAGACCACGGGAGATGTACTCTTTTGATGTAATATCTCTTGTCATACAGAGAGACCATTAATAATAATCTGTCATACAACATCTGTCATGTGCCATGACCTGTCTCTCTCTCACTTGTAATAATAAACTCGACTCTCAATTTCTTATAACCTTGATGATCAATGTCGTGACCGATGAAATGCCGACTCATGAACGATCGACTGACCGCTCGTCAACCTTGAGCCTGAGATCATTCCTCTTCACCACGAGCCCGATTACCAGAGGTACTTTCGCACGATGAGCGAAGGCTCGTGATGCTGCTGATGGCCGGATTGCTGAATGACGAGTTGCTCGCCACTCTTCATGATCTGCCCCTTGCTCTAACTGCCCATGCCAGTCTTTTGGACCGCCACGATTGATGCCTCGTACTTCACGTTATGCCGTTACGTCTCTCCTTGAACCGTTATGATCTATAGTTTAGTACTTCACGTTGTAACTTCTCAATTCCCCGCGACTTCTCCCAGTTCGTTCACTCGCTAGACCGTTGGAACACTGAACGATGTTTTAATGACTCAACACAAGTCCTTACTACACACAAAACATCTTTATTTGACAAGGCGCATGTCCGGATCATGCAAACACATTTCACAAATTAACAGTACATATATTGACAGTGATAATTCCCTCCCTGGTTAACAATAGTGCCACCCTCAGGTGCATTCCTCATGGACTGACCATACAGCCCAAAATCTGTGGAACTCTCTTGTCGAGTTCCCAACTCTGTGTAAACTACTTGACTAACAAGTTCAATCTGTGGAACTCTCTTGTCGAGTTCCCAACTCTGTGTAAACTACTTGACTAACAAGTTCAATCTGTGGAACTCTCTTGTCGAGTTCCCAACTCTGTGTAAACTACTTGACTAACAAGTTCAATCTGTGGAACTCTCTTGTCGAGTCCCCAACTCTGTGTCAACTACTTGACTAACAAGTTCAATTGTGTGTCGTAGAAGCTAGTCATAAGCTCCCAAGTCTCTGAGGGACCTTACTTGAAGTTTCCCAATGATGTGTACGATCTACACGATCGGTAAAAGTCTCTAAGGAATCTTTCTTGAAGTTTCCAGTTACGTTTGCGATCGACACGATCGATCAAACCAATGGTTCACGGTAGCAGCTGCTCGTAAGCCTACTACGTCTCTGTGGAATCTTGCTCGAAGTTTCCACTTATGGGTGCGATCTAGACGATCGATGAAAGTCTCTCTTCATGGTAGAAGCTTAGTCATAAGCTTCCTAAACTTCCCGCTACGACCTCCTCGAAGTCGGCGAGTGTTGGATACTCAACAAATTTCCAACAATGTCCCATTGTGTCGATTGCCCTGATTCACAATCAGTTTCTATGCCGAGAAGGTAACCCTAACCTTAACAGCTGCAATCACACCTATTCTATATTGTTCACATCTAACACAACATTTAGTAACTAACAATCACAACTCCTGGAAATACGATAACTAAACTAATTGGCTGCCGCCCTATATTTATCTTAACTTTCATCTATTAACTACTCCTTTCTAGTCCGCGGTAAGCGAACTGGATTTCTCTAGACGTCTGCACTGGACCCGGCTCAAATGCACCCTGTCTCTAAAATCTACGTCTATTCTCATCTCCCTACTTCCCCTTAAAACATCTCACCCATTTATGCTTATTTCGCCTTTTTCCAAAACAGTTCACTCACACACACCTGACCACTTCTGCTTGTCTCCCCTAGATGTTTATTATTTCTCTACTAATATCGTCTGTTTCAATAAACTCTCATCAATGCTCTGTTTCTCTTGTTGCCCCGCTACACACCCGTTTCACACACCCTCATCCATTCCCTGTTTCACAGATATATAAAGGCAAATAAAAGATTTGTTGATTATTTGTTATTTTTCCCGAGTGCTGTAACCTCTTCCTCTGAAATGATTCGCTGATTATCGCTTCGGAAGTTTCCTTCTATAAAAATATTTATTTATTATTATTTGTCTCCAAATAAAAGAGATGAATGAATAAAACATCATCAGCATCGAGTGCCTTCTCCGCAACGAAGGTTTGCTACCATGGAGCGCCATTCTGCTCTGTACCTTGCTTTGATGGTGCAGGTTGTCATAGGCTGACTTGTCCATCTTTTGATGTTGCTCCTCCATGTTAGTCTCGGTCTGCCTCTGCCTCTTTTACCTTGTATTTTCCCCTCCTCTGCCTCTTTTACCTTGTATTTTCCCCTCCAGGATTACTTTTAGTAGGCTGTTGTGTCTTTTAACATGGCCCAAAAATCGCATTTGTCTTGTTTGAATTGTGTTTAGTAGTTCTCTTTTCATTTTTAGTTGTTTTAAGACTTAATCGTTTGTTTCTTTTCCTTCCATCCAACTCTACCTATTCTTCTATATATCCACATTTCAAAGGCTTCAATTCTCTGTTCTGTTTTCTTGTCTATTGTCCATTTTTCTGCACCATATAGGAATTTTTAGAAGATGTAACATTTTGCTATTCTTAGTTTTAGCCCTGGTGTTATTTGTTTTGATGTTAGTAAGTTCTTGACATTAAAATTACTTTTTGCCATTCCTATTCTTTTGTTTATTTCAGTTGTACATTTTCCATCACTGGTTATAGTATGTCCAAGGTAGTTATAGTTCTGAACTGTCTCCAGGTCTATTCCTTCTATTTTGATATCCACTTGTGGGCTTTGAGTATCTTCTTTGTTTATGATCATAGTTTTAATCTTTTGATATTCATGTCTAGTCCATATTTTTTGCTTGTCATGTTTATTTCATTAAGTAAGTGTTGTAGATCTTCAGGATTTTCTGCTAGTAGTACAGTATCGTCAGCATATCTTAGGTTATTGATTATCTTTCTATTAATTTGTGGGCCTGGCATCTCTATGATGTTTTTAAAAATTTAATCAGTGTATAGATTGAACAAGCTTGGTGATAGGATGCATTCCTGTTTTACTCCTCTATTTATAACAATGGGTGTAGAGTTCTCTCTGTTATATTTTATTATTGCTGTTTGCTCCCAGTATAGATTGCATATTAGTCGTATGTCCATGTCATCTAGATGTATCTCTTTTAGGCATTCTATAAGTTGTCTGTGGTGTACTCTATCAAAAGCTTTGGTGTAGTCTATGAAGCAGGCATATATTGGTTTGTTTACTTCTGTGTATTTTTCGATTAATGTTCTGCAGAATAGGGCTTCTTTTGCCCCGCTATTTTCCCTAAATCCAAATTGCTGCTCATCTAATTCAGTATTGATTTTATCCTGAATCCTTCCTTGTATAACTTTTAGCAAGATTTTTGTAACATGGCTCATTAGGCGTATTGTTCTAAAGTCACTGCATTCAACTGCACCATTCTTTTTAGGCAATGCAATGAAAGTTGATGTTTTTAGTTCATTTGGTATGTATCCTGTATGGTATATGTCGTTGCATATGTCTGTAATCACTTCAATGCCAAAATCTTCTAGTGCCTGTATCATCTTTATCTGAATGCTGTCAGGTCCTGCTGCTTTTCCCTTTTCCATTGTTTTTATAGTTTTTCCCACCTTAGATTTTAAGATTTTATAGCCTGATGTACATTTTATAACTGGTTTCTTGTCCCTTTGATCCTGAAATAGTTCTGTTATATATTCCCGCCATCTATCAATAATATCCTTATTGTCTGTTAGCATTTTTCCTTTTTTGTCTGGGGGAGGGGGCGGCAACGATAGAACCAGAGGGATAAAATCCGCTTGGTCAAGCAGTCGCCACGACGTGTGAGACTCAGGTTTTTTATTTCACTCCCGATAGAAAAAATCCTTTCCGCTTATTTTCTAGATTATTATGTCTATTGCGGGCTTGGAACATCGTACGTCGGCTTTTTAGCCAGCTGAACAATGGCTTTAGCCGCACGGACACACGTACCTCAACGTGGCCTGTGTAATGGGGGGGGGGGAATCTTGTATAAAGTGTTTTGTTGTCATATTATCCAGTGTACAGTGGCACTGGCTGGTAGTTCATATTTTGAATTTGGCGAACATGTGATTTCTCATTCTATTGTGGCCAGTGCGTAGGCGAAGTATGATGACTTGATCCCTCCTTGATAGTTGGAAGTATCCATCCCTCTCGTTATGCTTTGGGTGTTCTTGTTTCCATTTTTCACGGCACTGGCCTTTGAGGATGGATTTGGCTTCATCGTAGCTGTCCAGATGGTTTTCTTATGGTAATCTTCCATCCTTCTTAGCTAGTCTGTCTACGCATTCATTTCCTTGTATATTACAGTGTGATGGTTTCCACTGGATGACCACTCTCTGAAGTTAATGCACAATTTGCCTAGGGTTGTTCTCAGGTCATCTAGCTCACTGTTCCTGGGGTTTTTATTTATAGCTGTTAGAACAGAAAGTGTGTCGATCAGTATCACAAATTTCTTGCACACGTTATTTTTGTGTTGGAAAGCAGTTTTGCAGCTTTAGTGAGGGCTTCAGTTTCTGCTTTATAGTTGTTTGATTGCCCAGTAGCTGTTGATTTGGTTATCTCCTCCTGGTTATTCAGCCGCAAAAACACACCCCCTCCTCCATTTCTGGTGGCGTTTATAGCCTAGCCATCCGTGTATATGTGAGACCAGGAGTCATGTGGGTAGTTATCTATGTGTTCTTTCTGCTATGTGCTTTCTCTCTGTGTATGTTTGGGTACCTTTTTTCATGATTCCTATTATGTTTTCCTTAAGTTCTGGTATTTTATTTCCCGTGTGGAGTCATCTCAGTTAACACAGTGCAACGTTTTAACGGGTGTTCAATCAGAGTGGATCTGGCAGACTTTAAATGTGTTGTTCTGTCTGTGGGGGCGATCAACACACTTAACCTGACAGCTGACTTCATGTGGGAGTCTGGAATCCTACTCTGATTGAGTCCTGATCGCAGAGACAGAGAGAGATATATATATCAGTTAGACATATGGGTTATGTCATTGTATGGGACAGTACTGGATCGCTAGTTGTCGGTTCTTTGGTGATTGCAGCGAAGTTGCTCTTCTTTAGTCTTCCTTTCCGAAACCAGTTATTCTTTGGTGCATGGGGTGGTCAGGCAGCCTTTTGTATTTCTCCACTTGTTGCATTACTTTAGTTTTCCGTCTATTTTCTAAAGGTTGTAGACCTGTTACTGCTTCTAGAGTCTCAATAGGTGTAGATTTCATAGCCCCAGTGATGATACAGGCAGCCTGGTTTTGTGTTCTGTTAATTTGGCTAAGCTGTGATTTGGAAGCTGTAAATCCAGGCTGTTGACTCAATACTCTAGGACTGGTCTTACTATTCTTTTGTTATGTCGTTTCAAGATATTGTTGTCTGCTCCCCAGTCAGTTCCTGCTAATTTCTTCATAATATCTGTTTATTTTTCTGGCTCTTTTGTTTGCTTTAACTATCTGATTCATCCATGTCATTCTACGATTCACGGTGAGGCCAAGATATGTTGGGTTTTGGTTAATAGAAAGTGTGGTCTATTATCTTCCAATTTGCAGAGAGTGTGTTCTTCTGGTGATAAAGGCATATGTTTGCCTCTCGGTTTTCCTTTCTCGCAGCTTTCTGTTGGTCTTTTGGAATGTTTACCCTACTTATGTTTTTGTAAGTTTCTATCGGTATGTTTGCTGCCCTTATGTCTGTAAGGATGTTCTGATTGTGTGCTAATGTTATTGTAGGTCAGCTGTTGTTTTCATCGCTCAGAGCCTTCTGTGTCCATTTGTATCTAGGTTGAGGCTCTCTGTTTTGTCTTTGCAACTCTGTCTTGCTGATATCTAGACCTCTCGTCTGTATTTAGAAGATGCTGCTTTATAGGTTATGTTGTTCTCGATCCTTTGTGATGCTTCAGCTAGTTCTCTGGCAGAGTTCAGTTCCGCCTCTAGTCTTTGTATTTCCTTACTCCAATTTGGCTTGAAGGAATTGATTCTTTAGCAGCTCTCAGGGTCGTCTTTGTTAACTCCTCTATCGTATTATTGACTTTCTTTTGATGAGTGTTGATAGGTGCAGTGTAAGCTTAACAAACTTTTCCCAGTCTGCTCTCTTGTAGTTCCAGCGGGGAAGTGATATTTGCAACTCCTGTTTGTGAGCAAGATCCACTGAAAGTTTGACTGGTCTGTGGTCACTGTCTCCAAGTTGGCTCAGTATTATCCTGGTTATTTTATTTGGATGTGTCTCCTGTTGCGAATGTTTGGTCGGATTTTGATAGTGTATTCTATCTTCTTGGGTAGAAGGTTGGGGAGATCCCTACAAAGTTTGTGAGGAATATGTTGTTGTCTATTTCCCATTCTTCCACTTCTTCACCTCGAGCGTTGGTATCCTTATATCCCCATCTTTCAGAAAGATATTTTCCCTTCAGATTGAATGTTGAAATCTCCTACTACCAGACACTGTGATTATTTCCATTGACTACAGAATGAGTAATCTATCGTTAAGGTGGTACATGTTAAATATCCTTGTGCTATTAAAGTTGATGTATAGGTCTGTGCCAATGATCTCTGCCTCCCCGTTTGTGACTACTTCTATCTGTTTTGCTGGGATGGTATTTCTTATAAGTATAAGGGTTCCACCCTTGTGGCTTCCCTGTCCTGTCTAAATGTATGGTAGCCCTTGATCGTAAATGTATGCTGGGTAGTAAGGTGAGTACTTGGATGCAGGCCACGTCGATCTTCTCCTCTGCTAGTCTTACTGCTAGGGCTTGTTTTTTGTGGTAAATGGTCATATAAACAGATGGGAAGATAAAACAGACAGACATGTAAACAGATAAAATAGATGGTCATATAAACAGATGGGAACATTAAACAGACAGACATGTAAACAGATAAAATAGATGGTCATATAAACAGATGGGAAGGTTAAACAGACAGACATGTAAACAGATAAAATAGATGGTCATATAAACAGATGGGAAGATAAAACAGACAGACATGTAAACAGATAAAATAGATGGTCATATAAACAGATGGGAAGATAAAACAGACAGACATGTAAACAGATAAAATAGATGGTCATATAAACAGATGGGAAGATAAAACAGACAGACATGTAAACAGATAAAATAGATGGTCATATAAACAGATGGAAGGTTAAACAGACAGACATGTAAACAGATAAAATAGATGGTCATATAAACAGATGGGAAGATAAAACAGACAGACATGTAAACAGATAAAATAGATGGTCATATAAACAGATGGGAAGATAAAACAGACAGACATGTAAACAGATAAAATAGATGGTCATATAAACAGATGGGAAGGTTAAACAGACAGATATGTAAACAGATAAAATAGATGGTCATATAAACAGATGGGAAGATTAAACAGACAGATATGTAAACAGATAAAATAGATGGTCATATAAACAGATGGGAAGATTAAACAGACGGACATGTAAACAAATAAAATAGATGGTCATATAAACAGATGGGAAGATTAAACAGACAGATATGTAAACAGATAAAATAGATGGTCATATAAACAGATGGGAAGATTAAACAGACGGACATGTAAACAAATAAAATAGATGGTCATATAAACAGATGGGAAGATTAAACAGACAGATATGTAAACAGATAAAATAGATGGTCATATAAACAGATGGGAAGATTAAACAGACGGACATGTAAACAAATAAAATAGATGGTCATATAAACAAATGGGAAGATTAAACAGACATATATGTAAATAGATAAAATAGATGGTCATATAAACAGATGGGAAGATAAAACAGACGGACATGTAAACAGATAAAACAGATGGTCATATAAACAGATGGGAAGATTAAACAGACATATATGTAAACAGATAAAATGGATGGTCATATAAACAGATGGGAAGATTAAACAGACAGACATGTAAACAGATAAAATAGATGGACGTATAAAACAGATGAACAAAACAAAATAAATGGACATGTATGACATGAACAAAACAAATTAAATGAATATATAAAGTACATGAACAGATAGAACAGATAAACAGACGAGACTGACGGACAAAACTGACATCAAAAACCGATAAACATATGGGTACACACGTAGGACCTGGTGGACACAGTCGCTAATGGGGGAGGGTTCGGATCTGAAACAGGGGAAAGGGTAGGAAGTGACGATGGCCGCAAGTTTGCAGTGGAAATGTGAACGTCAACATCAAAGACGGAGTAAGACGTGACGACTGCACAAATATGATTGGAAGCACACATACAAGGAGAAAAAAAAGTGGCACAGGATGGATCACCATAACTGCCCACAGCTCTTCAATGTTTTTGTAGATAAGATCGGTGAGTCTTCTTCTTGTCTCTGACATCATTTCTGGTGTCGAGGAAAACACAAAGCTTACTTTCCTTGTGGCCTTCATCTATTTGATGCAGTTGTGGAATTTCCGTCACCTTCTCGTTCCATTGTACTATTGGTCAGGCTCTGATCGTCTGCATCTTGTATATAACTCTGTGCAGTATGGACAAACGATTTTACTAGTTGTCCCTATTTACAGTTCAGGATTGCTTCTGCGCGGATTCTTTATATTCTGTGTCTTATTCATATTTTGACTCTTCTAATCAAACCGACTTTCTCAAAAATCATTTATGTGTGCTAGTTTCTTCTGGTTGTCGTGGATAAGCATGTTTGACACTGATAGCATAAGGTGGGATTTACAATGTTTTATATTCAGTGTTTCTTTGTGATAATGGGATACTGTTTTGTGTTGTAGGAGAGGATCTAGCAATCAAAATGTTGGCTCGCTTTACTAATTTGATATCAGTAATTGTGTTAATGGAGAGACAATTTAGATATTTATTGTATTAAAAAAACTGGAGTGGAAGATAAATAATGAAAACGATCAAAAATAGGCTTTAAAGTTGTATTCTTACCATCGCGGCAATCACTCTTTCGTCCTTGGGCAAAACTTCCTCCTGGTATGGATACCTGTGAGAAGATTAATTGGTTAGAGTTGTCTTCTAGTGAACCAGGAACGTATTTCAATGAAAACGAGCACAAACAGAAATCTGAACAGATAAGTCTTTCTTTACTGAGAAACCAACCAAGTGAACTATTATTCTCCTACCACAAACTGAAGTGTAGACATCACTAATTACTTTATTTTGTTGGACGTGCACTTCCCCAGGATCTGCTCTTGCTGTTGAAGTCGCCACAAAAAATTACTTTTACCTAATTTGCATCAACGGCAAATCAATTTGCGTCGCCAGAATTGGGACACGAACAGGCGACGTGGACATAACAATCGATCTGGCGCTAGTATCACCGCCACTATCTACAATGTGGAAACAATGGGAACAATCGTAATAGTGGAATAATGAAGTGGACAATTATTGGGTGGACAAGAGGAAAGCCATCAGGGTGTGGGAAAAGCCAAAACACGGTGTGGAACGAACCGCCCAGCATGAACACATCCTGCTACTTGAAATTGTTTCTGTTAAAACACTGGTTGAACGTGAGAAGTGGAGATAATTTTCTGTTTAAAACACTGGTTGAACGTGATATGTGTAGAGAATTTTCTGTTAAAGTACTGGTTGAAAGTGAGAAGTGGAGAGAATTTTCTGTTAAAACACTGGTAGAACGTGAGAAGTGGAAAGAATTTTATGTTAAAACACTGGTAGAACGTGAGAAGTGGAAAGAATTTTCTGGTAAAACACTGGTTGAACGTGAGAAGTGGAGAGAATTTTCTGTTAAAACACTGGTTGAACGTGAGAAAGGGAGAGAATTTTCTGTTAAAGCACTGGTTGAACGTGAGAAGTGGAGAGAATTTTCTGTTAAAACACTGGTTGAACGTGAGAAGTGGAGAGAATTTTCTGTTAAAACACTGGTTGAACGTGAGAAGTGGAGAGAATTTTCTGTTAAAACACTCGTTGAACGTGAGATGTGGAGAGCATTTTCTGTTAAAGCACTGGTTGAACGTGAGAAGTGGAGAGAATTTTCTGAAAGAGTGCAAAACGACAAATTTTTACAACAACGTGCCTGAAAACGACACAAAAGTCTAAAAGATCCCACCTTAATGTGTCCGAAGCATGTCGAGGTTTGAGAGTCAAAACTTGAAGCCAAGAAAAAGGGAATCAGGGTTACTCAAGGAGTAAACGTTTTTTTCTTTTAATTTAATGGTTTCGCTAGGGTCTAGTTAATCTATAGGTAAGCTATCTCCCTAGACAAGAAGGTTGTTTGGTTATGGAAGGCCTCGGTATCACTGCAAACGAATTAAAATCCATAATTGCTCAACCGCCCGTGCCAGCGTAATCATCCGAGTTAATATATCATCTCCCAGACCCCAGGAGTGGATACCGGTGTCTACGTCATTCAAGGGGACTTTCTCGTGTATTGTCACACTCGACAGGAAAAGTAGGGAACAGAACCCGGTCGTGGTTAATCTGCGATAACACCGATGAGAAAGATGCAGTCATCTATACAGACGGATCTGTAAGACGACACCAAAGAAGTGCATGGGTATTTACAGCACGCTCAGCAGGCAGAATAGTAAGGGAAGACAGTGGTGCATACGTCATGACCACGAGTAGCATGACAATGGAGGCGATGGCAGTGACCAAGGCATTCAAATGGTTAGAGTCACAAGACTACACCCACGCATGTATACTGAGTGATTCGATGAGCATGATAAAAACAAGTGGATGCGGGCTCTGTACGCATGCACTGGGTAGAGTCGTTGCAGAAATCCAAAATATGTAAGGTCACCTTTGTCTATGTCCCTGGGCAAGCGGGAGTACGAGGAAATGAAAGAGCGGACAGGTTGGCTAGCTGCGCTGTCCTTGAGGACGGGCAACCAATGGATCGGGCGGACATCATCATTGCCCTCCGAGATATGAAAAGAGCACAGGACTTCGACAAACACAGATCAACGTCACTTCTTCAGATGATGGAAATGGGAGTTAAGATGGGCACAGCCAGAAATGAGAAACTTAGTGGCCGTGTAAGAAGACTTATCAACCAACATAGAACTGGAGTCGTCAGTCGCTGGACACTGAGGGAATTGCTGAGGAGGGGATCTGAGCACCTACGGACATGTTCGGAGTGCAATGAAGATGACCCGCAAATAACTCAATAACTCAATATCTCATCTCCCAAACAAAGAAAAGTAACTGTAGTCCCCATCGTAGCAGTCTCAGCACACGCCAAAAGACATAAGGCGAAACCGCACAGAAAGTGAACACAGCCAACTGTTCCCTGTCATACGATATCATCATTCATCGTAAACAACTGGAATATCGAAACATGATCAAAACAGATGAGACACACAGCTCACGGTGTGCACAGAGCACTTAACTCAGTAGCTCCTGCAACAAGCCGTACTTAGAATGTGACGAAACCGCAACAAGGAACACTTTTCATGCATAGCCTTGAATTGTTCCCGCTACCTATCCAAAATATACCGGAAGTTCGCGTCCTCTTGAAAATGATGATCGTCGTATTTTTAAAAAAAAATGTATAACACTTGATGGTGTTAGGCCATCGTTGTTGACTCCAATTCCGAACATTTAGACACACAGTTAGTCGTCATAACATCCCCGTCGCACATCAAACAACAGACCGTAAGATTATGGTACGTTCGGTCTAGGAATGTACGATGAGCCATTACGATGACGTAGCACACAAAAATGTCGTACACACAACAATTTCGCTCCCTTTAGATTCATTATTACTCTAGTGAAAGCAGCCTACGACGACCAAAACACGGTGCAAATTTCCTAAAGAGATAAAACTGCGGCTGACTAAGTACTTTACATTAATAAGAAACATGGAAATAACTTGCGTCAAGGAATTCCAACAACGGTCATGAACAGCACCAATGTGACGTAAAGCGCAGATTAAGTCTAAACGTTGGAAGGTCGCATTCATAACACTTGATTTGTCAAAAAGGGACTGTTGCCGGCGTACAACATCGCTTTAGCGGCGCAGATGGAATAAGCAGATCATCATTTTTACTTTAACGCAGAAAAAAACAACGGAGAACCGAAATTAATCAAATCCCGAATGCACTTGCTGCAGCGATCGAGAGAACGTGATCTAGATCCACCATCTTTACAACGGAAGTCAGAAAGGTCCTGGTGTCTAGTTAATCTACAGGTAAGACAGCTACCTATATAATTAGGTCCTAGGGTCTAGTTAATCTACATGTAAGACAGCTACCTAAACAAGAGGCTCATGGGGTTTGATTGATCTACAGGTAAGACAACTACCTAAACAAGAAGGTCCTGGGGTCTGGTTGATCTACAGTTAAGACAACTACCTAAACAAGAAGGTCCTGGGGTTTGATTGATCTACAGGTAAGACAACTACCTAAACAAGAAGGTCCTGGTGGCTGGTTGATCTACAGGTAAGACAGTTACCTAGACAAGAAGGTCCTGGGGTCTGGTTGATCTACAGGTAAGACAACTACCTAAACAAGAAGGTGATGGTGGCTGGTTGATCTACAGGTAAGACAGTTACCTAGACAAGAAGGTCCTGGGGTCTGGTTGATCTACAGGTAAGACAACTACCTAAACAAGAAGGTCCTGGTGGCTGGTTGATCTACAGGTAAGACAGCTACCTAGACAAGAAGGTCCTGGTGGCTGGTTGATCTACAGGTAAGACAGCTACCTAGACAAGAAGGTCCTGGGGTCTGGTTGATCTACAGGTAAGACAACTACCTAAACAAGAAGGTCCTGGTGTCTGGTTGATCTACAGGTAAGACAGTTACCTAGACAAGAAGGTCCCGGGGTATGGGTGATCTACAGATAAGACAGCTACCTAGACAAGAAGGTCCTGGTGTCTGGTTGATCTACAGGTAAGACAACTACCTAAACAAGAAGGTCCTGGTGTCTGGTTGATCTACAGGTAAGACAACTACCTAAACAAGAAGGTCCTGGGGTCTGGTTGATCTACACGTAAGACAACTACCTAAACAAGAAGGTCCTGGTGTCTGGTTGATCTACAGGTAAGACAACTACCTAAACAAGAAGGTCCTGGGGTCTGGTTGATCTACACGTAAGACAACTACCTAAACAAGAAGGTCCTGGCGTCTTGTTGATCTACAGGTAAGGCAGTTACCTAAACAAGATAGTCCTGCAGTGTGGTTGATCTATAGGTAATACAGCTATCTAGACAAAGAGGTTCTGAGTTCAAATCCCTACACACGCAGTGGACAATTTTTCTAACGAGTTCGTGGCTTCTTCGTGACATTACGTTCTTTCAGGAGGTTGCGAGACTCGAAGTCTGTTCCTCTCAGGTAACGGTCAAAAACGGTTGTGTGTGCACCCTGCGCCAGTTAAAGTACCTTTGATAGTTTAAAGTCAAAAGGAGCAGACCAAACGGCCGCTTCCAGGACAAACTTGTTTTTTTTTTTTAAAAACCTTAAACAAATGTGATGCTACTGACTGTGAAAATGAAAGTATCTTTGAAGCTGCAGAACATCTGCCTGTATGGCGAGGAACACCTATTCACACAGATGAGGCTGCTAATGTGTATACGGGACAAAACAATTACTCACTAAAAATTCAGTTCCTGAAAATCTCTACAGACCTACAGAGGCTTCGTCAGAGCTTCAAAGATGGTGAGCACAAGCAAACAAAAAATAATAAATGGTGTGGCAAACGCGAGAAGGCAGAAACAAATATCAGCACGATTATCAACAGACGCTAGGAAAATATATGGCCAAGAAAACATCTATACGTGACAGCTTAAGAGGCAAACGGAAGAGCAAAAACAAATAAATAAAATAAACGCAATCTAACCTTTCCCCTCGATGTTGAAACGCAAAAGAGGGAAAAAAAGAAGACTTACCAAGCAGAAGCATGTCAGCGTTAGAAGCCAAATCATGGTTGCCTCCGATCTTCTGACTTTAGTTGCGTGTCTGTGGCGGGAGAGCCCTTGTCTGTAGCGCGAGACTGTACAGTGACTAGGCAGAGATTGTTGCCTTTTATAAGTCAGTGAAATTAATGAGCGATAATTGCCGTGGTGTAACAGTATACCAGGATGTCATGTAATAACTTCAGAAACCAAACACGTGATGCAGCATCAGGTAATGCAATATAGCTGTAATTGCAAGTAATGAAAGAAAACTGCTCAAAACGTGGTCTAGTAATGTCGTTGATAATCAGGAATGAAGGCACGCTCTTTAGCCTCCCCACCACCCCGTTGCCCAGCAGAGAAGAGAGAAAAAGCACCTCCACAAACAAGTGATTCATTTTCATTGTTTGATTGACCACTTCAGCCTCCCGTGTTACGTGTCATTTACGCTTGTCGGTGTTTTAGCATCCGTTATGGACTTACAAATACACTAACGACGACAATCATGATAATTTAATGTCACGGGGTCGACGCTCTACGGTCCAGGATGATGATGCTGTGATTTGCCTTCCTGATTATCTTGGTTCTGCTGAGACGTTAGATCTAACTTACGCTATAGCTACTGCAATACTAGGTTCTCTAAAGCTGCAGACCTGCACTGCTGCAAGAATTAACATGTTTTAGAGTTTCCTTCAGAGCTGCAGACCTGCATCGCTGCAAGAATTAACATGTTTTAGAGTTTCCTTCAGAGCTGCAGACCTGCACTGCTGCAAGAATTAACATGTTTTAGAGTTTCCTTCAGAGCTGCAGACCTGCACCGCTGCAAGAATTAACATGTTTTATAGTTTACTTCAGAACTACAGACCTGCACTGCTGCAAGAATTAACATGTTTTATAGTTTACTTCAGAACTACAGACCTGCACCGCTGCAAGAATTAACATGTTTTATAGTTTACTTCAGAACTACAGACCTGCACTGCTGCAAGAATTAACATGTTTTATAGTTTACTTCAGAACTACAGACCTGCACCGCTGCAAGAATTAACATGTTTTATAGTTTACTTCAGAACTACAGACCTGCACTGCTGCAAGAATTAACATGTTTTATCAAGTTTCCTTCAGAGCTGCAGACCTGCACCGCTGCAAGAATTAACATGTTTTATCAAGTTTCCTTCAGAGCTGCAGACCTGCACCGCTGCAAGAATTAACATGTTTTATCAAGTTTCCTTCAGAGCTGCAGACCTGCACTGCTACAAGAATTAACATGTTTTATCAAGTTTCCTTCAGAGCTGCAGACCTGCACCGCTGCAAGAATTAACATGTTTTATAGTTTCCTTCAGAGCTGCAGACCTGCACTGCTGCAAGAATTAACATGTTTTATCAAGTTTCCTTCAGAGCTGCAGACCTGCACCGCTGCAAGAATTAACATGTTTTATAGTTTCCTTCAGAGCTGCAGACCTGCACTGCTGCAAGAATTAACATGTTTTATCAAGTTTCCTTCAGAGCTGCAGACCTGCACCGCTGCAAGAATTAACATGTTTTATAGTTTCCTTCAGAGCTGCAGACTCTACAACTCTTTATTGAAATAAAAAAGATCTACCCAACTTGCTAACTCTGGAATTTCATCAGCAATTACATACAACACTCCCTAGTAGGCTGATCCCATTGTTTAAGCAAAAGCAATTTAGCAATAATTATTTTAAGCACTTAGTCACGTTCACACGAAATTGCACCGCCCCGTGTATGTCAGGCGAGGAAAACAACCCGGGATCATTTGAACAATAATTGACATTTCATGATAAATGCTGGCCTAAAGGCAACACCAGAGAGAAACTACAGCCAGGCCTTGACATTCAACTTTTAGAGTCAGTCACCGTGCGGCCTGCCAACATCAGTAAGTGATTCATTCAACAAACTGGACGATAATTACAGTCGCTGCATCCTGTTTTCTACAATTATATGATCTGAGAACTCATAGATTCTGCTAATTTGATTCGGTAATTATTCAACATGAGTCAAAAGATTCCATCCTGATTGGAACAACAACGCGGCTTTGGCTACGTCCCACACATTCTAACATCAAAACAAATAGCTAATAAATGTATAACTAACAATAGTGACGTTTTATGCTTTTTTTATAATTCTGATCTGTGGGGGTGAATCATGGACAGTAGACAAACAAATGAAAAGGCAAAAAAAGGCACATAGATATGGTTTCTAATGAGAATTGTGAGAGTTCTCTGAGCAGCTAAAAAGACCAGCGGGGAACTGGCCAACACAGAAAGAAAGAACGTCTAAAAAAAACATCAGAAAGAACAATGGACATTTTTCAGGCACTTCATGAGATGGGAATAGTTGGAGCTTCGTTAAAACTAAAGGGGAATGAGAGATCGCGGGCGACAATGAGAGAAGACAATAAATAGATTGGTGCTGTGCCCAGTAAAAAAAAAATGAAGAGAACTGATACGATGCACTGAACAGAATTGTGGACGGACATGGTCGCCTACGCCAGCCGGCATAACACATGATGACTATGTATTCAACACTGTTATAGTCAATTACCTCCGTCACGGCAAGTGGCGTATAGGGAATATGGTGTTAGTGACCATAAATTTTACAGACCTTCGGCACATGATTTTTGGGGTAATGTGGTCGGTATTACGCCAGTGCCGCTTTACTATCCGAGAAAAAAAATCCGGCACCCATTAAAGGCTAGGTGAACCCGGAAGCCGTCGATTGCAATCGAACTCTACCTCTTGTCCTTTGTAGTGTAGTTCACTAACCACTGAGCTATCACGGCTCCATCAATACTGCTATGAAGATACAAACATAATAATACGGTAAGTCACGTCCTCTTGAAAAAATGATCGTCGTTGCACTTGATGATGTTAGGCCATCGTTGATGACTCCAATTCCGAACATATAGACACACAGCCAGTCGTCAAATTAAATCCCTTCGCACATCAAACAGCAAACCGTAAGATTTGCGCACGGCCGGTTTAGGGAACCATTACGATGGCGTAGCACACAACAATGTCGCCGAACACATAAAATCATAATCTCGCTCCCTTTAGAATTCTGTCTGATTACTCTAGTGTAAGCAGCCCACGACGAACAAACCACGAAGCAACTTCCCGAAAGAGACAAAACTGCGGCTGACGACGTAGTTTACATTAATGTGTAACATGGAAATAACTTGCGTCAAAGAATTTCAATAATAGACATGAACAGCACAAATGTGACGTAAAGCGCAAATTAAGTCTAGGCGGTGGAAGGTCTCATTCACAACACTTGATTTGTCAAAAACGGACTGTTGTCGGCCTACGACCTCGCTTTAGCGACACAGATGTATCAAACATATCATCATTTTGACTTTAACGCAGAAAAGTGCAAAGGAGATCCGAAATTAATCAGACCCTGGGTGCACTTTCTGCTGCGATCGAGAGGACGTGGACTATATCCGCCATCTTGGAGACGGAAGTCATATTAGGAAGTAAAACAGGAAATAAGCCATAGCGTGTGTTACCATGGCAATAGAGTAGAATGATGTTCTAATGACCCAGTGTAGCTACCGGAGCCAACACGGTGAGGGGAGAAAGAAATAGAGCCACCGCATTACCTTCCACACATGTTGTAAAAGGCGACTAATGAGGTTTAGAATCGTCGCCTGTGTAGTCGATTAGAACGTGCACGGAGCGACCTTGTCAACGGAACTTAATCAAACATTTTGGAAAATGCTGTGACAAGTAGTAGGGCGGATATGGGGAATTCTTAACTGCAATGAAACTGGTGCCATGGATAGAATAGAATCTATGTTCCAATGATAGAATAGAATCTTTGTTTTAATGATATAATAGAATCTATGCTCCTATGATAGAATAGAATCTATGCTCCAATGATAGAATAGAATCTATGTTCCAATGATAGAATAGAATCTATGTTCCAATGACAGAATAGAATCTATGTTCCAATGATAGAATAGAATCTATGTGCCCATGATAGAATAGAATATATGCTTCAATGATAGAATATAATCTATGTTCCAATGATAGAATAGAATCTATGCTCCAATGATAGAATAGAATCTATGCTCTAATGATAGAATAGAATCTATATTCCAATGATAGAATATAATCTGTGTTCCAATGATATAATATAATCTATGCTCCAATGATAGAATAGAATCTATGTTCCAATGTTAGACTTGAATCTATGCTGCAATGATAGAATAGAATCATGTTCCAATGATAGAATAGAATCTATGTTTCAATGATAGAATAGAATCTATGTTCCTATGATAGAATATAATATATGCTTCAATGACAGAATAAAATCTATGCTCCAATGTTAGAATAGAATCTGTGCTCCAATGACAGAATAGAATCTTTGCTCCAATGTTATAATAGAATCTGTGCTCCAATGTTAGAATAGAATCTGTGCTCCAATGTTAGAATATAATCTGTGCTCCAATGTTCGAATAGAATTTGTGCTCCAATGTTAGAATAGAATCTGTGCTCCAATGTTAGAATAGAATCTGTGCTCCAATGTTAGAATAGAATCTGTGCTCCAATATTAGAAAAGAATTTTGTTCCAATGATAGAATAGAATATATGCTCAAATGATAGAATATAATCTTTGCTCCAATGATAGAATAGAATCAATGCTCCAATAATAGAATAGAATCTATGCTCCAATGTTAGAATAGAATCTATGCTCCAATGATATTATTAGAATCTATGCTCCAATAATGGAATAGAATCTATGCTCCAATGATAGAATAGAATCTATGCTCCAATGATAGAATATAATCTATGCTCCAATGATAGAATAGAATCTATGCTCCAATGATAGAATAGAATCTATGCTCCAATGATAGATTAGAATCTATGCTCCAATGTTAAAATAGAATCTATGCTCCAATAATAGAATAGAATCTATGCTCCAATGTTATAATAGAATCTATGCTCCAATGATGGAATAGATTCTTTGCTCCAATGATAGAATAGAATCTATCCTCCAATGATAGAATACAATCTATTCTCCAATGATTGAATAGAATCTACGCTCCAATGTTAGAATAGAATCAATCTATGCTCCAATGATAGAATAGAATCTATGCTCCAATGATAGAATAGAATCTATGCTCCAATGATAGAATAGAATCTATGCTCCAATGATAGAATAGAATCTATGCTCCAATGTTAGAATATAACCTATGCTCCAATGATAGAATAGAAACTATGCTCCAATGATAGAATAGAATCTATGCTCCAATGATAGAATAAAATGTATGCTTCAATGTTAAAATATAATCAATGATTCAATGCTGGAATAGAATCTATGCTCCAATGATAGAATAGAATCTATGCTCCAATGTTAGAATAGAATCTATGCTCCAATGTTAGAATAGAGTCTATGCTCCAATGTTAGAATAGAATCTATGTTCCAATGTTAGAATATAATCTACGCTCCATTTTTAGAATAGAATCTATGCTACAATGTTAGAATAGAGTATATGCTCCAATGATAAAATATAATCTATGCTCCAATGATAGAATAGAATCTATGCTCCAATGTAAGAATAGAATCTATGCTCCAATGATAGAATAGAATCTATGCTCCAATTGATGGAATAGAATCTGTGCTCCAATGATGGAATAGAATGTATGCTCCAATGATGGTATAGAATCTATGCTCCAATGATAGAATAGAATCTATGCTCCAATGATAGAATAGAATCTATGCTACAATGTTAGAATAGAATCTATGCTCCAATGATAGAATAGAATATATGCTGCAATGTTAGAAGAGAATCTATGCTCCAATTATAGAATATAATTTATGCTCCAATGACAGAATATAATCTATGCTCCAATGATAAAATCGATTCTATGCTCCAATGATAGAAAAGAATGTATGTTCCAATGATAGAATAGAATATATGTTCCAATGATAGAATAGAATCTAATCTCGAATGATAAAATAGAATCTATGCTCCAATGTTAGAATAGAATCTAGTTCCAATGATAGAATAGAAGCTATGCTCCAATGTTAGAATATAATCTATACTCCAATGATAAAATATAATCTATGCTCCAATGATAGAATAGAATCTATGCTCCAATGATAGTATAGAATCTATACGTCGATGATAGAATAGAATCTATACTCCAATGATAGAATAGAATCTATGCTCCAATGATAGAATAGAATCTATGCTCCAATGTTAGAATAGAAGTTTTATAGTATTGCTGTATATAGTTTCATTATTCTTGTTTCATTATATGGTTGCACTACCACTACAACACTGCACACATCACAGCTCGTCTACAGGAATTCTCTGTCTCTAGCTAGATCTTGCGCTTTCTCTGTTATCAAGTTCAAGGTCTCTTTAATATCTTGAAACCACCTTTCTCTTGGTCTGCCCCTGTCACGTCTTCCTGGAACTTTCCGATACTGATCATACCAGACTATGGATTTTGATGTGGCCGTGGTATTTAATTTTCAAGGCGTTGTTTATAAAAAAGACCTCTTCAATGTTCCAATCTTTAAATACGTTAGCAACACGCTAGTAACACGTTAGTAATACGTTAGCAACACGCTAGTAACACGTTAGTAACATGTTAGTAACATGTTAGTAATAAAAGAAAATACATAGTTAGATAAATCTGACGTTTAAAATAGTTTGTTCAAGAAGTACCTAACGTTCACAAATAATGCATGTTTATATAAATAGTTGAAAGCTATTCTCGCAACATATTCTGGAAGAGTGCTAGATTTAAATTAAAGATACAAATACAGTAGAAAGTAGCATAAACTGTGTGCAATAATTTTGTTTCAAATGCTTGACACGGACAGGTACAGTCATCGAATTCCTTTCAAATGAAGAAACAGTCATACAAGATGGAAGGTATACATATTTATTTATTTTTTGTTCCAAAATAACACCAATTCGGTCAGTTATGTAAAATGTCTAACGTGTGTGTCTTCTACTTTAATATTATATAAGTATAATCGATTAAAGCTGTTCAAATCTTTAATCTGAAAAGAATCGAACATTTGTATTTAAAACTTAATGTCAGTGACTGCAAAAAACTTTCAGATATATAAAGGGAAGAAACTCACACAGACTATGGCCTGCACTATTCATTTCTACAATGGCTCACTATTGTGTTTTTATTTGTCATATCATCCAAAAATCAGGAAAAATTACGTTTAAGCAAAAATTAAATGTGATTTTAATTAACACTAACTGTGATTTTATTTAATTCAAATAACCTGTCAATCAAAGTTATAATTTTATTCCAAATCCTCACTATGTGTACAATAAAATCATGCATTTTAAATTAAGAAATAAAAGTTAACAAGAGATTCTTGCTGACGTCTGTACAAGCATATGATGGTTACATACGACGGTCAGGTTGAGCAAATATTTGAATATTAAATGATCACACCAGAAGGCAGGCAGCATTCAACTGGTCGTGTTGGGTGGGTCGTGGGTGACAATTAGCCAGAGTACTCAGGGTTCGCTAACACCCACATGTTATGAAGGCTATTCTGAACTGTTGAAAGATGAGGGGAATACAACAATTAGGTTTATGTGAGTGTTTTTAGGTCGAATCTTTATTGTTTTCCTTCAACACGAAGACTCTATGCTGAACATCAATGTGTAATGAATGGTATCTTCTAGACCTTAGCTAATCAGTGCTTTAATTTAATTGATTAAGGTTAATGTATTAACAGAGGCACAAGAAAGAGGAGAAACAGAAAGGAGGAAGTGGAGAAGGAGGAGAATGAGGAGGAGAAGGATGAGAATGAGGAGGAGAAGGATGAGAATGAGGAGAAGGATGAGAATGAGGAGGAGAAGGAGGAGTAGGAGGAGGAGAAGGATGAGAATGAGGAGAAGGATGAGAATGAGGAGAAGGATGAGAATGAGGAGAAGGATGAGAATGAGGAGAAGGATGAGAATGAGGAGAAGGATGAGAATGAGGAGAAGGATGAGAATGAGGAGAAGGATGAGAATGAGGAGAAGGATGAGAATGAGGAGAAGGACGAGAATGAGGAGGCGAATGAGGAGGAGGATAAGAAAGTGGAGAAAAAGGCAAAGAAGAAAAATTTGTGAAGCACAAAAACATGAGAGGACGTGCAACAAGGAACAAACAACATAAACATGAGAGTACGCGCAACAAGGAACAAACAACATAAACACTAAGAGAAGTGAAACAAGAAACAAACAACATAAACATTAGGAGAACTGAAACAAGAAACAAACAACACAAACACGAGAGGACGTGCAACAAGGAACAAACAACATAAACATGAGGGGAAGTGCAACAAGGAACAAACAACATAAACACTAAGAGAAGTGAAACAAGAAACAAACAACATAAACATTAGGAGAACTGAAACAAGAAACAAACAACACAAACACGAGAGGACGTGCAACAAGGAACAAACAACATAAACATGAGGGGAAGTGCAACAAGGAACAAACAGCACAAACATGACGGGAAGTGCAACAAGGAACAAACAACACAAACATGAGAGGACGCGCAACAAGGAACAAACAACACAAACATGGGGGGAAGTGCAACAAGGAACAAACAGCACAAACATGAGGGGAAGTGCAACAAGGAACAAACAACACAAACATGAGAGGACGCGCAACAAGGAACAAACAACACAAACATGATGGGAAGTGAAACAAGGAACAAACAACACAAACATGAGGGGAAGTGAAACAAGTACCAAACAACATAAACATGAGAGGACGTGTATCAAGGAACAAACAATACAAACATGAAAGGACGTGCAACAAGGAACAAACAAAACAACAAAAAACATGAGGGGACGTGCAACAAGGAACAAACAACATAAACGTGAGAGGACGTGCAACAAGGAACAAACAACATAAACATGAGGGGAAGTGCAACAAGGAACAAACAATACAAACTTGATGGAAAGCGCAACATGCTGCAACAAAAAAAAACATGAGGTGACGTGCAACAAGTAACAAACAACAACAACTTCAGGAGAAGTGAAACAAGGAACAAACAACATAAACACGAGGGGAGATGCAACAGGAAACAGAAAACACAAACACAAGGAGAGGTGAAACAAGAAACACACAACATAAACATGAGAGGACGTACAACAAGGAACAAACAACATAAACAAAATAGGACTTGCAACAAGGAACAAACAACATAAACATAAGAGGACGTGCAACAAGGAACAAACAATATAAACATGAGGGGAAGTGCAACAAGGAACAAACAACATAAACATAAAGAGAAGTGCAACAAGGAACATACAAAATAAGCGTGAGGGGAAGTGCAACAAGGAACAAACATGAGGGGAAGTGCAACAAGGAACAAACATGAGGGGAAGTGCAACAAGGAACAAACATGAGGGGAAGTGCAACAAGGAACAAACATGAGGGGAAGTGCAACAAGGAACAAACATGAGGGGAAGTGCAACAAGGAACAAACATGAGGGGAAGTGCAACAAGGAACAAACATGAGGGGAAGTGCAACAAGGAACAAACATGAGGGGAAGTGCAACAAGGAACAAACATGAGGGGAAGTGCAACAAGGAACAAACAACATAAACATGAGGGGACGTGCAACAAGGAACAAACAACATAAACATGAGTGGACGTGCAACAAGGAACAAACAACATAAACATGAGTGGACGTGCAACAAGGAACAAACAACATAAACATGAGTGGACGTGCAACAAGAAACAAACAACATAAACAAAAGAGGACGTGCAACAAGGAACAAACAACATAAACAAAAGAGGACGTGCAACAAGGAACAAACAACATAAACATGAGTGGACGTGCAACAAGGAACAAACAACATAAACATGAGTGGACGTGCAACAAGAAACAAACAACATAAACATGAGAGGACGTGCAACAAGGAACAAACAACATAAACATGAGTGGACATGCAACAAGAAACAAACAACATAAACATGAGTGGACGTGCAACAAGGAACAAACAACATAAACATGAGAGGACGTGCAACAAGGAACAAACAACATAAACATGAGGGGACGTGCAACAAGGAACAAACAACATAAACATGAGAGGACGTGCAACAAGAAACAAACAACATAAACATGAGGGGCGGTGCAGGAAGGAACAGACAACTTCAACATGAGGGGAGATGTAACAAGGAACAGACAACACAAACATTAGGAGAAGTGAAACACGGAGCAAACACAAACCTGACGAGAAGTGAAACACGGAACAAACACAAACATGAAGAGAAATGAAACACGGAACAAACACAAACATGAGGCGAAGTGAAACACGCAACAAACACAAACATGAGGAAAAATGAAACACGGAACAAACACAAACATTAGGGGAAGTGAAACACGGAACAAACACAAACATGAGGGGAAGTGAAACAAGGAATAAACACAAACATGAGGGGAAGTGAAACACGGAATAAACACAAACATGAGGTGAAGTGAAACACGGAACAAACACAAACATGAGGGGAAGTGAAACACGGAACAAACACAAACATGAGGGGAAGTGAAGCAAGTGATAAACTGGGGTATACCCCTTCCTCATGAGATGGATCGCCGCGGCACTGTTTCAGAGGAAGGTGAAACTCAGATGTGTAAGTCGGTCTTCCGAGCCAACATCCATTTGCCCAGGGCTGCCACAAGGCTCACCATTGTCACCAGTTCTATTTAACGTGTACACAATAACGATCACGGAACAAAAGCTGGATGGGAGGGGAAGAACTATGAGTTTTGCTGATGATATTCTGGTATATCGACAGGGAAGAGACAGACGGGAAATCGCCTCCACAATGCAAGACGAACTCGATCGCATTTCTTCCTGGTGTGGGGTTTCAGGTGCCTTCATCATCATCATTGAGTGCCATCTCCGCATCGAAGGTTGGCTACCATGGAGCGCCATTCCACTCTGTCTCTTGCTTTGATGGTGCAGATTGTCATATGCTGACTTGTCCATCTGTTGATGTTACTCGTCCATGTTAGTCTTGGTCTGCCTCTGCCTCTTTTACCTTGTATTTTCCCTCCCAATATTACTTTTATTAGGCTGTTGTGTCTTTTAACATGACCCAAAAATTTCATTTGTCTTGCTCTAATTGTGTTTAGTAGTTCTCTTTTCATTTTTAGTTGTTTTAAAACTTCATCGTTTGTTTTCTTTTCTTTCCATCCAATTCTACCTATTCTTCTATAAATCCACATTTCAAATGCTTCAATTTACTGGTCTAATGTCCATGTTTCTGCACCACACAGGAATATTGAGAAGATGTAACATTTTGCTATTCTTAGTTTTAGCCCTGGTGTTAATTGTTTTGATGTTAGTATATTTTTCATGGCATTGAAATTACTTTTTGCCATACCTATTCTTTTATTTATTTCAGTTTTACATTTTCCATCACTGGTTATAGTATGTCCAAGGTAGTTGTAGATATAGATGTATTCCTTCCACTTTGATATTTAATTGTAGGTCTTGAGAATTTTCTTTGTTTATGATCATAGTTTTGGAGCCGCGATAGTTCAGTGGTTAGTGAACTGGACTACAAAGGACAAGGGGTAGGATCCCAACCGACGGCTTCCGGGCTCACCCAGCCTTAAATGGGTACCGGATTTTTTTCTGGGAAAGTAAAGCAGCCCGGGCATAATACCGACCACATTACCCAAAAAATCATGTGCTGAAGGTCTGTATAAATTAGGGTCACTAACACCATATTTCCCTATACGCCACTTGGCGTGACGGGGGTACTTTACTTTTTACTATGATCATAGTTTTAGTCTTTTTGATATGCATATCTAGTCCATATTTCTTGCTTGTGATGTTTATCACATTAAGCAATTGTTGTAGATCTTTAGGATTTTCTGCTAGTAGTACAGTATCATCAGCACTTCTTAGGTTATTGATTATCTTCCCATTAATGTTTAGGCCTGGCATCTCAGTGATGTTTTTAAAGATTTGCTCAGTGTATAGATTGAACAAGCTTGGTGATAGGATGCATCCTTGTCTTACTCTTCTTTTTATATCAATGGGTGTAGAGTTCTCCTTGTTATATTTTATTATTGCTGTTTGCTCCCAGTATAGATTACATATCAGTCGTATGTCTATGTCATCCAGATTTATATCTTTTAGGCAGCTTATAAGTTGATTCTCCCGTGTGTTACCGGGGCCTCATTATGTGGGAAGTAAAGAATAGTGACACCGTGGCCTTCCAGGCATGTCGTAAGAGGCGACTAAGGAGATTGATCGATGGCTTGACAAGCTGTCATTGTAAAAAGCATTGTTATGGAAACAGAACCATAGATTTTAGAAGCAGTGATCTCTGCAATATGTGCCATTTTGGCACGCAAGGTTTCTGTTTTTGAGATTGTAGTTCTGCCCTATGTGCCGTCTTCGGCTCGAAAGGACAATAGATAGATAGAAAAGTTGATTATGGTGTATTCTATCAATTGCTTTGGTGTAGTCTATGAAGCAGGCATATATTGGTTTGTTTACTTCTA
This sequence comes from Megaustenia siamemsis, assembly GCA_032433765.1. Taxonomy (NCBI): domain Eukaryota; kingdom Metazoa; phylum Mollusca; class Gastropoda; order Stylommatophora; family Ariophantidae; genus Megaustenia; species Megaustenia siamemsis. The sequence continues at coordinate 28,305,329 of JAVIAB010000008.1, forward strand.
TGTACTTTTCAATCAATGTCCTCATGCTGAATATGGCTTCTTTTGTCCCACTGTTTTTCCTGAATCCGAATTGCTGCTTATCTAATTCAGTATTGATTTTATTCTGAATCCTTCCCTGTATAACATTTAGTAAAATTGTGGTTACCTGGCTCATTAGGCTTATTGTTCTAAAATCACTGCATTCAACTGCACTATTATTTTTAGGCAATGCAATGAAAGTTGATGTTTTTAGTTCATTTGGTATGTATCCTGTATGGTATATGTCATTGCATATGACTGTGATCACTTCGATGCCAAAATATTCTAGTGCCTGTATCATCTCTATATGTATATTGTCAGGGCTTGCTGCTTTTCCCTTTTTCATTGTTTTTATAGCTTTTTCTACTTCAGATTTGATAGCTTTTTCTACTTCAGATTTTATAGTTGTATGTACATTTTATCATTGGTTTTTTTTCCCTTTCGTCATGAAATAATTCTGTTACGTTTTCCTGCCATCTATCGATTATATCTTTGTTGTCTGTTAGCATTCTTCTCTCTTTGTTTGCAATACATCCGCTTCCTGTAGCTTTTTTGTCTTTATTAGTCATTCTTTTTATTTCTGTGTGCATTCCTCTTAAATTTTGTTTACTTTCCATAGTTTCGACTTCTAGACATCTTTAGTTGAGCTAGTCTTCCTTTGCCTTTTTCAGGTGCCTTGGTTAATCCTAATAAAGCATCAGTTGCATGGTTCTCCCTTAATAATCATATCGTTCATACCACCACACCGGTAGTACGAATGGGAGCTGATGAGGTGACCAGGGATAAGTTGATGACATACCTTGGAGTTAAGTTTGATCGCAGCCTGTGTTTTCGGGACCACGTCGACCATGTGATAACAAAATCCCGCAAAGGATTAGCCGCCTTGAAGGTCATGGCAGCTGCCAACATCGAGCAGAGGCTACTTACTTTTCTGTTCCAGGGATTAGTCCTCGCACCAATCGAGTATGCCCTGACAATTCTTACTGTCAGTACGACTCAAATTGATAGGCTGGATAAAATACAAAATGAAGCCATGCGCATTATCCTGGGATGTACGAGGGATACTCCCTTTGTAGCAATGAGGTATCTTCTTGACTTTTCAACCATGGATGACAGAATCAAGATCTGGAGAGCACGAGCATACCTGAAGATTAGTACAGATAAAGAGCATCCATTGCACCACGTTCAACACAGGGAAAATTGCCAGGCTAAAAGAGGCAAATCATGGGTGGGCCGAGCAGAAGATGTCATCAAACAGGTTTGTGGGCTTACCAATATCAGACTTGGTGAGGAGTGGATACCGGTGCCTACGTCATTCAAGGGGACTTTCTCGTGTATTGTCACACTCGACAGGAAAAGTAGGGAACAGAACCCGGTCGTGGTTAATGCTGAGGTCAACGGTCTCATCTGCGATAACACCGATGAGAAAGATGCAGTCATCTATACAGACGGATCTGTAAGACGACACCAAAGAAGTGCATGGGCATTTACAGCACGCTCAGCAGGCAGAATAGTCAAAGAAGACAGTGGTGCATACGTCATGACCACGAGTAGCATGACAATGGAGGTGATGGCAGTGACCAAGGCATTCAAATGGTTAGAGTCACACGACTACACCCACGCATGTATACTGAGTGATTCGATGAGCATGATAAAAAAGTGGAGGCGGGCTCTGTACGTATGCAATGAGTAGAGTCGTTGCAGAAATCTAAAATATGTAAGGTCACCTTTGTCTATGTCCCAGGACATGCGGGACTACGGGGAAATGAGAGAGCGGACAGGTTGGCTAGCGGCGCTGTCGTTGAGGACGGGCAACCAATGGATCGGGCGGACATCATCAATGCCCTCCGAGATGTGGGAAGAGCACAGGACTTCGACAAACACAGGTCCACGTCACTCCTTCGGATGATGTAAATGGGAGTTAAGATGGGCACAGCCAGAAATGAGAAACTTAGTGGCCGTGTAAGAAAGCGTATCAACCAACATAGAACTGGAGTCATCAGTCGCTGGACACTGAGGGAATTGCTGAGCTGGGGATCTGAGCACCTATGGACATGTTCGGAGTGCAATGAAGATGACCCGCAAATAACTCAATAACTCAATAACTCAAGGGAAAACCACAAACGTAAGGATAATCGAAACAAAGAACATACACAAACATGAAGGGAATCGAAACAAAAAACACACACAAACATGAGAGGAATCGAAACAAAGAACACACACAAACATGAGAGGAATCGAAACAAAGAACACACACAAACATGAAAGGAATCGAAACAAAAAACACACACAAACAAGAGGGGAATCGAAATAAAGAACACACACAAACAAGAGGGGAATCGAAACAAAGAACACACACAAACATGAGAGGAATCGAAACAGAGAACACACACAAACATGAGAGGAATCGAAACAAAGAACACACACAAACATGAGAGGAATCGAAACAAAGAACACACACAAACAAGAGGGGAATCGAAACAAAGAACACACACAAACAAGAGGGGAATCGAAACAAAGAACACACACAAACATGAGAGGAATCGAAATAAAGAACACACACAAACATGAGAGGAATCGAAACAAAGAACACACACAAACAAGAGGGGAATCGAAACAAAGAACACACACAAACATGAGAGGAATCGAAACAAAGAACACACACAAACATGAGGGTAATCGAAACAAAGAACACACACAAACATGAGGGGAATCGAAACAAAGAACACACACAAACATGAGGGGAATCGAAACAAAGAACACACACAAACATGAGGGGAATCGAAACAAGGGACAAATACAAACATGAGGGGAATCGAAACAAGGGACAAACACAAACACGAGTGGAAGTTTAAGGCGTGTGTATAACCAAAGATGTGAGTACTTATGACGTCGATACTTTACCACAACCAATCACTGAAGCAACAAGAAATATGTTCAGTGCATTCGTCGCTTCTTCTTGTGACTTAGGAATTAGGGTATCCATCTTATCCAATGTTTATACAAATATTTGTAGATAATGTGGACGGCATCACGCCAGGTCGCCCTACTTTTCCAAAGAGGATATCTGCTACACACGTCTAAATGAACTTGAAAGTTTGAATGACTTTTAAATAATAATTTGCTGCTTACACACAATTCAAACAAAACAAATGAAATGTGTGGGGCATGTTAAAAGACACAACGGCCTAATAAACGTAATATTGGAAGGGAATAAACAAGGTAAAAGAGGCAGAAGCAGACCAAGACTAACACGGACGAATAACATCAAAAGATTGAAAAGTCAGCCTATGACAATCTGCACCATCAAAGCAAGAGGCAGAGTGGAATGGCGCTCTATAGTAACCAACCTTCGATGCGGAGACGGTACTCAATGATGATGATGATGAATTTGCTGCTTAGGATTTGAACTTGGCCCCTTGTGACCAGTAGATGGGAGAACTAACCACTTCGCTATCGCATCTTCTAAAACCCCCAAAAGCAAACATACGTAGGGAGGTCAAAAAGTAATGCACACCAATTTTTTTCTCGGCTAATAATAAAGATAGGAATATGAAATTTTGCACACTTGGAATATGACATGTTCCAATTATGTGTACCAAATTGCACAGCATTCTGAAAAATATTACGCAATCTATGAACCGTTAAAATGGAGCTTGTCAGCAATGTCCGTTACAAACAGCGAATTGTCATAGAGTTTCTGGTTGCGGAAAAAGAAACTGTGGCAAAACATTCATAAACGACTGTGTGCAGTGTACAAATGTTCTGCAGTCGATAGGAGCACAGTTAGTCGCTGGGTTCAGAGAATTAAAGCTGCAGAAAGTGTACGAGTGGAGCTGCATGATTTACCGCGTTCTGGACGTGTTGCCTCGGCTACCAGCACAGACATGTTAAACCGGGCTGATGCCATTATTCGTAAGGATATGCGTATCACTAGTCAGCAATTGGCATTGCAGCTTACAGTCAGCAAGGGAAGTGCAATCGCAATTTTTAAAACTCTCGGATATTCAAAGATTTGCGCTCGATGGGTTCCTCGGTGCCTAACAAATGATCACAGAGTTCAAAGGAAAACATTCTGTTCTGAATTGTTGGAGCGTTTCGGTGTTGAAGGAGAAATGTTTTTGTCAAAAATTTTTACCGGTGACGAAACGTGGGCACATTATTATGAGCCTGAAACAATAATGCAGTCAATGGAATGGCATCATCAGCAGTCACCAAAAATAAAAAAAATTAAAAACATCTCCATCAGCCGGAAAGGTGATGATCACTGTCTTCTGGGACATTGATGGTGTGATTCTTGTTGATGTAATGACAAGAGGTGAGACAATCAACTCGACAGCTTACATCAATACACTGACAAACTCAAAAATCGGTTCAAAAGAGTTCGGCCTAATAAGCCATCTGCAGATTTGTTGCTTCAACATGACAATTCACGCCCTCACACAAGTCTGGTAACACGGGAAGCAATCAACAATTTGGTTGTACTGTACTGCCCCATCCTCCTTACAGCCCTGATCTGGCTCCCTCAGATTTCCATCTGTTTGGACCACTCAAAAAATTCCTGCGTGGGACACACTTTGACAATAATGAGGGTGTGATCCGTGCAGTTAAAAAATGGCTACGCGAGCAGGACAAAACTTGGTACAAACGAGGCATTCATGACCTAGTTTCGCGTTGGCGTAAGGCAATACGCTTGGACGAAGATTATGTTGAAAAATAGGTAGTGTAAAGGGGATGTTCAGCTACAATCTGTGAAAATTTCACACATTTTGCCCGAATAGTTTCCGAGAAAAAAATTGGTGTGCATTACTTTTTGACCTCCCTTCAGTACATTTGATTTGTGTACAGCTGAACATTCTATTCTAATGCATTTTTTTACTTCTGGAAGCACTAGGGAATATATAAATGAGACACACTTACCGAGATCAACGAAACAGACTAGCTGAGAAGGATCAGATAGACTTACTGAGATGGATGAGACAGACTTACTGAGATGGATGAGAAAAACATGCTGAGAAGGATGAGATAGACTTACTGAGATGGATGAGACAGACTTACTGAGATGGATGAGACAGACTTACTGAGATGGATGAGACAGATGTACTGAGATGGATGAGACAAACTTACTGAGATGAATGAGACAGACTTACTGAGATGGATGAGACAGACTTACTGAGATGGATGAGATAGACTTACTGAGATGGATGAGACAGACTTACTGAGATGGATGAGACAGACTTACTGAGATGGATCAGACAGACTTACTGAGATGGATGAGACAGACTTACTGAGATGGATGAGACAGACTTACTGAGATGGATGAGACAGACTTACTGAGATGAATGAGACAGACTTACTGAGATGGATGAGATAGACTTACTGAGATGGATGAGACAGACTTACTGAGATGGATGAGACAAACTTACTGAGATGAATGAGACAGACTTACTGAGATGGATGAGATAGACTTACTGAGATGGATGAGACAGACTTACTGAGATGGATCAGACAGACTTACTGAGATGGATGAGACAGACTTACTGAGATGGATGAGACAGACTTACTGAGATGGATGAGACAGACTTACTGAGATGGATGAGATAGACTTACTGAGATGGATGAGACAGACTTACTGAGATGGATGAGACAGACTTACTGAGATGGATGAGACAGACTTACTGAGATGGATGAGACAGACTTACTGAGATGGATGAGATAGACTTACTGAGATGGATGAGACAGACTTACTGAGATGGATGAGACAGACTTACTGAGATGGATCAGACAGACTTACTGAGATGGATGAGACAGACTTACTGAGATGGATGAGACAGACTTACTGAGATGGATGAGACAGACTTGCTGAAATGGATGAGACATACTTACTGAGATGGATGAGACAGACTTACTGAGATGGATGAGACAGACTTCCTGAGGTGGATGAGACAGACTTACTGAGATGGATGAGACAGACTTACTGAGATGGATGAGACAGACTTACTGAGATGGATGAGACAGACTTACTGAGATGGATGAGACAGACTTACTGAGATGGATGAGATAGACTTACTGAAATGGATGAGACATACTTACTGAGATGGATGAGACAGATTTACTGAGATGGATGAGACAGACTTACTGAGATGGATGAGACAGACTTACTGAGATGGATGAGACAAACTTACTGAGATGGATGAGACAAACTTACTGAGATGGATGAGACAAACTTACTGAGATGGATGAGACAGACTTACTGAGATGGATGAGACAGACTTACTGAGATGGATGAAACAGACTTACTGAGATGGATGAGACAGACTTACTGAGATGGATGAGACAGACTTACTGAGATGGATGAGACAGACTTACTGAGATGGATGAGACAGACTTACTGAGATGGATGAGACAGACTTACTGAGATGGATGAGACAGACTTACTGAGATGGATGAGACAGACTTACTGAGATGGATGAGACAGACTTACTGAGATGGATGAGACAGACTTACTGAGATGGATGAGATAGACTTATTGAGATGGATGAGACAGACTTACTGAGATCGATGAGACAGACTTACTGAGATGGATGAGACAGACTTACTGAGATGGATGAGACAGACTTACTGAGATGGATGAGACAGACTTACTGAGATGGATGAGACAGACTTACTGAGATGGATGAGACAGACTTACTGAGATGGATGAGACAGACTTACTGAGATGGATGAGACAGACTTACTGAGATGGATGAGACAGACTTACTGAGATGGATGAAACAGACTTACTGAGATGTATGAGACAGACTTACTGAGATGGATGAGACAGACTTACTGAGATGGAAGAGACAGACTTACTGAGATGGATGAGACAGACTTACTGAGATCGATGAGACAGACTTACTGAGGTGGATGAGACAGACTTACTGAGATCGATGAGACAGACTTACTGAGATCGATGAGACAAACTTACTGAGATGGATGAGACAGACTTACTGAGATCGATGAGACAAACTTACTGAGATGGATGAGAAAAACTTGCTGAGAAGGATGAGATAGACTTACTGAGATGGATGAGACAGATTTACTGAGATGGATGAGACAGACTTACTGAGATGGATGAGACAGACTTACTGAGATGGATGAGACAGACTTACTGAAATGGATGAGACAGACTTACTGAGATGGATGAGACAGACTTACTGAGATGGATGAGACAGACTTACTGAGATGGATGAGACAGACTTACTGAGATGGATGAGACAAACTTACTGAGATGGATGAGACAAACTTACTGAGATGGATGAGACAGACTTACTGAGATGGATGAGACAGACTTACTGAGATGGATGAGACAGACTTACTGAGATGGATGAGACAGACTTACTGAGATGGATGAGACAGACTTGCTGAGATGGATGAGACAGACTTACTGAGATGGATGAGACAGACTTACTGAGATGAATGAGACAAACTTACTGAGATGGATGAGACAAACTTACTGAGATGGATGAGGCAGACTTACTGAGATGGATGAGACAGACTTACTGAGATCGATGAGACAGACTTAATGAGATGGATGAGACAGACTTACTGAGATGGATGAGACCAACTTACTGAGATAGATGAGACAAACTTACTGAGATGGATCAGACAAACTTACTGAGATGGATGAGACAAACTTAGTGAGATGGATGAGACAAACTTACTGCGATGGATGAGATAGACTTACTGAGATGGATGAGACAAACTTACCATAGAAGGATCAGATAGACTTACTGAGATCGATGAGACAGACTTACTGAGAAGGATGAGATATACTTACTGAGATCACTGAGACAGACTTACTGAGATGGATGAGACAGACTTACTGAGATGGATGAGACAGACTTACTGAGATGGATGAGACAGACTTACTGAGATCGATGAGACAAACTTACTGAGATGGATGAGACAGACTTACTGAGATCGATGAGACAAACTTACTGAGATGGATGAGACAAACATGCTGAAAAGGATGAGATAGACTTACTGAGATGGATGAGACAGACTTACTGAGATCGATGAGACAGACTTACTGAGATGGATGAGACAGACTTACTGAGATCGATGAGACAAACTTACTGAGATGGATGTGACAGACTTACTGAGATGGATGAGACAGACTTACTGAGATGGATGAGACAGATTTACTGAGATCGATGAGACAGACTTACTGAGATCGATGAGACAGACTTACTGAGATGAATGAGACAGACTTGTTAGATGGATGAGAAAAACTTCCTGTGATGGATGAGACAGACTTGCTGAGATGGAATAGACAGACTTGCTGAGATTGATGAGACAGACTTACTGAGATCGATGAGACAAACTTACTGAGATTGATGAGATAAACTTTCTGAGATCGATGAGATAAACTTACTGAGATCGATGAGATAAACTTACTGAGATCGATGAGACAAACTTACTGAGATTGATGAGACAAACTTACTGAGTTCGATGAGACAAACTTACTGAGATCGATGAGATAAATTTACTGAGATCGATGAGACAAACTTACTGAGATCGATGAGATAAACTTACTGAGATTGATGAGACAAACTTACTGAGATTGATGAGACAAACTTACTGAGACGGATGAGACAAACTTACTGAGACCGATGAGACAGACTTACTGAGATCGATGAGACAGATTTACTGAGATCGATGATACATAATGAGATTGATGAAACCGACCTACTGAGATCGATGAGACAGACTTACTGAGATCGATGAAACAGACTTACTTCCAATACATGTTATGCTTATGAGGTCTTGCTTGATTGAGTTGAGTCTACTGTAGTCTGTCACTGTTAACACTCGTCTAGGATCTCCTGCTATGTTCCTCAGCTCCTTCTCATCAATAGTCTCCCCTAGTTTACCTGAATGTTCAATGAAAACATAATTATGTCTCCTTCTTTGTGTCCATCCATTTGTGCAATGTGATAATATGATATACATCAAACTAAATATGATATATACGTGGCCCTTGACTTTAATGTTGTTTCTTTTAGAGTAAAAGAAAAAAATAAAGAATTACTTGAAGAGACACAAAAAAACACAAATGGTGGTATAAGAAAAACAGTTGGAAAAATCAGGTCAGTTTTAACAGAAATTAACTATTTGAATCTCATATAGTATTAGTCTAATTTAGTCTACTCTAGTCTAATCTAGTCTAATCTAATCTAGTCTTGTCAAATCTAGTCTAGTCTAGTCTAATCTAGTCTAATCTAATCTACTCTAGTCTAAGCTAGTCTAATCTAATCTACTCTAGTCTACTCTAGTCTAAGCTAGTCTAATCTAATCTACTCTAGTCTACTCTAGTCTAATCTAATCTAATCTAGTCGAGTCTAATCTACTCTACTCTAGTCTACTCTAGTCTAAGCTAGTCTAATTTAATCTACTCTAGTCTAAGCTAGTCTAATCTAATCTACTCTAGTCTACTCTAGTCTAAGCTAGTCTAATCTAATCTAGTCTAATCTAGTCGTCTAGTCTGGTCTAATCTAATCTAATCTAGTCTAGTCTAGTCTAATCTAGTCTAATCTAGTCTAGTCTAATCATGTCTAATCTTGTCTAGTCTAATCTAGTTTAATCTAGTCTAATATAGTCTAATCAGTCTAGTCGACAGATCAACTTCATTGCTCAATTGCACAACTCCTCAGCGCGTTCTCTGTATGAAGCACACTCGCCACACACTAGCAAGAGCACTAAAGATGGCGTCAGCACAGATGCACGAACTCTGTAGTACCAACAAAGACCTTGTCCCAAGCCTCCAAAGTCGATTTTTACGACATGCCAAGTGCAACTGGCCCTATACTTTTCTTCTTTGATCGTGGTCAGATGATCGTTATGTGTCTACATTGTTATTTCAACTATTTTAGGTCATGTTTTTTTCAGCATTATGCAAGTTCCGTATTTCTGCCACCGAAAATCGTGGTACTCATTTAAGGCTGTGTGAACCTACAAAATGTACAGATTTAAGACTAGAAGAACCTACAAGTTATACACATTTAAGGCTGGATCAACCTACAAATTGTACCAATTTAAGGCTGGAAGAACCTACAAATTGTACCCATTTAAGGCTGGATGAACCTACAAATTGTACCAATTTAAGGCTGGAAGAACATACAAATTGTACCAATTTAAGGCTGGAAGAACATACAAATTATACCCATTTAAGGCTGGAAGAACATACAAATTGTACCAATTTAAGGCTGGAAGAACATACAAATTGTACCCATTTAAGGCTGGAAGAACATACAAATTGTACCAATTTAAGGCTGGAAGAACATACAAATTGTACCCATTTAAGGCTGGAAGAACATACAAATTGTACCCATTTAAGGCTTCTGAACCTACAAGTAAAACCCATTTAAGGCTTGTGAACCTACAAGTTTTAACCATTTTAGGCTGGATGAACCTACAAGTTGCACCCATTTAAGGCTTGTGAACCTACAAGTTTTAACCATTTAAAGCTAATGAACCTACAAATTGTACCCATTTAACGCTGGTGAACCTATAAGTTGTACCCATTTAAAGCTGATGAACCTACAAATTGTACCCATTTAAGGCTGATGAACCTACAAATTGTACCCATTTAACGCTGGTGAACCTACAAGTTGTACCAATTTAAAGCTGAAGAACCTACAAGTTGTAACAATTTAAAGCTGATGAACCTACAAATTGTACCCATTTAACGCTGGTGAACCTACAAATTGTAATCATTTAAAGCTGATGAACCTACAAATTGTACCCATTTAACGCTGATAAACCTACAAGTTGTACCTATTTAAGGCTGGTGAACCTACAAGTTGTACCCATTTAAGGCTGGCGAACCTACAAGGCCGACCACAGACTGTCACATGAGGCTACTTTTTGATGACCTGACCATTGACTGTCACAAGAGGCTACTCTTTGATGACCTGACCATAGACTGTCACAAGAGGCTACTCTTTGATGACCTGACCACATACTGTCACAAGAGGCTACACTTTGATGTCCCGACCACAGACTGTCACAAGAGGCTACACTTTCATGACCGGTCCACAGACTGTCAGAAGAGGCTACACTTTGATGACATGATCACAGACTGTCACAAGAGGGTACACTTTGATGACCTGACCACAGACTGTCACAAAAGGCTACTCTTTGATGACCTGACCACAGACTGTCACAAGAGGTTACACTGTGATGTTCCGACCACAGACTGTCACAAGAGGCTACTCTTTGATGACCTGACCACAGACTGTCACAAGAGGCTACACTTTGATGACCTGATCACAGACTGTCATAAGAGGCTACTCTTTGATGTCCCGACCACAGACTGTCACAAGAGGCTACACTTTGAAGACCTGAACACAGACTGTCAGAAGAGGCTACTCTTTGATGACCTGACCACAGACTGTCATAAGAGGCTATTCTTTGATGACCTGACCAAAGGCTATAAAAGAGGCTACTCTTTGATGACCTGACCACAGACTGTCACAAGAGGCTACTCTTTGATGACCTGACCACAGACTGTCACAAGAAGTTACTCTTTGATGACCTGACCACAGACTGTCATAAGAGGCTACTCTTTGATGTCCCAACCACAGATTGTCACAAGAGGCTACACTTTGGTGACCTGACCACAGACTGTCACAAGAAGCTACTCTTTGATGACCTGACCACAGACTGTCACAAGAGGATATACTTTGATGACCTGACCACAGACTATCACAAGAGGCTACTCTTGGATGACCTGACCAGAGACTGTCACAAGAGGCTACTCTTTGGTGACCTGACAACAGACTGTCACAAGAGGCTACTCTTTGATGACCTGACCATAGACTGTCATAAGAGGCTACTCTTTGATGACCTGACCACAGGCTGTCACAAGAGATTACTCTTTGATGACCTGACCACAGACTGTCACAAGAGGCTACTCTTTGATGACCTGACGACAGACTGTCACAAGGGGCTACTCTTTGATGACCTCACCACAGGCTGTCACAAGAGGCTACTCTTGATGACCTGACCACAGACTGTCACAAGAGGCTACTCTATGATGACCTGACCACATACTGTCAGAAGAGGCTACTCTTTGATGACCTGACCATTGACTGTCACAAGAGGCTACTCTTTGATGACCTGACCACATACTGTCACAAAAGGCTACACTTTGATTTCCCAATCACAGACTATCACAAGAGGCTACTCTTTGATGACCTGACCACAGACTGTAACAAGAGGCTACTCTTTGATGACCTGACCACAGACTGTCACAAGAGGCTACTTTTTGAAGACCTGACCATAGACTGTCACAAGAGGCTACTCTATGATGACCTGACCACATACTGTCAGAAGAGGCTACTCTTTGATGACCTGACCATTGACTGTCACAAGTGGCTACTCTTTGATGACCTGACCACAGACTGTCACAAGAGGCTAGTCTTTGATGACCTGATTACAGACTGTCACAAGAGGCTACTCTTTGATGACCTGACCACAGACTGTCACAAGAGGCTACTCTTTGATGACCTGACCATTGACTGTCACAAGAGGCTACTCTTTGATGACCTGACCACATACTGTCACAAAAGGCTACACTTTGATTTCCCAATCACAGACTATCACAAGAAGCTACTCTTTTATGACCTGACCACAGACTGTAACAAGAGGCTATTCTTTGATGACCTGACCACATACTGTCACAAGAGTCTAATCTTTGATGATCTGACCACAGGCTGTCACAAGAGGCTACTCTTTGATGACCTGACCACAGACTGTCACAAGAGGCTACTCTATGATGACCTGACCACATACTGTCAGAAGAGGCTACTCTTTGATGACCTGACCATTGACTGTCACAAGAGGCTACTCTTTGATGACCTGACCACATACTGTCACAAAAGGCTACACTTTGATTTCCCAATCACAGACTATCACAAGAGGCTACTCTTTGATGACCTGACCACAGACTGTAACAAGAGGCTACTCTTTGATGACCTGACCACAGACTGTCATAAGAGGCTACTCTTTGATGACCTGAACTCAGACTGTCACAAAAGGCTACTCTTTGATGACCTGATCACAGACTGTCACAAGAGGCTACTCTTTGAAGACCTGACCGCAGACTGTCACAAGAGGCTACTCTTTGATGACCTGACCACAGACTGTCACAAGAGGCTAATCTTTGATGATCTGACAATAAACTGTCACAAGAGGCTACTCTTTGATGACCTGATTACAGACTGTCACAAGAGGCTACTCTTTGATGACCTGACCACAGACTGTCACAAGAGGCTAGTCTTTGATGACCTGATTGCAGACTGTCACAAGAGGCTACTTTTTGAAGACCTGACCATAGACTGTCACAAGAGGCTACTCTTTGATGACCTGAACACAGACTGTCACAAGAGGCTACTCTTTGTTGACCTGATTACAGACTATCACAAGAGGATAACCTTTGATGACCTGACCACAGACTGTCACAAGAGGCTAATCTTTGATGATCTGACAATAGACTGTCACAAGAGGCTACTCTTTGATGACCTGATTACAGACTGTCACAAGAGGCTACTCTTTGATGACCTGACCACAGACTGTCACAAGAGGCTAGTCTTGATGACCTGATTACAGACTGTCACAAGAGGCTACTCTTTGATGACCTGACCACAGACTGTCACAAGAGGCTACTCTTTGATGACCTGACCATTGACTGTCACAAGAGGCTACTCTTTGATGACCTGACCACATACTGTCACAAAAGGCTACACTTTGATTTCCAATCACAGACTATCACAAGAAGCTACTCTTTATGACCTGACCACAGACTGTAACAAGAGGCTATTCTTTGATGACCTGACCACAGACTGTCACAAGAGTCTAATCTTTGATGATCTGACCACAGGCTATCACAAGAGGCTACTCTTTGATGACCTGACCACAGACTGTCATAAGAGGCTACTCTATGGTGACCTGACCACATACTGTCAGAAGAGGCTACTCTTTGATGACCTGACCATTGACTGTCACAAGAGGCTACTCTTTGATGACCTGACCACATACTGTCACAAAAGGCTACACTTTTTCCAATCACAGACTATCACAAGAGGCTACTCTTTGATGACCTGACCACAGACTGTAACAAGAGGCTACCCTTTGATGACCTGACCACAGACTGTCACAAGAGGCTACTCTTTGATGACCTGAACACAGACTGTCACAAAAGGCTACTCTTTGATGACCTGATCACAGACTGTCACAAGAGGCTACTCTTTGAAGACCTGACCGCAGACTGTCACAAGAGGCTACTCTTTGATGACCTGACCACAGACTGTCACAAGAGGCTAATCTTTGATGATCTGACAATAGACTGTCACAAGAGGCTACTCTTTGATGACCTGATTACAGACTGTCACAAGAGGCTACTCTTTGATGACCTGACCACAGACTGTCACAAGAGGCTAGTCTTTGATGACCTGATTGCAGACTGTCACAAGAGGCTACTTTTTGAAGACCTGACCATAGACTGTCACAAGAGGCTACTCTATGATGACCTGACCACATACTGTCAGAAGAGGCTACTCTTTGATGACCTGACCATTGACTGTCACAAGAGGCTACTCTTTGATGACCTGACCACATACTGTCACAAAAGGCTACACTTTGATTTCCCAATCACAGACTATCACAAGAGGCTACTCTTTGATGACCTGACCACAGACTGTAAAAAGAGTCTACTCTTTGATGACCTGACCACAGACTGTCATAAGAGGCTACTCTTTGATGACCTGAACACAGACTGTCACAAAAGGCTACTCTTTGATGACCTGATCACAGACTGTCACAAGAGGCTACTCTTTGAAGACCTGACCGCAGACTGTCACAAGAGGCTACTCTTTGATGACCTGACCACAGACTGTCACAAGAGGCTAATCTTTGATGATCTGACAATAAACTGTCACAAGAGGCTACTCTTTGATGACCTGATTACAGACTGTCACAAGAGGCTACTCTTTGATGACCTGACCACAGACTGTCACAAGAGGCTAGTCTTTGATGACCTGATTGCAGACTGTCACAAGAGGCTACTTTTTGAAGACCTGACCATAGACTGTCACAAGAGGCTACTCTTTGATGACCTGAACACAGACTGTCACAAGAGGCTACTCTTTGTTGACCTGATTACAGACTATCACAAGAGGATAACCTTTGATGACCTGACCACAGACTGTCACAAGAGGCTACTCTTTGATGACCTGACCATTGACTGTCACAAGAGGCTACTCTTTGATGACCTGACCACATACTGTCACAAAAGGCTACACTTTGATTTCCCAATAACAGACTATCACAAGAGGCTACTCTTTGATGACCTGACCACAGACTGTCACAAGAGGCTACACTTTGATGACCTGATCACAGACTGTCACAAGAAGTTACTCTTTGATGACCTGACCACAGACTGTCAAAAGAAGCTACTCTTTGATGTCCTGACCACAGACTGTCATAAGAGGCTACTCTTTGATGTCCCGACCACAGACTGTCACAAGAGGCTACACTTTGAAGACCTGACCACAGACTGTCAGAAGAGGCTACTCTTTGATGACCTGACCACAGACTGTCATAAGTGGCTATTCTTTGATGACCTGACCACAGGCTATAAAAAGAGGCTACTCTTTGATGACCTGATCACAGACTGTCACAAGAGGCTACTCTTTGATGACCTGATCACAGACTGTCACAAGAGGCTACTCTTTGATGTCCTGACCACAGACTGTCATAAGAGGCTACTCTTTGATGTCCCAACCACAGACTGTCACAAGAGGCTACACTTTGGTGACCTGACCACAGACTGTCACAAGAAGCTACTCTTTGATGACCTGACCACAGACTGTCACAAGAGGATATACTTTGATGACCTGACCACAGACTATCACAAGAGGCTACTCTTGGATGACCTGACCAGAGACTGTCACAAGAGGCTACTCTTTGGTGACCTGACAACAGACTGTCACAAGAGGCTACTCTTTGATGACCTGACCATAGACTGTCATAAGAGGCTACTCTTTGATGACCTGACCACAGGCTGTCACAAGAGATTACTCTTTGATGACCTGACCACAGACTGTCACAAGAGGCTACTCTTTGATGACCTGACGACAGACTGTCACAAGGGGCTACTCTTTGATGACCTCACCACAGGCTGTCACAAGAGGCTACTCTTTGATGACCTGACCACAGACTGTCACAAGAGGCTACTCTATGATGACCTGACCACATACTGTCAGAAGAGGCTACTCTTTGATGACCTGACCATTGACTGTCACAAGAGGCTACTCTTTGATGACCTGACCACATACTGTCACAAAGGCTACACTTTGATTTCCCAATCACAGACTATCACAAGAGGCTACTCTTTGATGACCTGACACAGACTGTAACAAGAGGCTACTCTTTGATGACCTGACCACAGACTGTCACAAGAGGCTACTTTTTGAAGACCTGACCATAGACTGTCACAAGAGGCTACTCTATGATGACCTGACCACATACTGTCAGAAGAGGCTACTCTTTGATGACCTGACCATTGACTGTCACAAGAGGCTACTCTTTGATGACCTGACCACAGACTGTCACAAGAGGCTAGTCTTTGATGACCTGATTACAGACTGTCACAAGAGGCTACTCTTTGATGACCTGACCACAGACTGTCACAAGAGGCTACTCTTTGATGACCTGACCATTGACTGTCACAAGAGGCTACTCTTTGATGACCTGACCACATACTGTCACAAAAGGCTACACTTTGATTTCCAAATCACAGACTATCACAAGAAGCTACTCTTTTATGACCTGACCACAGACTGTAACAAGAGGCTATTCTTTGATGACCTGACCACATACTGTCACAAGAGTCTAATCTTTGATGATCTGACCACAGGCTGTCACAAGAGGCTACTCTTTGATGACCTGACCACAGACTGTCACAAGAGGCTACTCTATGATGACCTGACCACATACTGTCAGAAGAGGCTACTCTTTGATGACCTGACCATTGACTGTCACAAGAGGCTACTCTTTGATGACCTGACCACATACTGTCACAAAAGGCTACACTTTGATTTCCCAATCACAGACTATCACAAGAGGCTACTCTTTGATGACCTGACCACAGACTGTAACAAGAGGCTACTCTTTGATGACCTGACCACAGACTGTCATAAGAGGCTACTCTTTGATGACCTGAACTCAGACTGTCACAAAAGGCTACTCTTTGATGACCTGATCACAGACTGTCACAAGAGGCTACTCTTTGAAGACCTGACCGCAGACTGTCACAAGAGGCTACTCTTTGATGACCTGACCACAGACTGTCACAAGAGGCTAATCTTTGATGATCTGACAATAAACTGTCACAAGAGGCTACTCTTTGATGACCTGATTACAGACTGTCACAAGAGGCTACTCTTTGATGACCTGACCACAGACTGTCACAAGAGGCTAGTCTTTGATGACCTGATTGCAGACTGTCACAAGAGGCTACTTTTTGAAGACCTGACCATAGACTGTCACAAGAGGCTACTCTTTGATGACCTGAACACAGACTGTCACAAGAGGCTACTCTTTGTTGACCTGATTACAGACTATCACAAGAGGATAACCTTTGATGACCTGACCACAGACTGTCACAAGAGGCTAATCTTTGATGATCTGACAATAGACTGTCTCAAGAGGCTACTCTTTGATGACCTGATTACAGACTGTCACAAGAGGCTACTCTTTGATGACCTGACCACAGACTGTCACAAGAGGCTACTCTTTGATGACCTGATTACAGACTGTCACAAGAGGCTACTCTTTGATGACCTGACCACAGACTGTCACAAGAGGCTACTCTTTGATGACCTGACCACAGACTGTCATAAGAGGCTACTCTATGGTGACCTGACCACATACTGTCAGAAGAGGCTACTCTTTGATGACCTGACCATTGACTGTCACAAGAGGCTACTCTTTGATGACCTGACCACATACTGTCACAAAAGGCTACACTTTGATTTCCCAATCACAGACTATCACAAGAGGCTACTCTTTGATGACCTGACCACAGACTGTAACAAGAGGCTACCCTTTGATGACCTGACCACAGACTGTCACAAGAGGCTACTCTTTGATGACCTGAACACAGACTGTCACAAAAGGCTACTCTTTGATGACCTGATCACAGACTGTCACAAGAGGCTACTCTTTGAAGACCTGACCGCAGACTGTCACAAGAGGCTACTCTTTGATGACCTGACCACAGACTGTCACAAGAGGCTAATCTTTGATGATCTGACAATAGACTGTCACAAGAGGCTACTCTTTGATGACCTGATTACAGACTGTCACAAGAGGCTACTCTTTGATGACCTGACCACAGACTGTCACAAGAGGCTACTCTTTGATGACCTGATTGCAGACTGTCACAAGAGGCTACTTTTTGAAGACCTGACCATAGACTGTCACAAGAGGCTACTCTATGATGACCTGACCACATACTGTCAGAAGAGGCTACTCTTTGATGACCTGACCATTGACTGTCACAAGAGGCTACTCTTTGATGACCTGACCACATACTGTCACAAAAGGCTACACTTTGATTTCCCAATCACAGACTATCACAAGAGGCTACTCTTTGATGACCTGACCACAGACTGTAAAAAGAGTCTACTCTTTGATGACCTGACCACAGACTGTCATAAGAGGCTACTCTTTGATGACCTGAACACAGACTGTCACAAAAGGCTACTCTTTGATGACCTGATCACAGACTGTCACAAGAGGCTACTCTTTGAAGACCTGACCGCAGACTGTCACAAGAGGCTACTCTTTGATGACCTGACCACAGACTGTCACAAGAGGCTAATCTTTGATGATCTGACAATAAACTGTCACAAGAGGCTACTCTTTGATGACCTGATTACAGACTGTCACAAGAGGCTACTCTTTGATGACCTGACCACAGACTGTCACAAGAGGCTAGTCTTTGATGACCTGATTGCAGACTGTCACAAGAGGCTACTTTTTGAAGACCTGACCATAGACTGTCACAAGAGGCTACTCTTTGATGACCTGAACACAGACTGTCACAAGAGGCTACTCTTTGTTGACCTGATTACAGACTATCACAAGAGGATAACCTTTGATGACCTGACCACAGACTGTCACAAGAGGCTACTCTTTGATGACCTGACCATTGACTGTCACAAGAGGCTACTCTTTGATGACCTGACCACATACTGTCACAAAAGGCTACACTTTGATTTCCCAATAACAGACTATCACAAGAGGCTACTCTTTGATGACCTGACCACAGACTGTCACAAGAGGCTACACTTTGATGACCTGATCACAGACTGTCACAAGAAGTTACTCTTTGATGACCTGACCACAGACTGTCAAAAGAAGCTACTCTTTGATGTCCTGACCACAGACTGTCATAAGAGGCTACTCTTTGATGTCCCGACCACAGACTGTCACAAGAGGCTACACTTTGAAGACCTGACCACAGACTGTCAGAAGAGGCTACTCTTTGATGACCTGACCACAGACTGTCATAAGTGGCTATTCTTTGATGACCTGACCACAGGCTATAAAAAGAGGCTACTCTTTGATGACCTGATCACAGACTGTCACAAGAGGCTACTCTTTGATGACCTGATCACAGACTGTCACAAGAGGCTACTCTTTGATGTCCTGACCACAGACTGTCATAAGAGGCTACTCTTTGATGTCCCAACCACAGACTGTCACAAGAGGCTACACTTTGGTGACCTGACCACAGACTGTCACAAGAAGCTACTCTTTGATGACCTGACCACAGACTGTCACAAGAGGATATACTTTGATGACCTGACCACAGACTATCACAAGAGGCTACTCTTGGATGACCTGACCAGAGACTGTCACAAGAGGCTACTCTTTGGTGACCTGACAACAGACTGTCACAAGAGGCTACTCTTTGATGACCTGACCATAGACTGTCATAAGAGGCTACTCTTTGATGACCTGACCACAGGCTGTCACAAGAGATTACTCTTTGATGACCTGACCACAGACTGTCACAAGAGGCTACTCTTTGATGACCTGACGACAGACTGTCACAAGGGGCTACTCTTTGATGACCTCACCACAGGCTGTCACAAGAGGCTACTCTTTGATGACCTGACCACAGACTGTCACAAGAGGCTACTCTATGATGACCTGACCACATACTGTCAGAAGAGGCTACTCTTTGATGACCTGACCATTGACTGTCACAAGAGGCTACTCTTTGATGACCTGACCACATACTGTCACAAAAGGCTACACTTTGATTTCCCAATCACAGACTATCACAAGAGGCTACTCTTTGATGACCTGACCACAGACTGTAACAAGAGGCTACTCTTTGATGACCTGACCACAGACTGTCACAAGAGGCTACTTTTGAAGACCTGACCATAGACTGTCACAAGAGGCTACTCTATGATGACCTGACCACATACTGTCAGAAGAGGCTACTCTTTGATGACCTGACCATTGACTGTCACAAGAGGCTACTCTTTGATGACCTGACCACAGACTGTCACAAGAGGCTAGTCTTTGATGACCTGATTACAGACTGTCACAAGAGGCTACTCTTTGATGACCTGACCACAGACTGTCACAAGAGGCTACTCTTTGATGACCTGACCATTGACTGTCACAAGAGGCTACTCTTTGATGACCTGACCACATACTGTCACAAAAGGCTACACTTTGATTTCCCAATCACAGACTATCACAAGAAGCTACTCTTTTATGACCTGACCACAGACTGTAACAAGAGGCTATTCTTTGATGACCTGACCACATACTGTCACAAGAGTCTAATCTTTGATGATCTGACCACAGGCTGTCACAAGAGGCTACTCTTTGATGACCTGACCACAGACTGTCACAAGAGGCTACTCTATGATGACCTGACCACATACTGTCAGAAGAGGCTACTCTTTGATGACCTGACCATTGACTGTCACAAGAGGCTACTCTTTGATGACCTGACCACATACTGTCACAAAAGGCTACACTTTGATTTCCCAATCACAGACTATCACAAGAGGCTACTCTTTGATGACCTGACCACAGACTGTAACAAGAGGCTACTCTTTGATGACCTGACCACAGACTGTCATAAGAGGCTACTCTTTGATGACCTGAACTCAGACTGTCACAAAAGGCTACTCTTTGATGACCTGATCACAGACTGTCACAAGAGGCTACTCTTTGAAGACCTGACCGCAGACTGTCACAAGAGGCTACTCTTTGATGACCTGACCACAGACTGTCACAAGAGGCTAATCTTGATGATCTGACAATAAACTGTCACAAGAGGCTACTCTTTGATGACCTGATTACAGACTGTCACAAGAGGCTACTCTTTGATGACCTGACCACAGACTGTCACAAGAGGCTAGTCTTTGATGACCTGATTGCAGACTGTCACAAGAGGCTACTTTTTGAAGACCTGACCATAGACTGTCACAAGAGGCTACTCTTTGATGACCTGAACACAGACTGTCACAAGAGGCTACTCTTTGTTGACCTGATTACAGACTATCACAAGAGGATAACCTTTGATGACCTGACCACAGACTGTCACAAGAGGCTAATCTTTGATGATCTGACAATAGACTGTCACAAGAGGCTACTCTTTGATGACCTGATTACAGACTGTCACAAGAGGCTACTCTTTGATGACCTGACCACAGACTGTCACAAGAGGCTACTCTTTGATGACCTGATTACAGACTGTCACAAGAGGCTACTCTTTGATGACCTGACCACAGACTGTCACAAGAGGCTACTCTTTGATGACCTGACCATTGACTGTCACAAGAGGCTACTCTTTGATGACCTGACCACATACTGTCACAAAAGGCTACACTTTGATTTCCCAATCACAGACTATCACAAGAAGCTACTCTTTTATGACCTGACCACAGACTGTAACAAGAGGCTATTCTTTGATGACCTGACCACAGACTGTCACAAGAGTCTAATCTTTGATGATCTGACCACAGGCTATCACAAGAGGCTACTCTTTGATGACCTGACCACAGACTGTCATAAGAGGCTACTCTATGGTGACCTGACCACATACTGTCAGAAGAGGCTACTCTTTGATGACCTGACAATTGACTGTCACAAGAGGCTACTCTTTGATGACCTGACCACATACTGTCACAAAAGGCTACACTTTGATTTCCCAATCACAGACTATCACAAGAGGCTACTCTTTGATGACCTGACCACAGACTGTAACAAGAGGCTACTATTTGATGACCTGACCACAGACTGTCACAAGAGGCTACTCTTTGATGACCTGAACACAGACTGTCACAAAAGGCTACTCTTTGATGACCTGATCACAGACTGTCACAAGAGGCTACTCTTTGAAGACCTGACCGCAGACTGTCACAAGAGGCTACTCTTTGATGACCTGACCACAGACTGTCACAAGAGGCTAATCTTTGATGATCTGACAATAGACTGTCACAAGAGGCTACTCTTAGATGACCTGATTACAGACTGTCACAAGAGGCTACTCTTTGATGACCTGACCACAGACTGTCACAAGAGGCTAGTCTTTGATGACCTGATTGCAGACTGTCACAAGAGGCTACTTTTTGAAGACCTGACCATAGACTGTCACAAGAGGCTACTCTATGATGACCTGACCACATACTGTCAGAAGAGGCTACTCTTTGATGACCTGACCATTGACTGTCACAAGAGGCTACTCTTTGATGACCTGACCACATACTGTCACAAAAGGCTACACTTTGATTTCCCAATCACAGACTATCACAAGAGGCTACTCTTTGATGACCTGACCACAGACTGTAAAAAGAGGCTACTCTTTGATGACCTGACCACAAACTGTCATAAGAGGCTACTCTTTGATGACCTGAACACAGACTGTCACAAAAGGCTACTCTTTGATGACCTGATCACAGACTGTCACAAGAGGCTACTCTTTGAAGACCTGACCGCAGACTGTCACAAGAGGCTACTCTTTGATGACCTGACCACAGACTGTCACAAGAGGCTAATCTTTGATGATCTGACAATAAACTGTCACAAGAGGCTACTCTTTGATGACCTGATTACAGACTGTCACAAGAGGCTACTCTTTGATGACCTGACCACAGACTGTCACAAGAGGCTAGTCTTTGATGACCTGATTGCAGACTGTCACAAGAGGCTACTTTTTGAAGACCTGACCATAGACTGTCACAAGAGGCTACTCTTAGATGACCTGAACACAGACTGTCACAAGAGGCTACTCTTTGTTGACCTGATTACAGACTATCACAAGAGGATAACCTTTGATGACCTGACCACAGACTGTCACAAGAGGCTAATCTTTGATGATCTGACAATAGACTGTCACAAGAGGCTACTCTTTGATGACCTGATTACAGACTGTCACAAGAGGCTACTCTTTGATGACCTGACCACAGACTGTCACAAGAGGCTAGTCTTTGATGACCTGATTACAGACTGTCACAAGAGGCTACTCTTTGATGATCTGACCACAGACTGTCACAAGAGGCTACTCTTTGATGACCTGACCAATGACTGTCACAAGAGGCTACTCTTTGATGACCTGACCACATACTGTCACAAAAGGCTACACTTTGATTTCCCAATCACAGACTATCACAAGAAGCTACTCTTTTATGACCTGACCACAGACTGTAACAAGAGGCTATTCTTTGATGACCTGACCACAGACTGTCACAAGAGTCTAATCTTTGATGATCTGACCACAGGCTATCACAAGAGGCTACTCTTTGATGACCTGACCACAGACTGTCACAAGAGGCTACTCTATGGTGACCTGACCACATACTGTCAGAAGAGGCTACTCTTTGATGACCTGACCATACACTGTCACAAGAGGCTACTCTTTGATGACCTGACCACATACTGTCACAAAAGGCTACACTTTGATTTCCCAATCACAGACTATCACAAGAGGCTACTCTTTGATGACCTGACCACAGACTGTAACAAGAGGCTACTCTTTGATGACCTGACCACAGACTGTCACAAGAGGCTACTCTTTGATGACCTGAAAACAGACTGTCACAAAAGGCTACTCTTTGATGACCTGATCACAGACTGTCACAAGAGGCTACTCTTTGAAGACCTGACCGCAGACTGTCACAAGAGGCTACTCTTTGATGACCTGACCACAGACTGTCACAAGAGGCTAATCTTTCATGATCTGACAATAGACTGTCACAAGAGGCTACTCTTTGATGACCTGATTACAGACTGTCACAAGAGGCTACTCTTTGATGACCTGACCACAGACTGTCACAAGAGGCTAGTCTTTGATGACCTGATTGCAGACTGTCACAAGAGGCTACTTTTTGAAGACCTGACCATAGACTGTCACAAGAGGCTACTCTTTGATGACCTGAACACAGACTGTCACAAGAGGCTACTCTTTGTTGACCTGATTACAGACTATCACAAGAGGATAACCTTTAATGACCTGACCACAGACTGTCACAAGAGGCTACTCTTTGATGACCTGACCATTGACTGTCACAAGAGGCTACTCTATGATGACCTGACCACATACTGTCACAAAAGGCTACACTTTGATTTCCCAATAACAGACTATCACAAGAGGCTACTCTTTGATGACCTGACCACAGACTGTAACAAGAGGCTACTTTTTGATGACCTGACCACAGACTGTCACAAGAGGATAACCTTTGATGACCTGACCACAGACTGTCACAAGAGGCTATTCTTTGATGACCTGACCACAGACTGTCACAAGAGTCTAATCTTTGATGTTCTGACCACAGACTGTCATAAGAGGCTACTCTTTGATGACATGAACACAGACTGTCACAAGAGGCTACTCTTTGATGACCTGCCCACAGACTGTCATAAGAGGCTACCCTTTGATGACCTGACCACAGACTGTAACAAGAGGCTACTCTTTGATGACCTGACCACATATTGTCACAAGAGGCTACTCTTTGATGACCTGACAACAGACTGTCACAAGGGGCTACTCTTTGATGACCTGATTACAGACTGTCACAAGAGGCTACTCTTTGATGACCTGACCACAGACTGTCACAAAAGGCTACTCTTTGATGACCTGACCACAGACTGTCACAAGAGGTTACACTGTGATGTTCCGACCACAGACTGTCACAAGAGGCTACTCTTTGATGACCTGACCACAGACTGTCACAAGAGGCTAATCTTTGATGATCTGACAATAGACTGTCACAAGAGGCTACTCTTTGATGACCTGATTACAGACTGTCACAAGAGGCTACTCTTTGATGACCTGACCACAGACTGTCACAAGAGGCTAGTCTTTGATGACCTGATTGCAGACTGTCACAAGAGGCTACTTTTTGAAGACCTGACCATAGACTGTCACAAGAGGCTACTCTTTGATGACCTGAACACAGACTGTCACAAGAGGCTACTCTTTGTTGGACCTGATTACAGACTATCACAAGAGGATAACCTTTGATGACCTGACCACAGACTGTCACAAGAGGCTAATCTTTGATGATCTGACAATAGACTGTCACAAGAGGCTACTCTTTGATGACCTGATTACAGACTGTCACAAGAGGCTACTCTTTGATGACCTGACCACAGACTGTCACAAGAGGCTAGTCTTTGATGACCTGATTACAGACTTTCACAAGAGGCTACTCTTTGATGACCTGACCACAGACTGTCACAAGAGGCTACTCTTTGATGACCTGACCATTGACTGTCACAAGAGGCTACTCTTTGATGACCTGATTACAGACTGTCACAAGAGGCTACTCTTTGATGACCTGACCACAGACTGTCACAAGAGGTAGTCTTTGATGACCTGATTGCAGACTGTCACAAGAGGCTACTTTTTGAAGACCTGACCATAGACTGTCACAAGAGGCTACTCTTTGATGACCTGAACACAGACTGTCACAAGAGGCTACTCTTTGTTGACCTGATTACAGACTATCACAAAAGGCTACACTTTGATTTCCCAATAACAGACTATCACAAGAGGCTACTCTTTGATGACCTGACCACAGACTGTCACAAGAGGCTACTTTTTGATGACCTGACCACAGACTGTCACAAGAGGATAACCTTTGATGACCTGACCACAGACTGTCACAAGAGGCTATTCTTTGATGACCTGACCACAGACTGTCACAAGAGTCTAATCTTTGATGATCTGACCACAGACTGTCATAAGAGGCTACTCTTTGATGACATGAACACAGACTGTCACAAGAGGCTACTCTTTGATGACCTGCCCACAGACTGTCATAAGAGGCTACCCTTTGATGACCTGACCACAGACTGTAACAAGAGGTTACTCTTTGATGACCTGACCACATATTGTCACAAGAGGCTACTCTTTGATGACCTGACAACAGACTGTCACAAGGGGCTACTCTTTCTTTGATGACCTGACAACAGACTGTCACAAGAGGCTACTCTTTGATGACCTGACCACAGACTGTCACAAAAGGCTACTCTTTGATGACCTGACCACAGACTGTCACAAGAGGTTACACTGTGATGTTCCGACCACAGACTGTCACAAGAGGCTAATCTTTGATGATCTGACAATAGACTGTCACAAGAGGCTACTCTTTGATGACCTGATTACAGACTGTCACAAGAGGCTACTCTTTGATGACCTGACCACAGACTGTCACAAGAGGCTAGTCTTGATGACGTGATTGCAGACTGTCACAAGAGGCTACTTTTTGAAGACCTGACCATAGACTGTCACAAGAGGCTACTCTTTGATGACCTGAACACAGACTGTCACAAGAGGCTACTCTTTGTTGACCTGATTACAGACTATCACAAGAGGATAACCTTTGATGACCTGACCACAGACTGTCACAAGAGGCTAATCTTTGATGATCTGACAATAGACTGTCACAAGAGGCTACTCTTTGATGACCTGATTACAGACTGTCACAAGAGGCTACTCTTTGATGACCTGACCACAGACTGTCACAAGAGGCTAGTCTTGATGACCTGATTACAGACTGTCACAAGAGGCTACTCTTTGATGACCTGACCACAGACTGTCACAAGAGGCTACTCTTTGATGACCTGACCATTGACTGTCACAAGAGGCTACTCTTTGATGACCTGACCACATACTGTCACAAAAGGCTACACTTTGATTTCCCAATCACAGACTATCACAAGAAGCTACTCTTTTATGACCTGACCACAGACTGTAACAAGAGGCTATTCTTTGATGACCTGACCACAGACTTTCACAAGAGTCTAATCTTTGATGATCTGACCACAGGCTGTCACAAGAGGCTACTCTTTGATGACCTGACCACAGACTGTCACAAGAGGCTACTCTATGGTGACCTGACCACATACTGTCAGAAGAGGCTACTCTTTGATGACCTGACCATTGACTGTCACAAGAGGCTACTCTTTGATGACCTGACCACATACTGTCACAAAAGGCTACACTTTGATTTCCCAATCACAGACTATCACAAGAGGCTACTCTTTGATGACCTGACCACAGACTGTAACAAGAGGCTACTCTTTGATGACCTGACCACAGACTGTCACAAGAGGCTACTCTTTGATGACCTGAACACAGACTGTCACAAAAGGCTACTCTTTGATGACCTGATCACAGACTGTCACAAGAGGC
This sequence comes from Megaustenia siamemsis, assembly GCA_032433765.1. Classification (NCBI taxonomy): domain Eukaryota; kingdom Metazoa; phylum Mollusca; class Gastropoda; order Stylommatophora; family Ariophantidae; genus Megaustenia; species Megaustenia siamemsis. The sequence goes on from JAVIAB010000008.1 coordinate 28,333,125, forward strand.
TACTCTTTGAAGACCTGACCGCAGACTGTCACAAGAGGCTACTCTTTGATGACCTGACCACAGACTGTCACAAGAGGCTAATCTTTGATGATCTGACAATAAACTGTCACAAGAGGCTACTCTTTGATGACCTGATTACAGACTGTCACAAGAGGCTACTCTTTGATGACCTGACCACAGACTGTCACAAGAGGCTAGTCTTTGATGACCTGATTGCAGACTGTCACAAGAGGCTACTTTTGAAGACCTGACCATAGACTGTCACAAGAGGCTACTCTTTGATGACCTGAACACAGACTGTCACAAGAGGCTACTCTTTGTTGACCTGATTACAGACTATCACAAGAGGATAACCTTTGATGACCTGACCACAGACTGTCACAAGAGGCTAATCTTTGATGATCTGACAATAGACTGTCACAAGAGGCTACTCTTTGATGACCTGATTACAGACTGTCACAAGAGGCTACTCTTTGATGACCTGACCACAGACTGTCACAAGAGGCTACTCTTTGATGACCTGATTACAGACTGTCACAAGAGGCTACTCTTTGATGACCTGACCACAGACTGTCACAAGAGGCTACTCTTTGATGACCTGACCATTGACTGTCACAAGAGGCTACTCTTTGATGACCTGACCACATACTGTCACAAAAGGCTACACTTTGATTTCCCAATCACAGACTATCACAAGAAGCTACTCTTTTATGACCTGACCACAGACTGTAACAAGAGGCTATTCTTTGATGACCTGACCACAGACTGTCACAAGAGTCTAATCTTTGATGATCTGACCACAGGCTGTCACAAGAGGCTACTCTTTGATGACCTGACCACAGACTGTCACAAGAAGTTACTCTTTAATGACCTGACCACAGACTGTCACAAGAAGCTACTCTTTGGTGTCCTGACCACAGACTGTCATAAGAGGCTACACTTTGAAGACCTGACCACAGACTGTCAGAAGAGGCTACTCTTTGATGACCTGACCACAGACTGTCATAAGAGGCTATTCTTTGATGACCTGACCACAGGCTGTAAAAAGAGGCTACTCTTTGATGACCTGATCACAGACTGTCACAAGAGGCTACTCTTTGATGACCTGACCACAGACTGTCACAAGAGGCTACACTTTCATGACCTGTCCACAGACTGTCACAAGAGGCTACTCTTTGATGACCAGACCACAGACTGTCACAAGAGGCTACTCTTTGATGACATGACCACAGACTGTCACAAGAGGCTACTCTTTGATGACCTGACCACAGGCTGTCACAAGAGGCTACTCTTTGATGACCTGACCATAGACTGTCACAAGAGGCTACTCTTTGATGACCTGACCACAGACTGTCATAAGAGGTTACTCTTTGATGACCTGACCACAGACTGTCGTAAGAGGCTACTCTTTGATGACCTGACCACATACTGTCAGAAGAGGATAACCTTTGATGACCTGACCACAGACTGTCACAAGAGGCTACTCTTGGATGACCTGACCATAGACTGTCACAAGAGGCTACTCTTTGATGACCTGACAACAGACTGTCACAAGGGGCTACTCTTTGATGACCTGACCACAGGCTGTCACAAGAGGCTACTCTTTGATGACCTGACCACAGACTGTCAGAGGAGGCTACTCTATGATGACCTGACCACATACTGTCAGAAGAGGCTACTCTTTGATGACCTGACCACATACTGTCACAAGAGGCTACTCTTTGATGACCTGACCACATATTGTCACAAGAGGCTACTCTTTGATGACCTGACCACATATTGTCACAAGAGGCTACACTTTGATGCCCCAACTAGACCAGGTCACTAACCACAGCTCTACGACGGCTTCCTACTTTACATTAATAAGCCACACATTGGCCACGACCACCACCACCACCACCAGACAGAAACCACCAGGAATAAATTACATTCTCAGAGATCAACAGGGAAAGCTGATCTGACAATAAGTGAGACACATAAACCAGCTAAATTGTCAATCAATCAACAAACTATGAAGTCAATCATTCAATCAATCAACTGATGTATTAATCTCTGAATTGGATTTAATTAAAATAATTCAAATAGAGATTTTGCCACATCGACGCTATGTTTCAACTTTAACTGTTTAAGTACAGAGACAATATCAGAAAGAAAGACCGGGAAAATAAACAGAACACGAACATAAATAGTCCACAAAAAGGATGAGAATAAGATTTTTAGAAAACCAGTCAGTTTGGATCAGTACTTACCAACACCGACAGCAAACATCTTGACACCTTTGTTTCTGGCATGCTCTGCTGCCTGCTGTGTTTTCTGAATGAGTGTAAAACATACACTACCAGTATGGTGGAACGATAACAATTAATTCAACTTGTGTTGTTTTCTAAGGTTCTCATTTTTTTCATTTAAACCAGCACATGGTGTGTTTATTGACCACAGGCATCTGTAGTATTAATAAGGCCCGCGAGCTGAAAACCTTCAATTATGACATTTTATTTTTTGGGAGCAGCGGCTGTAGTGGGTTAAATCACGTCAGACGTCTATAGCTGGTAGAGATCTTGGGTGATTCCCATACAGGTCTTAGTAAAGCCACAGCCTAAGTCTATTTGGCTGTGAGTAAAGCTATAGATGGCTGTGAGTGAAGCTATAAATGGCTGTGGTAAAGCTATAATGGTTGTGGGTAAAGCTAAAAATGGTTGTGGGTAAAGCTATAAATGGTTGTGGGTAAAGCTATAAATGGTCGTGGGTAAAGCTATAAATTGTTGTGGGTAAAGCTATAAATGGTTGTGGGTAAAGCTATAAATGATTGTGGATAGAGCTATAGATGGTTGTGGGTAAAGCTATTGATGGTTGTGAGTGAAGCTATAGGTGGTTGTGAGTAAAGCTATTGATGGTTGTGAGTGAAGCTATAGGTGGTTGTGAGTGAAACTATAGGTGGTTGTGAGTAAAGCTATGATGGTTGTGAGTGAAACTATAGGTGGTTGTGGGTAAAGCTATAATGGGTGTGGGTAAAGCTATAAATGATTGTGGATAAAGCTATAGATGGTTGTGGGTAAAGCTAATGATGGTTGTGAGTGAAACTATAGGTGGTTGTGAGTAAAGCTATTGATGGTTGTGAGTGAAGCTATAGGTGGTTGTGAGTGAAACTATAGGTGATTGTGAGTAAAGCTATTGATGGTTGTGAGTGAAACTATAGGTGGTTGTGAGTAAAGCTATTGATGGTTGTGAGTAAAGCTATAGATGGTTGTGGGTAAAGCTATAGGCCCATGTTAGAAAGCTATTGATGGTTGTGAGTGAAGCTATTGATGGTTGTGAGTAAAGCTATTGATGGTTGTGAGTGAAGCTATAGATGGTTGTGAGTAAAGCTATAAATGGCTGTGAGTAAAGCTATTGATGGCTGTGAGTGAAGCTATAGGTGGTTGTGAGTAAAGCTATAGATGGTTGTGAGTGAAGCTATAGATGGTTGTAAGTGAAGCGATAGATGGTTGTGAGTAAAGCTATAGATGGTTGTGAATAAAGCTATTGATGGTTGTGAGTAAAGCTATAGATGGTTGTGAGTGAAGCTATAGATGGTTGTGAGTGAAGCTATAGATGGTTGTGAGTAAAGCTATTGATGGCTGTGAGTAAAGCTATAGGCGGTTGTGAGTAAAGCTATAGGTGGCTGTGAGTAAAGCTATAGGCGGTTGTGAGTAAAGCTATTGATGGCTGTGAGTAAAGCTACAGATGGTTGTGATTAAAGCTATAGGTGGTTGTGGGTAAAGCTATAGATGATTGTGAGTGAAGCTATAGGTGGTTGTGAGTAAAGTTATAGATGGCTGCGAGTAAAACTATTGATGGCTGTGAGTAAAGCTATAGGTGGTTGTGAGTAAAGCTATAGATGGTTGTGAGTGAAGCTATAGATGGTTGTGAGTAAAGCTATTGATGGCTGTGAGTAAAGCTATTAATGATTGTGAGTAAAGCTATAGATGGTTGTGGGTAAAGCTATTGATGGTTGTGAGTAAAGCTATAGATGGTTGTGAGTAAAGCTATTGATGGTTGTGAGTAAAGCTATTGATGGTTGTGAGTAAAGCTATTGATGGTTGTGAGTAAAGCTATAGATGGTTGTGGGTAAAGCTATTGATGGTTGTGAGTAAAGCTATAGATGGTTGTGGGTAAAGCTATTGATGGTTGTGAGTAAAGCTATAGATGGTTGTGAGTAAAGCTATAGGTGTTTGTGAGTAAAGCTATAGATGACTGTGAGTGAAGCTATAGATGACTGTGAGTAAAGCTATAGGTGATTGTGGGTAAAGCTATAGATGGTTGTGGGTAAAGCTATAGGTGGCTGTGAGTAAAGCTATAAATGGTTGTGAGTGAAGCTATAGGTGTTTGTGGGTAAAGTTATGTGGTTGTGGGTAAATCTATAGATGACTGTAAAGGTAAAAGGTAAAGTACGAGACTTGAACCGGCGTCTTAGCACGCGAGTATATACCCATATGTGCTCGGCCGCCTATCCAGAAATGTTCGGATATTTCGAGTGAAGCTATAGATGACTGTGAGTGAAGCTATAGGTGGTTGTGAGTAAAGTTATAGGTGGTTGTGAGTAAAGCTATAGATGGTTGTGGGTAAAGCTATAGGTGGCTGTGAGTAAAGCTATAAATGGTTGTGAGTGAAGCTATAGGTGTTTGTGGGTAAAGTTATGTGGTTGTGGGTAAATCTATAGGTGGCTGTGAGTAAAGCTATAGATAGTTGTGTGTAAAGCTATAGATAGTTGTGAGTAAAGCTATAGATGGTTGTGAGTAAAGATATAGGTGGTTATGAATAAAGCTATAGATGGCTGTGAGTGAAGCTATAGATAATTGTGAGTTAAGCTATTGTTGGTTGTAAGTTAAGCTATTGATGGTTGTAAGTTAAGCTATAGATGGCTGTGAGTGAAGCTATAGATGGCTGTGAGTGCAGCTATAGATGGCTGTGAGTTAAGCTATTGATGGTTGTGAGTTAAGCTATTGATGGTTGTAAGTTAAGCTATAGATGCTGTGAGTGAAGCTATAAATGGCTGTGAGTGAATCTATAGATGACTCTGAGTAAAACTATAGATGGCTGTGAGTAAAGGTATAGATGGCTGTGAGTGAAGCTATAGATGGTTGTGAGTGAAGCTATAGATGGTTGTGAGTGAAGCTATAGATGGCAGTGAGTGAAGCTATTGATGGTTGTGAGTTAAGCTATAGATGACTGTGAGTGAAGCTATAGATGCCTGTGAGTTAAGCTATATACGACTGCATTGTCGTCCCTTCAGTCATCTCTGTCAGTCATATATGTCAGTCATCTCTGTCTGTCATCTCTGTCAGTCATGTATGTCAGTCATCTATGTCAGTCTTCTCTGAGAGTCTTCTCTAACAGTCATCTCTGTCAGTCATCTCTGTCAGTCTTCTCTGTCAGTCTTCTCTGGCTTCATTATGTGGAGCATGTACAATTGTATAAGAGACAAGAACACACGAAATACCGTTCCATCCTGACTTTTGCCATCGGTAATCACAATGGCAACGTGGGCAGCGTGTGACCGGGTATGGGGAAGAAAGTTCTGCACCATGTAGTCAATGCCTGCAAGTAGATTATCTTCTGAGGGATACTTGAAATGATTTGAATGGTTTTGTGTCAGAGATTCCTCTTCTTCTTAACCTCTTAACTCCGATCAATGCATAGGGCACTCACAAGCGATCTCCACCCAAGCATACGACACTCACAAGAGATCTAAAGCCAATCATAGACCACTCACAAGATATCTCCACCCAATCATAGGACACTCACAAGAGATCTCCACCCAATCATAGGACACTCACAAGAGATCTCCACCCAATCATAGGACACTCACAAGAGATCTCCACCCAATCATAGGACACTCACAAGATATCTCCACCCAATCATAGGGCACTCACAAGAGATCTCCACCCAATCATAGGACACTCACAAGATATCTCCACCCAATCATAGGGCACTCACAAGAGATCTCCGCCCAATCATAGGGCACTCACAAGAGATCACCACACAGTCTTAGGGCACTCACAAGAGATCTCCGCCCAATCATAGGACACTCACAAGAGATTCCAACCAATCATAGGGCACTCACAAGAGATATCTACCCAATCTTAGGACACTCACAAGAGCTCTTCGCCCAGTCATAGGACACTCACAAGAGCTCTTCGCCCAATCATAGGACACTCACAAGAGATCTCCACCCAATCATAGGGCATTCACAAGATAACTCCACCTAATCATAGGGCATTCACAAGATATCTCCACCTAATCATAGGGCATTCACAAGATATCTTCGCCCAATCATAGGGCCTTCACAAGATATCTTCGCCCAATCATAGGGCACTCACAAGATATCCCCACCTAATCTGGTCAGGACCAAGCATGGACAACTCTCTCTCCAGGACCTGCCAGCCCCTCTCATTTCATCATGCATGGTTCGTCGCCATGTCTCACTGATGGTCTGTTTCTTCTTTGTTTGCCACATAGTGTCCACGTTAATGCTAGGTGCAAATTGCTGCTTCGTGACATTCGTAGAGCGTAGCTTATCATTTCCAACGTTTCTTTTCACTTCTTGATTGATGTTGTAAATGCATGATCTTCTTTTCACTTCTTGATTGATGTTGTAAATGCATGATCTTTTGGCGACTACTTTGATTGTAATGTGTTTATCCAAAAGGATATTTAGAATCTTCTTTAAATAACGACTTCCGAATTCTCTAAGACAGCTTTCTACCTTATGGTTCATTTTCTACGTTTCTGCTTCTTATAAGGGGCACATTAAGGCACATCTGGCTTGTAAATTCTAAGTTTAAATTCTTAGCTTGGTGCTGAGATAGAAACTAGTTGGTGCCACAGAGTGCAACATGATTAATTAATGTTGACAATGAGGCAACAATTCATGCTCTGATCGGTTATTCCAATAAAACACTTCAAACACAATAAAAATCAACATACCGGATTTTAAAATATTTGTAGCAAACGATTGGATGTCAAAGTATTGTAGGACTAGACTTACAGTTTAAAAAAAAAAAAAAAAACTATCTTTACGTCACATAGTACCATTGCAGGTGTATGACGGGGGGCAACGATAGAACCAGAGGCCGCTTGGTCAAGCAGTCGCCACGACGTGTGAGACTCAGGATTTTGATTTCACCCCCGATAGAAAAAATCCTTTCTGTCTACCGCGGGCTTCGAACACCGAACGTCGGCTTTTCAGCCAGCGCAACAGTGGTTTTAGCCGCACGGCCACGCGCACCTCTTACTTACAGTTAATATGTGAAAAAAAGACAAGCAAATCATGGGGAATAATTTGTAATGTATCATTTCTTCTACTTCTTCTTCATATTCTTCAGCGTTGAGATTGCTATGCTCAGGTTATTACATCAGCCACCTCTTTGAGTTTGCAGAAGACAAGGTCCACACAGTTTGTTTGCAAATATTAGTTTGCATATCTTAAGGCTAGAATTCAATTCATATTCTCTGTACATTGTCCATGTTTGAAGGACATGTCCAGTAGACTGGCTTGACACTTGTATTGCTGTGATGTAGCTATTGGATTCTTGCACAGTGGCCGTTCAGCGCGTTCGTCCATGATACCCTCAGCCAAGTCAGGAAATTGTGTGGCTTGTGAGTGTGTGTGTGTGTGTGTATGTGTGCTCTCTTCACGTTCAAGACAACAGATAGAAGAATCATGTGAGAATTTGCTGTATATTTGTTCCTCTCTTTCATGCTGTTTATTTGTTTCTCTCTTCCATTCTGTTTCTTTGTTCCTCTCTTCTATGCTGTTTATTTGTTCCTCTCTTTCATGCTGTTTATTTGTTCCTCTCTTCTATGCTGTTTATTTTGTTCCTCTCTTTCATGCCGTTTATTTGTTCCTCTCTTTCATGCTGTTTATTTCTTCCTCTCTTTCATGCTGTTTATTTGTTTCTCTCTTCCATTCTGTTTCTTTGTTCCTCTCTTCTATGCTGTTTATTTGTTCCTCTCTTCCCTGATGTTTATTTGTTCCTCTCTTCTATGCCGTTTATTTGTTCCTCTCTTCTATGCTGTTTATTTGTTCCTCTCTTTCATGCTGTTTATTTGTTCCTCTCTTCTATGCTGTTTATTTGTTCCTCTCTTTCATGCCGTTTATTTGTTCCTCTCTTTCATGCTGTTTATTTGTTCCTCTCTTCTATGCTGTTTATTTGTTCTCTCTTCCATTCTGTTTATTTGTTCCTCTCTTCTATGCTGTTTATTTGTTCCTCTCTTCCCTGATGTTTATTTGTTCCTCTCTCTATGCCGTTTATTTGTTCCGCTCTTCTATGCCGTTTATTTGTTCCTCTCTTCCATGCTGTTTATTTGTTCCTCTCTTCTATGCCGTTTATTTGTTCCTCTCTTCTATGCTGTTTATTTGTTCTTCTCTTCTATGCTGTTTATTTGTTCCTCTCTTCTATGCTGTTATTTGTTCCTCTCTTCTATGCCGTTATTTGTTCCTCTCTTCTATGCTATTTATTTGTTCCTCTCTTCTATGCTGTTTATTTGTTCCTCTCTTCTATGCTGTTTATTTCTTCCTCTCTTCTATGCCGTTTATTTGTTCCTCTCTTTCATGCTGTTTATTTGCTCCTCTCTTTCATGCTGTTTATTTGTTCATTTCTTCTATGCTGTTTATTTGTTCCTCTCTTCCATGCTGTTTATTTGTTCCTCTCTTTCATGCCGTTTATTTGTTCCTCTCTTCTATGCTGTTTATTTGTTCCTCTCTTCCATTCTGTTTCTTTGTTCCTCTCTTCCATGTTGTTTATTTGTTCCTCTCTTCTATGCCGTTTATTTGTTCCTCTATTCTATGCCGTTTATTTGTTCCTCTCTTCTATGCCGTGTATTTGTTCCTCTCTTCTATGCTGTTTATTTTGTTCCTCTCTTTCATGCTGTTTATTTGTTCCTCTCTTTCATGCTGTTTATTTGTTCCTCTCTTCTATGCTGTTTATTTGTTCCTCTCTCTATGCTGTTTATTTGTTCCTCTCTTCATGCCGTTTATTTGTTCCTCTCTTTCATGTGTTCATTTGTTCCTCTCTTTATGCTGTTTATTTGTTCCTCTCTTCATTCTGTTTATTTGTTCCTCTCTTTCATGCTGTTTATTTGTTCCTCTCTTCATGTGTTTATTTGTTCCTCTCTTCTATGCTGTTATTGTTCCTCTCTTCATGCTGTTTATTTGTTCCTCTCTTCTATGCTATTTATTTGTTCCTCTCTTCCATTCTGTTTATTTGTTCCTCTCTTCTTCTGTTATTTGTTCTCTCTTCCATGTTGTTTATTGTTCCTCTCTTCTATGCCGTTTATTTGTTCCTCTCTTCTATGCGTTTATTTGTTCCTCTCTTCTATGCTGTTTATTTGTTCCTCTCTTCTATGTTGTTTATTTGTTCCTCTCTTCTATGCTGTTTATTTGTTCCTCTCTTCTATGCTGTTTATTTGTTCCTCTCTTCTATGCTGTTTATTTGTTCCTCTCTTCTATGCCGTTTATTTGTTCCTCTCTTCTATGCTGTTTATTTGTTCCTCTCTTCTATGCGTTTATTTGTTCCTCTCTTCTATGCTATTTATTTGTTTCTCTCTTCTATTTTGTTTGTTCTCTCTTCTATGCCGTTTATTTGTTCCTCTCTTCTATGCTATTTATTTGTTCCTCTCTTCTATGCCGTTTATTTGTTCCTCTTTTCTATGCTATTTATTTGTTCCTCTCTTCTATGCCGTTTTTTGTTCCTCTCTTCTATGCCGTTTATTTGTTCCTCTCTTCTATGCCATTTATTTGTTCCTCTCTTCCATTCTTTTATTTGTTCCTCTCTTCTATGCCATTTATTTGTTCCTCTCTTCTATGCCGTTTATTTGTTCCTCTTTTCTATGCTATTTATTTGTTCCTCTCTTCTATGCCGTTTATTTGTTCCTCTTTCTATGCTATTTTTTTGTTCCTCTTTTCTATGCGTTTATTTGTTCCTCTCTTTCATGCGTTTATTTGTTCCTCTTTTCTATGCTGTTTATTTGTTCCTCTCTTCTATGCTGTTTATTTGTTCCTCTCTTCTATGCTGTTTATTTGGTCTCTTTTCTATGCTGTTTATTTGTTCCTCTCTTTCATGCTGTTTATTTGTTCCTCTCTTTCATGCTGTTTATTTGTTCTCTCTTATGCTGTTTATTTGTTCCTCTATTCATGCTGTTTATTTCCTTCTCTCTTCTATGCTGTTTATTTGTTCCTCTCTTTCATGCTGTTTATTTGTTCCTCTCTTTCATGCTGTTTATTTGTTCTCTCTTTCATGCTGTTTATTTGTTCTTTCTTCTATGCTGTTTCTTTGTTCCTCTCTTCTATGCCGTTTCTTTGTTCCTCTCTTCTATGCCGTTTATTTGTTCCTCTCTTCTATGCTGTTTATTTGTTCCTCTCTTTATGCTATTTATTTGTTCCTCTCTTCTATGCTGTTTATTTGTTCCTCTCTTCTATGCCATTTATTTGTTCCTCTCTTCTATGCCGTTTATTTGTTCCTCTCTTCTATGCTATTATTGTTCCCCTCTTCTATGCCGTTTTTTTGTTCCTCTCGTCTATGCCGTTTATTTGTTGCTCTCTTCTATGCTATTTATTTGTTCCTCGCTTCTATGCCGTTTATTTGTTCCTCTCTTCTATGCTATTTATTTGTTCCTCTCTTCTATGCCGTTTATTTGTTCCTCTCTTCTATGCCGTTTATTTGTTCCTCTCTTCTATGCTATTTATTTGTTCCTCTCTTCTATGCCGTTTATTTGTTCCTCTCTTCCATTCTGTTTATTTGTTACTCTCTTCCATGTTGTTTATTTGTTACTCTCTTCCATGTTGTTTATTTGTTCCTCTCTTCTATGCCGTTTATTTGTTCCTCTCTTCTATGCCGTTTATTTGTTCCTCTCTTCCATTCTGTTTATTTGTTCCTTTCTTCTATGCCGTTTATTTGTTCCTCTCTTCCATGCTGTTTATTTGTTCCTTCTTTTATATCACGTGATACAATTGTTCTTCATAAGTTCCTTCCTTTTAGTTTGTACTACAATACTACAACGGGCAAGGACCACTACACTGTTACGTTCTTGGTGATAGTTCGCTGGTTTAGCGCTTCCATAACCGTCTTCTCATTTCCTTTGACAACCTTTAGCACAGACCTGCAGCCATATCTGACAGGTATGTTCTCTCCTTAATTGCATGTTCTTCTTTGAGTATCGTAGTTGCATCTACAATTGCTTGATGTTCTGCTCTGTAATCTGTTGCAAATTCTATCTCTGGTGACTGCGCTAAATGCTGTATCTGGTGACTGCTTTATCCCTATGTTGATATATTTATCCCTATGTTGATATATTATATTGCTCCCCTTTGTGTGACATAAATATATTTCTCAAGTGTGGGAGTGTCTCCTGCAGTAATCTCCTGTTTCGTTATTTTGACCGATGTAGGTTTTCTTTCTGTTCTAATTCAACCCATGACAGTTGTCTGTTGCATGTTTAACCCAGATTGTTGTAGTTGCCTCTTGTGTTGATGGAAATGTGTTTCCTTCCAGGAAAACAGCGACCAACTAAGGGACGTTACTGTCAAGAAACATTTTGTTAACACAAATAGAGAGAACAAATGTGGAGGAATCGGTCTCTAGAGAAACAAGTAGAAGAGTCTGCCGAGAAGATTGCGGGCGCAAGACAGAGGATCCACTACATACTGTTTTCATGGCTAGGTAAGGTTTCAGATTGGTAGTCAAAAGTGCAGCGTCCTCTGACGCACATACTGCGTGAACTGAATTATTGATGAAAACAGACAACTAATGCAATGCCATCTAAGTATTATAAGTCTTCTTTTAATGAGAGTGTCCAGCACATTCCACATTGTGTATTCTCTTGGGTTCATATTATTACGCAGCCAACATGGCTGTCAATGGTATATTTCTAATGTTCAGCCCCCATTTCTTCATAAACTAGAAACGCTGTATAATTAATTCCTAACAGAAATATAATATCAACATGTTATTAATATGAAATAAGACCAATTGGATATATTTATTGAAAACGAGAACATATTATCAGTATTTGATAACATTGCCTACTTCGCAAAAATTACTTCCTCTAATTTCACAACATTTAGAGTAAGTGCTAGGGGTAAGTGTCATTGCTGTTGGGTGTAGGTACTATTGCTGATGGTGGTAGATACTATTGCTGTTGTGTGTTGGTACTATTGCTGAAGGTGGTAGATACTATTGTTGTTGTGTGTTGGTACTATTGCTGATGGTGGTTGGTACTATTGCTAATGGTGGTAGATACTATTGCTGTATTGTGTTGGTACTATTGCTGATGGTGGTAGATACTATTGCTGCTGTGTGTAGGTACTATTTCTGATGGTGGTAAGTACTATTGCTGTTGTGTGTTGGTACTATTGGTGATGGTAGTAAGTACTATTGCTGTTATGTGTTGGTGTAATTATTGTTGTGTGTTGGTGTGATTATTGTTGTGTGTTGGTGTAATTATTGTTGTGTGTTGGTGTATTTATTGTTGTGTGTTTCGGTGTCATTATTGTTGTGTGTTTCGGTGTCATTATTGTTGTGTGTTTCGGTGTCATTATTGTTGTGTGTTTCGGTGTCATTATTGTTGTGTGTTTCGGTGTCATTATTGACGTGTGTTGCTTTATTACAATAAACGTATAGTAACGATGATAACTGATGATACAAGTGATGATGACAGTCATCTTACCCTGCCCAGTCTCAGTGCGACTGCCTTTTTTCCACTCGAGACGCAAGATGGCGTCAATGGTGTTCTTCTTGTTTGTGTAGGCACTGAAAACAAAATCATGGCTACCTAGATTGCTTGATCAAACCGGAAGTCAATATAGATCTGTCTTATTTATTATAACACTAGTTGGATATTGGTTGAATATTCAGATACAATTAAACAAGCTATACAAATATACGCGTTACGTCAGAAAAGTTAATGTTGTCTTGTTAATATACCTTTCCAAAATATCCCCTTTCTTTGATTCACCTTGGGAGTAATTTCACTATTTGTCACGTCAGATGTTGGGCTCTGTCAGGGCTGACAATGAATATCCGAAAATATCAAATAAAATTACTCCATGTATCAAGGTCAAGTACGAGACTTGAACCGGCGTCTTAGCACGCCAGTTTACACCCATATGTGCTCGGCCGCCTATCCAGAAATGTTCGGAGATTTCTGTATAGTGTCGTCTCAAACATCGAAACTCAGATGCGAGGCGACATTCCTCACCTTCCCAGGGTAGTACCCTGGTACCCATTTCTGCCAATGGCTGAGTCGACCGTGGTGGTATTTTTAAAAAAAAATTCCAACCACGAGTACAATTCACACTGCTCCCAGCGGGAATCGAATACGGGTTGTCCGAACGTCGGTAGTCCAGTAGAGTGGTTTTCCCAACTAGGCTACCGAGGCTCCCTTACTCCATGTATAGGGCCTGCTAGGGGCTTCAATAAGGGCGTGGAATAGGGATACACATTAAGGCCACGCTTTATCTGCTTCGTCTTCTACTACGTTATTCCACTTTCTGAGTTTGATCGAATGTTTGTCCGACCAGTCTTTGACGTCATCACGCCATTCCCCCTTTTGCCACTGATCCTTGCAAGATGGTTTTAAGGTTAGTCGTTAGATCGCACGAATTCCCTTTACATCGTATTTTTTTCCCTTCACCAATATAAGGTAAAAGAGGCAGAGGCAGACCAAGACTAGCATGGACGAGTAACATCAAAAGATGGACAAGTCAATCCATGACAACCTGCACCATCAAAGCAAGAGACAGAGCGGAATGGCGATCCATGTTAGCCAACCTTCGTTGCGAAGACGACACTCAATGATGATGATGAATATAAGAAGGGGCATGTTCTTTTTTTTTAAAGGAAGGAAAGAATTACGAGACTTCCCATGACGTTTAGAGAAGGCGGTGTTGGTTTCCATAATGTTGGTTCTCATAATGTTGGTTCCCATAATGTTGGTTCCCATAATGTTGGTTTGAAGCACAGGCACATGTTATTGTTGTAAGTGTGGTCAGTGTTAACGTTAGTGTCGCCTTTCTTGAGCAGAACAAATCCGGTAGCCGTTTAAGGTTACATAAGAGATTGGTAATGAATGGAAATGAGCACGGACAAAAGAAACCTAATAGTTAAAAGTGGAATTAGTCATGCACACACAATGTGGGCCAGACTATGGGTACCTTCTGATTGATTGTCAGCTACTACAAGAGGACAAATGGATATGTAGTTTTCGGCTTGCAAGACACGACAAGACGATGGTTTACTGTTATACACGGCCATCTTGTGGTTGTAAAGGTACCATATAAACGTCTCCTACCATGTCTGAAGATGTTGATTTGCTCATGTTGTTTATTCCAGCCTGGTTATATTATCTTGTTCTGGCTTGCGTTTTCCATTCAGTTTTCTCCATTTCATTATTATTATTATTATTTTGTCAATGTCTTTAGCCTGCTAAAACTCTAGAGTGAGTTGGACTGTTGAATGTTCCCTCTTTCTGTGTGATTTCGTTTCCTTTTCAAATGTGAAGATGCCGGGAATGAATTGAAACGAAATGTACTCAAGTCATCTTCATCATTATTGGATAGATTATTAGCTGAACATCGGACATACATATGCTTGTATTCTATCTTAATGTGTGATGCCAGAGAAGACTGAATGAAGTCTTTATGAAGTTTGTGATACGTTTATGTTGGCGCTCACTTCAACTCTCTTAGCATTTCAGATATCTCACCGATCTCAAACACTCTCTTTGTTTGTGTAGTTATCTATAACTGGTATGATGTCCTTACAGGTTTCCCGTAGCGTTGAAGTGCTCTTTTTCTCAGTTGAATAAAGTCAAGGTTTTCATTTTCTGAAATGATGTTTTTGCCTATCCCATTCCGTTATCTATTTTCTGAGTTCAGCTCCCAGTGGCGTTACTCTCATCACCAAACTCTCCTCATGTCTCTCTAGACTGTTGAACTCGCTTTAATCTTCATTACCATAGTGCTATACATAAACAACAATTCAAAGATTTATTAATCCAATTGGTACCTAAACAAATGACATATCAATCATTTTCCTTACCAACATCTGATGTTATGGCCTTGGTCGCAGGCGACCATGTTCCTTCATATATTTCTGGTAGCTGGTGATTCTGATCTGTTCTAGCGTTTTTCTCATCTCACGCCTGATTGATCATTCTCTTTTCATTTCTTTTTTTTTTTAAATCTCCATTGGTGCCATTAACATGACCTCTCTCTCTCTCTCTCTTTGTTCTTTACTCTCCCTTTCAATCTTCTCCAGGTGCTATTCTTTACTGTGATCTGTCTTTAGGTTTAGTCTCCATGTGTTTCTATGTTTTCCCTGTTTGTTTCTCTGTGGGTTCCAGGTGTGAGGTTCTCTAGCAATGCTTTCAGTTAGATTTAGAAGTGTGTCCTGTGAATTTCCAGACTGTTAAACTGTCTAGACGTCATGTGTTGTCATGCCCCGTCTGTAATTCGTTGTATCTCGCCATATGTTATATTTTATAATGTTCTCATCTTTCCATGACTTGAACAAGTTAGCCTATATTTCCGAGTGCGCTTCAAAAGTATTATTTTTGTGTAATGATTTGATTGATAGTGTCTTCATGACTTTGTTCAGCTGTCCTCTCTCTCTCTCTCTCTGCGATCAGGACTCAATCAGAGTAGGACTCAATCAGAGCAGGACTCAATCAGATCAGGACTCAATCAGAGTAGGACTCAATCAGAGTAGGAGTCCAGGCTCTCGCACCAAGACGAAGTCTGTTTAAGCCTGTTAGATCCACTCCGCTTAAATACCTGTTAAAAACGTTGCACTGTGTTCTGCGCCAGAGGCCCTGTTCATCCGATTTCAGCCAGCATTTTGTTTAGGTTTGCTTTCCTTAGCCTTTGATTGTCCCCAATCTTCCTGCAAGGCAGCAGATGATCTTTTCTGTAGGGGGATTCTGCCCTTAGATGGTCGGCCTTCCCAGGTTTACGAGCACCATCTGCCCGAGTCACTAGAGGTGAGTAACGCGGACATGCGACTTGTAATATGAGGAAACTGCAACAAGGAACACTTTTCATGCACAGCCTCCAACTGTTCCCGCCGCCTATCCCTATATACCGGTAAGTCACGTCCTCTTGAAAATGATGATCGTCGTAGCACTAGATGATGTTAGACCATCGTGGATGACTCCAATTCCGAACATATAGACACGCAGTCAGACGTCAAATTTTCCCCGTCGCACATCAAACAGCAGACCGTAAGATATGCGCACGGCCGGTTTAGGGAACCATTACGATGACGTAACACACAACAATGTCGCCGAACAAATAATCTCGATCCCTTTATATTTCTGTCTGATTACTCAAGTGTAAGCAGCCATCGACGAATAAAACACGAAGCAAATTCCCCAAAGAGACAAATCTGCGGCTGACTAAGTAGTTTACATTAATGTGTAACATGGAAATAACTTGCGTCAAAGAATTTCAACAACGGTCATGAACAGCACCAATGTGACGTAAAGCGCAGGTCAAGTCTAGACGGTGGAAGGTCTCACTCACAACACTTGATTCGTCAAAAACAGACTGTCGTCGGCCTACGACCTCGCTTTAGCGACACAGATGTATCAAGCATATCATCATTTTGACTTTAACGCAGAAAAGTGCAATGAAGATCCGAAATTAATCAGACCCTGCGTGCATTTTCTGCAGCGATCGAGAGGACGTGGACTAGATCCGCCATCTTGGAGACGGAAGTCTTCCGTTCAGCTGTCCACGGCGGTATTCTCAACATTCATCGCTAGAACCACAATTCTGCTGCCTCGTTTTCATGCTGGATCGTTAATTGCTCATTTCCTAAAGGGACATGATCTACGCAAACCTGAAGAATTCATTATTTTTACATCATCATCATCATGTACCATACCAATTGGCGTAGGCGATCATGTCCTTCCACAATCTTCTATCTACCGTGCATCGTATCATTTCTTTTGTTGACTGTTTTCCTTGCTATGACACCAAGCTATCTAGAATTTTCTCTCTTTGCCGTCCGCGATCTCTTTTTCCCTGTATTTTGCCATTTGTAACCAATGTATTGTATTCCAACTTTCCTCTTCTCATGATGGGCCCGAAAGATGTTGATTGATCCCTTGTGATGTTTTTTTAGGAGCTCTATTTTTGTGTTGGCCTCTTTGAGAACTTCCTCATTGGTCTTTTTAGCTGTCCAGTGAACTTTCAACATTCTTCTGAGAAATCCCATCTCTGTGGCTTCTAATTGTTTTTTCATTTGTTTGTTTACGGTCCATGATTCGCTTCCATAGGTCAGAATTGGTTCTATATAGCACCGATGAACTCACCGATTTCTCACTTCTATTGGCATAGAATTTGTTCCATAAGATTTTTTTTTAAATAATAAAAATAAGATATTTTTTATTTTCTAAATGCTATTTTGGTCTGAGCTATTATGCTTTTTATTTTAGTGGTGCATCTCCCATCTGATGTTATTTTTCCTTCAAGCTGATGATAGATTATATTAGACTGGAGACACATAATAATAAATGAATATTATTATAGAGGGAAACTTCTGAGGCGATAATCAGTATGTTTGTCTGCAACGCAGGTATTCAGCCCTACCCTATCCGGGAGATACTTGTCTTAACAGGAGAAAATACAGATACACTATGTATTTCCGAGCTGTGATCGCGGCCTTATGCTATAGTCATGAGAACACCTGCGCGAAAGACATTCCGCAATAGCTAATTTTCTAGTTAGCTGAGTGGCAGTGTTCCCTAGCGTTTGACTTTTCGTGGCATGTTCTGTGCCACTGAGTACGGGTTCGATCCTGCTTTGGTCCATATTTTTTTCTGTTGTTGATTATTTGTCAATTTTTCCGAGTGCTGTAAACATACCTCTTCCTCTGAATTGATTCATAGATTATATTACTTTTTTTTCTAATTATACGGTCTCTTCGTTCACAGTCCTTCGTGTGCGAGACAAAAAGATCTTATAAAGATCTTGTAATGTTTGCTAATAATATATTGAAACACATCCTACGATAACATTGATACAAGACTGAGAGCAGAAGTTAATGAATAAACCTTACTCAAATGGTATGGCACTTTCAGTGTAGACCGTCTCTCCGTACATGACAGCGGCGACTCTGACTGCGTGAGGGTTGATCTCAAAGTCGTCAATGAAATCTTTGATGAACTCCAAACCCAGAGTAAAGTTTGTCTGCCCAATACTCGTGGACGAATCAATGACAAAAGCTAGGTCTACTGGATCGTAATGGCAAGCTGGTTTACCAAAGGTGCAAACAAGAACTATTATAAAACCATACATTTTTACATGCATTTAAATTAATTATTAAATAATTGTAACAAATTGATTACACGCAAGAACACGATTAAATATTGAAAATTGTTTCGGACAGGCAGATAATATTGGACAAAACTCTGCCATCTAAGAAAGCCGAAACATACCATATATTTTCTCACGTCTAAACCAGTTTTATAGCGGCACCGTTTGGTTATGTTTGCAAGCATTTCTCAGCTAAATAGTTGCAACATGATAGCGTCAAAGCCGGGGAGACAATCCATGAAAAAGATAATCAAAGAGAGAAATGTTTATTTGAATTTAGTCGACAGATCATCTTCATTGGACAACTCCAGAGTTCTGACGTCCCTAGCGCTTTCTGCAGCATACCTCTACTACACGCTAGCGAGAATCCACATTGGACAACTCCAGAATTCTCACGTCCCTAGCACTTTCTCCAGCATAAAATATCTCTACTACACGCTAGCGAGACCACTAAAGATGGTTTCTGATCTGGTGCACAACTCCGTAGCACCGGCGAAGATCTTGAAAATTGAGAGCGTTATTGGGAAGCTTTTTTGTTTTTTTTTTTAATCTCTCAACAATTGTTGACTCAAAAGGGGTCATATTTAGTCAACTCTTTTCAATTGTTGCCTCAACAGGGGTCATATTTAGTCAACTCTTTTCAATTGTTGACTCAACAGGGACCATATTTAGTCAACTCTTTTCAATTGTTGACTCAACAGGAGCCATATTTAGTCAACTCTTTTCAATTGTTGCCTCAACAAGAGCAATATTTAACCAACTCTTTTCAATTGTTGCCTCAACAAGAGTCATATATAACAAAACTCTTTTCAATTGTTGCCTCAACAAGAGCCATATTTAGTCAACTCTTTTCAATTGTTGCCTCAACAGGGGTCATATTTAGTCAACTCTTTTCAATTGTTGACTCAACAGGGACCATATTTAGTCAACTCTTTTCAATTGTTGACTCAACAGGGGCCATATTTAGTCAACTCTTTTCAATTGTTGCCTCAACAGGGGCCATATTTAGTCAACTCTTTTCAATTGTTGCCTCAACAAGAGCAATATTTAGCCAACTCTTTTAAATTGTTGCCTCAACAAGAGCCACATTTAACCAACTCTTTTCAATTGTTGCCTCAACAAGAGCAATATTTAGTCAACTCTTTTCAATTGTTGACTCAACAAGAGCAATATTTAGTCAACTCTTTTCAATTGTTGCCTCAACAAGAGTCATATATAACAAAACTCTTTTCAATTGTTGCCTCAACAAGAGTCATATATAACAAAACTCTTTTCAATTGTTGCCTCAACAAGAGCAATATTTAACCAACTCTTTTCAATTGTTGCCTCAACAAGAGTCATATATAACAAAACTCTTTTCAATTGTTGCCTCAACAAGAGTCATATATAACAAAACTCTTTTCAATTGTTGCCTCAACAAGAGCAATATTTAACCAACTCTTTTCAATTGTTGCCTCAACAAGAGTCATATATAACAAAACTCTTTTCAATTGTTGCCTCAACAAGAGCAATATTTAACCAACTCTTTTCAATTGTTGCCTCAACAAGAGTCATATATAACAAAACTCTTTTCAATTGTTGCCTCAACAGGGACCATATTTAACCAACTGTTTTCAATCGTTACTGCCCGAAGTTGTTCAATGGGCAAACGTGATGTCATGGTTCTAGCCTTAATCCCATTGTCAGTGTTCAATCTGAGAAATGTACAAACAAGACAATATCACAAAACTTACATGGAACAGGTATTACTGAAAAGACAATAACACAGAACTTACGTGGAACAGGTATTACTGAAAAGACAATAACACAGAACTTACGTTAAACAGGTATTACTAAAAAGACAATAACACAGAACTTACGCGGAACAGGTATTACTGAAAAGACAATAACACAGAACTTACGCGGAACAGGTATTACTGAAAAGACAATAACACAGAACTTACGTTAAACAGGTATTACTAAAAAGACAATAACACAGAACTTACGTTAAACAGGTATTACTAAAAAGACAATAACACAGAACTTACGCGGAACAGGTATTACTGAAAAGACAATAACACAGAACTTACGTGGAACAGGTATTACTGAAAAGACAATAACACAGAACTTACGCGGAACAGGTATTACTGAAAAGACAATAACACAACTTACCTCTAACAGGTGTTACTGAAAATAAAAGAAAAAAAAAACATTTTAGACTAAGAAAATGTGTACACGATAAAACAACACTTATTGTTTCTAATAGACTCAATGTATCTATATAATTATGAGGTAACTATCAGTAAAAAATGATTATGTAACAAAGGCCAGTCCCACGCAGTGGCTCCCTAGTGCTGAAAGTTCAAATGATATATTTCCTTTATATTACTCAAATGTAATCTTAATTCTAACATTTTGCTTACAGCTGATGTGCCTGGCAGTGTCAACAACGTCTCGGTATTTACAGAACACCATCTTGGTTTAATGATTTTTTTCTGGAATGTAAAACGGCACGGGCGTAATACCGACCACATTACCCCAAAAATCATGTGCTGAAGGTCTGTAAAATGTATGGTCACTAACACCGTATTCCCTATACACCACTTGGCGTGACCGGGTTCTTTACTTACTTATCTTGGTTTAATCCCTGATCATTCATGCAATTCGTTGTGCCCTGTCTTGTTTGTGTACACTGGTGACAGCTGTAGACGTCGAAACGTGGGTTATTTAGTCCTGTTTTGTATTGTTAAAGCTGTAACATACAGTTTATACATGGACACCTTTCCCTTCAGTATTCGCACCTGAGGAGGCCACGTAGGCATTACTGTTTAATCAATCGTATGTTGTCTTGCCTACACTTTGGTCACATCGTTATTAAACAAATGAGATTTGATCTTCGTATTCTGATGAAGCTTTAGACATCAATAAATTAGCAATAAAGATTGTCATGAAACAAGTGGAAATCTGAACATGTAATATAGTTTTTCTGTGCTGAGATCTGCTGCAGTGAGATCTGCTGTGGTGATATCTTCTGTGCTGAGATCTGCTGTGGTGAGATCTTCTGTGCTGAGATCTGCTGTGGTGAGATATTCTGTGCTGAGATCTGCTGTGGTGAGATCTTCTGTGCTGAGATCTGCTGTGGTAATATCTTCTGTGCTGAGATCTGCTGTGGTAATATCTTCTGTGCTGAGATCTGCTGTGGTAATATCTTCTGTGCTGAGATCTGCTGTGGTGATATCTTCTGTGCTGGGATATGCTGTTGTGATATCTTCTGTGCTGAGATCTGCTGTGGTGATATCTTCTGTGCTGGGATATGCTGTTGTGATATCTTCTGTCCTGAGATCTGCTGTGGGGATATCTTCTGTGCTGAGATCTTCTATGTTGAGATCTTCTATGCTGAGATCTGCTGTGCTGAGAGCTTATGTGCTGATATCTTCTGTGCTGATATCTGCTGTGCTGAGAGCTTATGTACTGATTTCTTCTAAGCTCAGGTCTTGTGTGCTGAGGTCTGTGCTGAGATCTTGCGTTGTCAGGAAGAGATCGGAATACTAACGAGAATGGTTCTGGTATAGTAATGATATCCTTGAAAGAAATACTCTACTCAACATTCGACTTGTACACAGCCAGCTAAGGTAGTCATTGGTCAATTGACTTGAATACAATCTGTCCATCTTGCACAATATGTGGTCTTAAAATGAGTCTGGTACATTCTATGCACATATTCTTCTTTTGTTCTCAAAGTTATTATTCAACATCATCTTTTTTGACTTCAGTCGAGACTTCACTGAAAGTCAGTTTCTCTTTTTGTCTGAATGTCTTATAGATACAAGGCATTTCTTCATTCTGAATTTGCCTCCTTTTTCTTTTCTTTTTTTTTTAAATTTACTTTACATCGCGGCTCCCAAATGTAAAGTAAATTAATGTAATATAAACTAATATAATATAAACTAATGTCAGGTAAATGTAATGTAAATTAATGTAATTTAAAATAATGTCAGGTAAATGTAATGTAAATTAATGTAATATAAACTAATGTCAGGTAAATGTAATGTAAATTAATGTAATATAAACTAATGTCCGGTAAATGTAATGTAAATTAATGTAATATAAACTAATGTAACGTAAACTAATGCATATGTAATGTAACGTATGTAAAATCCCTAAATGAAAGGAAAACAAAATGGCAACAAATATAGCATGTATAGAGTCAGACTGACATCAACTGGAAGCACGTTTAGTATTTATCAATTGTTGTTACAGAAACAAGAACAAACAATGAAATAGACATTAAACTAATAGCTTGTTATCTCTATAAACACAAATGACATGGAAAACAATGGTTTAATCAAACTGATTGGACATGTAAACACGTTCTCTGTTGATCTCTCTCTCTCTCTCTCTCTCTCTCTGCGATCAGGACTCAATAAGAGCAGGACTCCAGACTTTCACATGAAGTCAGCTGTCAGGTTAAGTGCGTTGATCGCCCCCACAGGCAGAACATCACAATTAGAGTCTGCCAGATCCACTCTGATTGAACACCCGTTAAAACGTTGCACTGTGTTCTGCGCCAGTGGCCCAGTGCATCCGATTTCAGCCGACATTTTATTCAGGTTTGCATTCCTTAGCCTTTGATTGTCCCCAATCTTCCTGCAAGGCAGCAGATGATCTTTTCTGTAGGGGGATTCTGCCCTTAGATGGTCGGCCCTCCCAGGTTTACGAGCACCATCTGCCCGAGTCACTAGAGGTGACTAACACAGACATGCACACACAAAGATAGGAGATGTAACTAACACAGACCGGCACAAAACGACACGAGGCATGACCAACACCGACACACATCAAGACACACGACACATGACTAACATAAACATGCACATAAAGATATGAGATATGACCGACATAGACATGCACACACAAAGACACGACACGTGCCCAACATAGACATACACACAAAGACATGAGACACGACCAACATAGACATGCAAACACAAGGACATGAGATGTGACATACACAGATATGCACACACAAAGATATGAGATATGACCAATACAAACATGCATACAAAGATATGAGATATCTAACCCAAACATGCACACACAAAGATATGACACATGACTAACACAGATACACACCAAGACATGAGACATGACTAAACACATACACACATAAAGACACGAGACATGATTAACAAGGACACACCAAGACATGAGGTATGACCAACATGACACACACCAGGACATGAGCCGTGGCCAGCACACACACACACACACACACGCACACACGCACGCACGCACGCACGCACGCACACACACACACACACACACACACACACAAGCTAATATATGAGCCATGGCTAGCACAGAAACACATCAAGATATGAGCCATGGCCAGCACAGAAACACATCAATATACGAGCCATGGCTAGCACAGAAACACATCAAGACACGAGCCATGGCCCCACGGAAAACACCAAGAAATGAACCATGTCCAGCACAGAAACACATTAAGGTATCCATATGCCTGGGTTTGTTGTAGGTTCTCTGTTGATGAACCTTCTCTTACCGTCACATACTTCATATTGCAGCCTGTTGATGACGTCATTCAGCAGAGAATATGTGTTGACCATAAACACATGTCTGAGTGCAGGAATCAAAACGTTCTGATTAATGGCCGTGTTATGGTGTTTTACATATATAGTATAGTATAGTGTTGTATTGTTATATTGTTATATTGTTATAATGCTATAGTATTATATTGTTATAGTATTATATTGCATTAGCTCAGGCCAAAATAGCATTTCAGAAAATGAAAAATATCTTATGCAACAAATCTATGTCAATAAAAATGAGAAAGAGAGTTCATCGGTGCTATATAAAACCAATTCTGACCTATGTAAGCGAATCACGGACAGTAGACAAACAAATGAAAAGACGATTAGAGGCCACAGAGATGGGATTTCTCAGAAGAATGTTGAAAGTTCCCTGGACAGATAAAAAGACCAATGAGGAAGTTCTCAAAGAGGCCAACACAAAAATGGAGCTCTTAAAAAACATCAGAAAGAAGCAATCAACATTCTTCGGGCACTTCATGAGAAGAGGAAAGTTGGAATACTTGGTTACAACTGGCAAAATAAAAGGAAAGAGAGACCGCGGACGACAAAGAGAGAAAATACTGGATAGCTTGGTGTCATGGCATGGGAAACAGTCAACAACAGAACTGATACGATGCACTGTAGATAGAAGATTATGGAGGGACATGATCGCTAACGCCAACCGGCAGGGTAAATGATGATGATGATTATACTGCATATATGAGAGAGTGTGAAAGGTGATTATGAAAGAGTGAGGCAGGTAATTATGAGGCAGCAAAGACAAAAAAAGGTAATACATTAAAAAGGAAGGTCATGTGAAAGAGCGCTAGGAATGTGTTCTATGGACATATAAGGAAAGTGAGACAGGTGATGTTTGAGTGAAGATGAGAGGCATGATATGGGAGAGTGGGCAAGGTGATGTATGAGAGAGTAATGAAGGTGATGCATGAGAGCAGCAGGGAAATGGTATAGGTAAAAGTGAGGAAGGCAATGTAAGAGAGAGGCTGGAAGGCGGTATAGGTAAGAGTGAGGAAGACAATGTAAGAGAGAGGCAGGAAGGTGGTATAGGTAAGAGTGAGGAAGACAATGTAAGAGAGAGGCAGGAAGGTGGTATAGGTAAGAGTGAAGAAGACAATGTAAGAGAGAAGCAGGAAAATGGTATAGGTAAGAGTGAGGAAGACAATGTAAGAGAGAAGCAGGAAGGCGGTGTAAGTAAGAGTGAGGAAGACAATGTAAGAGAGAGGCAGGAAGGCGGTATAGGTAAGAGTGAGGAAGACAATGTAAGAGAGAGGCAGGAAGGTGGTATAGGTAAGAGTGAGGAAGACAATGTAAGAGAGAGGCAGGAAGGTGGTATAGGTAAGAGTGAGGAAGACAATGTAAGAGAGAAGCAGGAAAATGGTATAGGTAAGAGTGAGGAAGACAATGTAAGAGAGAAGCAGGAAGGCGGTGTAAGTAAGAGTGAGGAAGACAATGTAGGAGAGAGGCAGGAAGGCGGTATAGGTAAGAGTGAGGAAGACAATGTAAGAGAGAGGCAGGAAGGTGGTATAGGTAAGAGTGAGGAAGACAATGTAAGAGAGAGAGGCAGGAAGGTGGTATAGGTAAGAGTGAGGAAGACAATGTAAGAGAGAAGCAGGAAAATGGTATAGGTAAGAGTGAGGAAGACAATGTAAGAGAGAGGCAGGAAGGCGGTATAGGTAAGAGTGAGGCAGACAATGCAAAAGAGAGGCAGGAAGGCGGTATAAGTAAGAGTGAGGAAGACAATGCAAGAGATAGAGAGACACGAAGGTGATGTAGGTAAGAGTAAGGAAGACAATGCAAGAGAGAGAGAGACACGAAGGTGATGTAGGTAAGAGTAAGGAAGACAATGCAAGAGAGAGGCCAGAAGGTGATATAGGTAAGAGTGAGGCAGAACGGTTGTATAGCAAAGAGTGAAGTAAGAGACACCGTGGGAAGGTGGTATCGAGAAGCGTGGGGAAGACAATATAACAGACAGGCAGGTAGGTGGTATAAGAAAGAGTGAGAAAGAAGATGTAAGAGAAAGGCAGGGAGGTAGTATAGAAAAATGTAAGGAAGACAATGTAAGAGAGAGGCCGGAAGATGGTATAGGTAAGAGTTAGGAAGACAATGTACGTGACCAGGAAGGTAATATAGGAAATAGCAAGGAAGGCGATATATGAGAGAGGCAGGATGGTGATGTAGGTAAGAGTAAGGAAGACAATGCAAGAGAGAGGCCAGAAGGTGATATAGGTAAGAGTGATGGAGACAATGTAAGAGACAGGCAGGAATGTGACATATGGAAGAGTAATGAAGGAAATATAAGAGAAAGAACGAAAAGTGGTATAGGGAAGAGTGAGGAAAACAATGCAAGAGTGAGGCAGGTAGGTTGTATAGGAAAGGGTGAAGTAATGGACACGTGGGAAGGTGGTATCGAGAAGCGTGGGGAAGACAATATAACAGACAGGCAGGTTGGTAGTATAAGAAAGAGTGAGAAAGAAGATGTAAGAGAGAGGCATGGAGATAGTATAGAAATTGGTAAGGAAGACAATGTAAGAGAGAGAGAGAGAGAGAGACAGGACGGTGGTAAAGGTAAGAGTAAGGAAAGCAATGTAAGAGACCAGAAAGGTAATATAGGAAAGAGCAAGAAGGACAATGTATGAGAGAGGCTGGATGGTGGTATAGGGAAGAATGAGGGATAGTATGTAAGAGAGAGAGGCAGGAAGGTGGTATGTAATGGGGTTAAGAAGAATATAGTGATGAATGTCTCTTGGTTAGAAATTTAATGGCTAATTAAATTATGAGGCTTCGGAGAAAGGAATCACCAAACCTTCTAGAAGGACACAGTTCACTACACATGACCATAGAGAGATTCGTACCAGCCAACCAGAAGTGTTACAAGTGTAGTACAGAGCGGGGTCAACTGGTCACGGAGATATACAAAGACTAGTAGTCGGTTCTAGTCCCAGCGCTCCAGGTCAGTGGACGTTTAAACATCAGGATGGTCTGGACCGACATTTGTGAACGTCAAGAATGAGATATCGGTAGATTAGAATTGTAATTAGCTTAGATTATACTCTGTAGATTGAAGACGCTGGAACTAAGTCAGATGTAGATAGAATGGATCCGATGATTCTGTTAGGAAAGGTTGTATGCCTGAATCTAGGTGAAGTTGGAATTGTTAGAAGCAGAATGTGAATTCGGACAAAAGGTCAGTTAGAGAGAGAGAATTTTCTTATTATTGTTGTGTTGTTGTGTTATTGTGTTTTTTGCTTTGTTGTGTTATTGCGTTTTTGCTTTGTTGTGTTGTTGTGTATTGAGGGAATGGTAGAGTATCCTTTTCCCTTCAACTTGCTGTATAAACTGATGTTCCATCAATGAATCTGTTTACATCTGTGTTACAGTTTAAAAAAAAAAAGTGAAGTACGAGAATTACGAGGTACTAGAAGAATATAAGAAGGAAAGAATAGAATCAGAATAATAATAGTTGAGGAGGTCAAACCAAACCACCAATCAACCACAAACTCACTTCCAAACCAAACCACCAATCAACCACAAACTCACTTCCAAACCAAACCACCAATCAACCACAAACTCACTTCCAAACCAAACCACCAATCAACCACAAACTCACTTCCAAACCAAACCACCAATCAGCCACAAATTCACTTCCAAACCAAACCACCAATCAACCACAAACTCACTTCCAAACCAAACCACCAATCAGCCACAAACTCACTTCCAAACCAAACCACCAATCAACCACAAACTCACTTCTGAAAGAAACTAACCAACAACTAACCAAGATCCCCAAATTAAGACTGGTTCACTGTCCGTTGGAGTCAAACTTATACAAGTAAAGGAAGGAATGAACGTATGTGCTGATCTAGGAAAGAGAGAGAGACATGTTATTTTGTGGGAAAAGGGCGAAAGAGGACAAGTGTACTTCAAGTGAAAGATAGTGGGGGAAGGTGAGGTGATAATCTTCTTCTTTCCTTCCTCATCTGTCTTTCAGCGTCGATGGGAGATATAATTTTGCGGTCTTTTACTCTTCTGTTCGCCTCTACTGCTGTTATGTTTCCTAGTGTTTCTAATATTCCATCGACCCATCTTTTTCGTGGTCGACCCTTGGGTCTGGTGTTCTCACAACGTTTGTTGAGGGCTCGTTGTGTTGTGTTTTGTTCTTTCTGCCTTGTCAGGTGGCCAAACCATTGTATCTGTTGTTTCTTTATATATTCTATGGCGGGGTCTAATTCCTAGCTTTTTTCTCAGTTCTTCATTTCTGATCTTATCTCTCAGACTGGTTCCTGTCATTCGTCTAACACACTTCATCTCTGTAGAAGTTATTTTTCTTATTGTTCTTGCATCTAGGGTCCAGGTCTGACATTGGTAGCACAACGTTGGGATGAAGATTGTATTGTATAGTGCTCGTTTTGCCTCCAGAGTTATTTCCTTGTTGGACAATAGTGGTGATAACTGTCCGATGATTTGACAAGCTTTGTTGCATCTTGATTTTATCTCTGCTGTTTGAGAATTATCGTTTGTCATTAGACTTCTTAGGTATTTGAATTCCTCTATTTGTTTTAGTTGTCTGCCTTCTATAGTTATGTTGATGTTCTGTTTATTTTTGGCGACATTCATGACTTCTGTTTTGTTGATTTTCATGTTGTATTTTGTGCCTGAGGTGTTGAGTTTGTTTAAGTGTTCTTGTAGGTCTTCTATTGTTTCATGTATTAGTGCCTGGTCGTCTGCAAATAAAAGCTCGTTGATCTCCTCTGTCTCTGATGGGTTGGCTAGCTTGCATATATGGTCCATGTATGTAATAAACAGTAAGAGGGGGGGGGGATAATACGTACCCCTGTATTACACCTGATCTAACTTCGAAGTGGTCTGTGTAGCCTGCTGCTGTTCTGACCCTGCAGCTGCTGTTGATCTAGAGACTTTTAGTAAGGTTGGTTAGATGTTGGCTTACTCCGTATGTTGTTAGTATCTCCCACAGTTGTCCTCTGTTTACTCTGTCGAATTCTTTTTCCTGGTCAATGATGGCTATGTATAAGTTTTGATTGCGTTCTGTCGTTTTTTCTGCAAGCTGTTTTAATGTGTATAGTGTGTTAGTACATCCTCTGTTTTTTTTCGGAACCCCATTTGAGAATCGCTTAACTGTAGCTCTATTATTGGTCTCAGCCTTTTTTCCAAGATTTTGGCGTATAGCTTTCCTACATGGCTGAGAAGAGATATACCTCTATATTGATTGCAGTCTCTTTTGCTACCTTTTTTCCATATTGGTACGATGATTGCATGTTGCCAGTCTTCTGGGGCTTGTTGGTGCCATGCTGCATTAAATATTCTGTGCAGCCATGTCACTCCTGTTTCTCCTGCTGCTGCTATTATTTCTATTTGTATGTTATCTATCCCCGGTGCTTTATTCCTTGGTGCATATTTGATTACTTCTTCGATTTCCTCTTTCATGATGTTGGGTTCAGTATTTATGAGTTCTAGCGTGGTTTTTGTTGTCTTATTGGTAGTTGGTATGTTTAACAGGTCTTCAAAATATTCTTGCCATCTCTGTTGCATACATTGGTTATTTGATATTGGCTGTCCGTCTTTGTCATTTATCAGTTCAGTAGGATCATGGTTTTCTTTTCTCGCTTTTGTATCTTTTACTGCTTTGTAGAAATCTCTTGTGGCCGTCTTGAAGTTCCTGCTCATGTTTTGTCCGAATTCTGTCCAATTCTTTTGCTTAGCTTCTTTGATCAAAATTTTAACTCTTGTTCGAACTAAGGCATATTTTTCATATTTTTCTTGGTTCTTGTTCTCCCTCCAATTTTTAAACAGTTTCTTCTTTTCTTTAATTGCTTCTCTGATTGTTTCGTTCCACCACGGGGTGCTCTTTTTCCCTTCTCTTGTTCTTAGCTTCGTTCCACAAACTGTTTTAGAGATGTTGGTTACTGTTTCCTTAAATTGTTTCCACTCTTCTTCTACTGTGCCTACTTCGTTAGGGAGTTTCTTGAATTCCTCTGTTAGTTTTTCTTCTAGGGTTTTCCTTGTTTCTTGTTCTTTTAATTGTTTTATTTTTATTGTCTGTTCTTTTCGCTTCTTTTGTTTGTTTTCGTATATACACATTTATATTAGATGAAGTGCCTTCCACATTTAAGAGCGTAAAACATTTTGATTGCATAGTTCCAGCAGTTTGCTTCCGTTTTCGTTTATTTCAGCTGTTTTATCGCCAAAGGGTCCTAAGATATCACTGTTCTCACTGTTGCTTTCCCCAATCCTTCCAATAAAATCTCCCATCACTAACATGTCGTCGCTTTCGTCAATCTTGTTAATAATTTCATTCAGTATGTCATAGAATTCTTCGCTGTCTCTTTCATTGTTGTTGCATGGGGCATAGATTTGAATTTAATTTGTTTTTCGATCGTCTTCTAGTAGTTTAATTGTGATAATTCTTTCTGAATGGTATTTTATTTCTAGAATGTTCTTTGCGTGTTTTGGGTCGATGATAAAACCTACTCCATGTGTTGCTCTTTCTGTATTGTCGACTCCTGAGAATATTTTCGTGTAGTTCATGTGTGTTTTCTTTATCTGTTGTCCTTTTACTCTGGTGTCCGCTAATCCTAGTATTTTAATTTTCCTTTTTCTCATTTCTTCTATAAGTTCGACTTCTTAATTTTTTTTATCCCGCATATATTTATCGTTGAATGCAATGATTTCAGAACAATAAGCCTAATGAGCCAGGTAACAAAAATGTTACTAAAAGTTATACAGGGAAGGATTCAGAATAAAATCAATACTGAATTAGATGAGCAACAATTTGGATTCAGGAAAAACAGTGACACAAAAGAAGCCATATTCAGCATGAGAACATTGATTGAAAAGTACACAGAAGTAAACAAACCAATATATGCCTGCTTCATAGACTACACCAAAGCTTTCAATAGAATACACCATAACCAACTCATAGACTGCCTAAAGGATATAAATCTAGACGACACAGACATACGACTAATATGTAATTTGTGCTGGGAGCAAACAGCAATAATAAAATATAACAAGGACAACTCTACACCAATGGACATAAAAATAGGAGTAAGACAAGGATACATCATATCACCAAGCTTGTTCAATCTATACACTGAGCAAATCTTTAAAAACATATCAGATATACCAGGCCTAAACATTAATGGAAAGATAATCAATAACCTAAGATATGCTGATGATACTGTTCTACTAGCAGAAAATCCTAAAGACCTACAACAATTGCTTAATGTGATAAACATAACAAGTAAAAAATATGGACTAGAAATGAATATCAAAAAGACTAAAACTATAATCATAAACAAAGAAAATTCTCAAGACCTACAATTCAATATCACAGTTGAGGGAATACATCTGAAGACAGTCCAGAGCTACAACTACCTGGGACATACAATAACCAATGATGGAAAATGCAAAACGGAAATAAACAAAAGAATAGGTATGGCAAAAAAGTAATTTTAATGCCATGAAAAATATAGTAACAGCAAAACAAATATCAGCAGGGCTGAAACTAAGAATGGCAAAATGTTACGTCTTCTCAATATTCCTGTATGGTGCAGAAACATGGACATTAGAATAGAAAACAGAACAGAAAATTGAAGCCTTTGAAATGTGGATTTATAGAAGAATAGGTAGAATTGGATGGAAACAAAAGATAACAAACGATGAAGTTTTAAAACAACTGAAAATAAAAAGAGAACCACTAAATACAATTAAGACAAGACAAATGAAATTTTTGGGGCATGTTAAAAGACACAACAGCCTACTAAAAGTAATATTGGAAGGAAAAATACAAGGTAAAAAAGGCAGAGACAGACCAAGACTAACATGGAAGAGTAACATCAAAAGATGGACAAGTCAATCTACTACACCCTGCACCATCAAAGCAAGAAACAGAGTAGAATGACGATGTATGGTAGCCAACCTTCGTTGCGGAGACGGCACTTGATGATGATATTTATCGTTGCTACATTATGTTTATTAATCTCCATCTTCTGTGTATTTCTCTGAGCATAAAAC
Organism: Megaustenia siamemsis; assembly: GCA_032433765.1. Taxonomy (NCBI): domain Eukaryota; kingdom Metazoa; phylum Mollusca; class Gastropoda; order Stylommatophora; family Ariophantidae; genus Megaustenia; species Megaustenia siamemsis. Next base: position 28,365,102 of record JAVIAB010000008.1, read on the forward strand.
ATCTATCCCTTACCGACCTGCTGAGTCAGTCGTAAGTTAAGGGCTTAATTTAAGAAAAACACACGTTGGGGGTTTAACCCGACTGATGTTTCCCCCCACGTGTTTTATAGTTAAGGTCTCACATGCGTTGGAGATGATAATGAGACTTAATAAATGTCAAACTTAAATGACTCATTACTAGAGTTTACTTATGTAACATATTTACACATATCATTTCTATATCTGACCTGCCATCACTAGCAATATTGTACAGCTCTGTGCTGATGCCACCACCCAGGCCAATGGCGAACACCTCAAGCCTCAACTGTCGCGCCCTATCCGCCGCAGCTTTTGTGATATCAGGTTCCTGAGAGTTACCGTCCGTGATCACAATGATCACCTTGCGAACGCCAGGTCGCGCTTGTGGCAGCTGTGTATCCAGCACATACCTGCAAGATGGAGTCAATAATAACAACAAATAAACACGTCTGTAATACAGAAGAAGTCTCAGAACATTGCATGAGCTCGTAGTACCGACCAGGACACTCAGATCATTCCTGAAAAGTTAACTGTTGTTAAAGATAGTACAATGATTTTACTTTTCGTTTTCTTTTATATTTAGAGCGGGTAGCGGCATACAGCATACACTTTTCGATTTTAAGTTCTGAACGAGTCTTCTACGCATTGATTGTGAACATTGGGCCTCCTTTTTACCGTCCGTTTTTGATAGGATTAGGTACTCAATGTCACCTACATTAAAATCAGAGGTCACTGGGCAAAAGCAAAACATTATTGCTTGAAAATATGGTCCGTACCGGATACTATCAGCCTGTGAGACTGGCATCTTACTCCTGTACTACAGAGATCACTTCTTTCAGCCGCCATACGTCAACAGTTGTTGTGTCAATTAGTGGTCGAGGCAAAGAAATGCATCAAAATGTGAAGCTGCAGTGAAGCTAACAGTGATCAGAAATCAAATTATATATATATATATAGTTGTGTCAGTTGCTTTTTAATAGGAATAATATCGGACCCTTATGAGGTAATTTGTGGTAAAAAGATTGTGCTGCAAAGACTAGCCACATACACCAGCTCAATTCCTAGTACCCGCAGTTCAAAATCTCTTTCCCTGTTTTCCACATCTCACTCTTTCCCCCTCTCTCTCTTCCCCCCCGCCCCCCACCTCTCTCTATCTCTCTTTCCCTCTCTCTCTTTTCCTCTTTCTCTTTATATATTATTCAGAATTATTCTTGAGACTCTTAAATGTGGTACGCACTTCATCTAATATAATCTCTGTTTCTTTGCTTGTATTCATTATATGTGAGCACTTTTCAACACAATTCTATTTCCCATATTTTGTCAACAAGGCCAAACCTGTACGCTACAATCTAGATCAGTCCGAAACAAAAACCCACCATTGAAATAAAACGCGATAGACTTTCAGGAACAATCCTGAGCGATCAGATCAGAAGTGGAGATATCATTTAGAAAAAAAAAATGCTATGAACAATTCCCGCCATTCATTAATGAATGCTTTAGGTGAGACATGACCAAATAATATATCAATAGAGGAATTAGAAGCTCTAGGTGAGACAGGACCAGATAATATATCAATAGAGGAATTAGAAGCTCTAGGTGAGACATGACCAAATAATATATCAATAGAGGAATTAGAAGCTCTAGGTGAGACAGGACCAAATAATATATCAATAGAGGAATTAGAAGCTCTAGGTGAGGCAGGACCAGATAATATATCAATAGAGGAATTAGAAGCTCTAGGTGAGACAGGACCAAATAATATATCAATAGAGGAATTAGAAGCTCAAGGTGAGACAGGACCAAATAATATATCAATAGAGGAATTAGAAGCTCTAGGTGAGACATGACCAGATAATATATCAATAGAGGAATTAGAAGCTCTAGGTGAGACAGGACCAGATAATATATCAATAGAGGAATTAGAAGCTCTAGGTGAGACAGGACCAGATAATATATCAATAGAGGAATTAGAAGCTCTAGGTGAGACATGACCAGATAATATATCAATAGAGGAATTAGAAGTTCTAGATGAGACAGGACCAGATAATATATCAATAGAGGAATTAGAAGCTCTAGGTGAGACAGGACCAGATAATATATCAATAGAGGAATTAGAAGCCCTAGGTGAGACAGGACCAGATAATATATCAATAGAGGAATTAGAAGCTCTAGGTGAGACAGGATCAGATAATATATCAATAGAGGAATTAGAAGCTCTAGGTGAGACAGGATCAGATAATATATCAATAGAGGAATTAGAAGCTCTAGGTGAGACAGGACCAGATAATATATCAATAGAGGAATTAGAAGCTCAAGGTGAGACAGGACCAAATAATATATCAATAGAGAAATTAGAGGCTCTAGGTGAGACAGGACCAAATAATATATCAATAGAGGAATTAGAAGCTCTAGGTGAGACAGGACCAGATAATATATCAATAGAGGAATTAGAAGCTCTAGGTGAGACAGGACCAGATAATATATCAATAGAGGAATTAGAAGCTCTAGGTGAGACAGGACCAAATAATATATCAATAGAGAAATTAGAAGCTCAAGGTGAGAGAGGACCAGATAATATATCAATAGAGAAATTAGAAGCTCAAGGTGAGAGAGGACCAGATAATATATCAATAGAGGAATTAGAAGCTCTAGGTGAGACATGACCAGATAATATATCAATAGAGGAATTAGAAACTCTGGGTGCATCAGATGCAGATGCACAAGAGAAATTATAAGCAGAATAGGAAAAGCAAAGATAGAATTCCATCGAACGAAAGACATCTACTTTAACAAATCATCATCGTCATGTGCCATACCGATTAGCGTAGGCGATCATGTCCTTCCACAAATTATAGTGCATGTATCATTTCTGTTGTTGACTTTTTTCCATGCCATGAAACGAAACTATCTAGTATCTTTTCTCTTTGTCGTCCGCGATCTCTCTTTCACTTTATTTTGCCAGCTGTAACCAAGTATTACAACTTTCCTCTTCTCATGAGGTGCCCGAAAAATGTCACAAATCACCTTCAATTAATGTTAGAAAACTTATCCTGAAGTGCTGCATCGATTGTTCTACTATCTGGAAGTGAGTCATGGACGATAAGTAAGACAACACAAAGAACATCAGAGGCAGCTGAGATCTGGTTTATCAGAAAAATTCTACGAATTCCACGGATAGCAAAAATGACAAATGAAGAATGTTTAAAACAAGCTGGAGAAACCAGAAATAGCATCAATATCATCAGGAAGAGGCAATCTATATTTATTGGGCATGTCATGCGTAAAGAAGGCATTGAGAATACTATGATAACGGAAAGAATTAATGGAGAGAAGAGCAGAGGAAAACCAAGAGAACAAAAATTGAAGAACTCATCGAAATGGCATAATAAACGATAACCGACTTAAATTATGATGTGCATGAAGGACCGAATGATGTGGAGAGATCGCCAACGCCAACCGGCGCGGCACGTGATGACGATGATGATGATTGTCGATAATAGTTTTGGGTTGGTTTTTTTTAAATTTTATCTTAGTTTTCCAGCAGAGGAAAATCAAGATGCAACAAAGCTTGTCAAATCATTGGACAGTTATCACCATTATTGTCCAACAAGGAACTAACTCTAAAGACAAAACGAGCACTATACAATACAATTTTCATCCCAACGTTGTGTTACCAATGCCAGACCTGGACCCTAGATGCAAGAACAATAAGGAAAATAACCTCTACTGAGATGAAATGTGTTAGACGAATGACAGGAAACAGTCTGAGAGATAAGATCAAAAATGAAGAACTGAGAAAAAAGCTAGGAATAGCCCCCGCCATAGAATATATAAAGAAACAACAGATAAAATGGTTTGGCCACGTAACAATGCAGAAAGATCACAACACAACGAGCCCTCAGCAAACGTTGTGAGACTACCAGACCCAAGGGTCGACCACGAAAAAGATGGATGGATGAAATAAAGCACTAGGAAACATAACAGCAGCAGAGGCGAACAGAAGCGCTAAAGGCCGCAAATTATATCTCCCCTCGACGCTGAAAGGCAGATGAGAAAGGAAAGTAGAAGAAGATCTTAGTTTTCCGTATATTTAGATAGCGGTTTTGCTCTTCACTGTGCTTTTAACACAGTCAATTGTCTCCACTTAATCCCTTTTGCATGTTTGACAGCAGGACAGAGTCATCGACGTATGTGAATTCTGGAATTATGATGCCAATTATTGTGCAAGGATCGAACTTCACAAATTGTCATCGTTTGTGAGATTTCTCTTGATCTTCTCGGCATAGATGATGAATAGAAGAAGAAGAAAAGAAGATGATGTCCTGCATCACTTCCTTTTGCACTTCTAACTAATTTGATGTTTCGCCCGTTATCCTGATTCCTGATTGTTGTTCATGTTACAGTAATTCGATAAGATGTTTTTGATGCTTTGCAAAACCCATATCTTTCATAATATTCCATTATTTCTAACATTGTACACGGTCAAAGTCCTTGCTGTATTCTACGGAACATGTATTCAGTTCTACGTCACACTACCTACATTTATTAAAAATGGTTCTCATGTTATAAAGGTGTTTTCCCGAGAGCAACTATTACATCTGTAATATACCTGAACTACATCTGTAATATACCTGAACTATATCTGTAATATACTTGAACTATATCTGTAATTTACCTGAACTACATCTGTAATCTACCTGAACTATATATGTAATTTACCTGAACTACATCTGTAATCTACCTGAACTATATATGTAATTTACCTGAACTACATCTGTAATCTACCTGAACTATATCTGTAATTTACCTGAACTACATCTGTAATCTACCTGAACTATATATGTAATTTACCTGAACTACATCTGTAATCTACCTGAACTACATCTGTAATCTACCTGAACTACATCTGTAATCTACCTGAACTACATCTGTAATCTACCTGAACTATATCTGTAATCTACCTGAACTACATCTGGTAATCTACCTGAACTACATCTGTAATCTACCTGAACTACATCTGTAATCTACCTGAACTACATCTGGTAATCTACCTGAACTACATCTGTAATCTACCTGAACTACATCTGGTAATCTACCTGAACTATATCTGTAATCTACCTGAACTACATCTGGTAATCTACCTGAACTACATCTGTAATCTACCTGAACTACATCTGTAATCTACCTGAACTATATCTGTAATCTACCTGAACTACATCTGTAATCTACCTGAACTACATCTGGTAATCTACCTTAGGATAGAGAGGAAAGGTAGTTATGTACTAAAACATATCATGCTAAAAGCGGATGCGTGTGGTCGAAAGGCACAAGTATCACTTCTTGCATATAAACCACACCACAACGCCTCTACGACGTCCATTGAACGTCTCAGTAAGGGGAGACAATGAAGAGCACTTTTAGTCGGGTGAAAGCGACAGAAGGAGAAACAAGAAAAAGAAAAAGAAGAAGAAGGATCACTACATGCAATATTTGTTTCTTGTCTTTGAGTGGATGTCATTTGTTCACGATCCATAGTTTAGCAAAAACTAACGCTAAAGGTGCCAGGTTCCATCACTGCTGTTGGGACGTCCAGGTTGGCGCCTTTACTTCTTTTGGGCACATTTTTGGGTGAGAAAGGTCTAACCGTCTCTCTATCTCTCTCTCTCTCTCACGTTTCCTGCTCTGACCAAAAGCAAGACACCTTTATTTTTTTCAGAGGTGTCGACTGGAGGATAGTTGTTCGACATCCCCAACCCTCGCAAAAAAAAAAAAAAAAAAACCCATTTCCTGTTCATTTTAATTAATAATCCACTATCATAATTTAGTAACACGATCAACGGAGGTCCCTAGTCGGTGTTATATGGTTCGTGCCTGCTTACAGATCTTCATTGTGGTTAGGAAAGACATCGGAGACTAATGGAGGTTGACTGAGTACAATCATTATTATTATTTTGATTTTTTACCAGAAAAAAAATTAAATGGACTATTTATGAGTCAGTGGTAAAGAAGTTGAATTCTAGAAATGTGGAGTTATGGAAGATTGAGGGGAGAGTTATAGAAGTTTAAGGGGAGAGTTATAGAAGTTTGAGGGGAGAGTTATAGAAGATTGAGGGGAGAGTTATAGAACATTGAAGGGAGAGTTATGGAAGTTTGAGAGGAGAGAGTTAGATAGGTGGAGAAGAGAACAGACAATCAAGTTATGAGGCAATTCAGAATGAAGAGGGAAAATTGAATCAAAACAAGATAATTCAATCTATCTACATGCTGTCCTTTCGAGCCGAAGACGGCACTCATGGCAGAAATTCTAGACTCTCTGTGTCCAACTATCTTTGTTATCTTTCAGACCTTGCACAGAAACCACAGTGTATCTCCCAACAAGTCCTTGTTCTGGGTGAGTCGCTCAATCGCTGCTAGTTAACTGTTGCCTGCTGTTCTTGCCTCTCACCTCAGTGTTCTTTTTACTGCTTGTATAGGTCGATCTCTTTCATTTATTACCCTTTTGCCCTCTTTGAGAGCCTGCTTTGAGATTCACTTGTAATAAATAATGTGGGCATACCAACAAATACATACAAATATGCAGAATGTCGTTTCAGAAAGAAAAGTGCTAGGGAAAATGAATAAGGACGGACACAGATTCAAATGAACTGACAAGATCAAGAAGTGGATTGGGAGATCAATCAGAGAGTGCACCGTCAACGTAAGAGATTGAGAGAGAGAGAGAGAGAGAGAGAGAGAGAGAGAGAGAGTAGAATGATGTTCCTTTGTAGTCGATCTACGTAACGGAGACAACACAAAATGAGAGTGTAAAAACAAGAAAGTCGTTAAAAGTCGCAGTTACCTTATGGCTGCTCCAGTCTCTGTGGACGAGCCAGCTCTGTACGGGAGGCTGGCGATAGCAGCGGTCAAGTCTCTCTTGTTGTTGTAGGTGTTGAAGTTGATGGCGTCCTCGGTGTACACGCGGTTGCCATAGCTCACCACGGACACGCGAACCTGCTCACAGAGAGAGAGAGAGAGAGAGAGAGAGAGAGAGAGAGAGAGAGAGATTTTCTTGTTCAACAGGACACTGAAGTAATCAAGTCTCAGTAACAGTAATGAATATTTAACATTGTGTAGAAAATAATAATAATGAATATTTAATGTGTAGAAAGTAACAATAATTAATGTTTAACATTGTTTAGAAAGTAATAGTAATGAATGTGTAATATTCTTTAGAAAGTAACACTACACAAAGTAATAGACGCTCACTATCTACCTTTTATAAATGTTACCATATGTAAGCTGATTGCACATAAATGTTACCATATGTAAGCTGATTGCACATAAATGTTACCATATGTAAGCTGATTGCACATAAATGTTACCATATGTAAGCTGATTGCACATAAATGTTACCATATGTAAGCTAATTGCACATAAATGTTACCTTATGTAATAGTTGTATGCTGTTTCTACACACTGCTGATTCGTCTTTTCAGTTGCACGCCCCCCCCCCCCTTTTTCCCCTTCCATTGATATACAAACCTAAGATTTTAAAGCCTGTTTTCTCTTCACTGAAATCATTTTCTCTCTCAATAACAACAGATAAAATAAACAATACAACTTTGTTTCTTTGTTATCTTCTCTCGTTCTTCATGGCTGTCAATATCCTCTCTAGTTCTTCATGGTTCTATTATTATTATCATCTCTTGTTCTTCATAGTTTTTATTTTCTTCTCTAGTTCTTCATGATTGTTGTTTTCTTCTCTAGTTCTTCATGATTGTTTTTTTCTTTTCTAGCTCTTTGAATCAGGTACAGGTTTTCAGCTAACATTTGACCAGTGCGCACGCAGCCACATTATCTTACACCCACCTTAATTACGTCATCATCATCATTACAATCAGACAATGTTTATTACCACTCCAATCTCATGACTGATCACGGAATGAAGTCACAGCCCAGTGCACGAACTCCGTACCACAAGAGCTAGTACATGTCCCACTCACCATCATTAAACACTTAACTCTTACCGCACGTTTCGCCGCACAGTGCGTTACTCTCATTTTGATTACTGTGAACCGTTCATCAAACCATATACTTTTTACATGTCTTGTATCATCTTGGTATTGGTGAAATCTAATACCTTGTTCAATTATCTAAAAATTCATATATAATATGTTTAGAAAAAATAGTGGGACAAAAAAAGCCATATTCTGCATGAGAACATTAATCGAAAAATACACAGAAGTAAACAAACCAATATATGCCTGCTTCATAGACTACACCAAAGCTTTTGATAGAGTACACCACAAACAACTTATAGAATGCCTAAAAGAGATACATCTAGATGACATGGACATACGACTAATATGTAATCTCTACTGGGAGCAAACAGCAATAATAAAATATAACAAAGAAAACTCTACACCCATTGAAATAAAAAGAGGAGTAAGACAGGGATGCATCAAATCACCAAGCTTGTTCAATCCATACACTGAGCAAATCTTTAAAAACATCACTGAGATGCCAGGCCTACAAATTAATAGAAAGATAATCAATAACCTAAGATATGCTGACGATACTGTACTACTAGCAGAAAATCCTAAAGATCCACAACAATTACTTAATGAAATAAACATGACAAGCAAAAAATATGGACTAGATATGAATATCAAAAAGACTAAAACTATGATCATAAACAAAGAATATACTCAAAACCTACAAGTGGATATCAAAATAGAAGGAATAGACCTGGAGACAGTTCAGAACTACAACTACCTTGGACATACTATAACCAGTGATGAAAAATGTACAACTGAAATAAACAAAAAGAATAGGAATGGCAAAAAGTAATTTTAATGTCATGAAGAACATACTAACATCAAAACAAATAATACCAGGGCTAAAACTAAGAATAGCAAAATGTTACATCTTCTCAATATTCCTTTATGGTGCAGAAACATGGACATTAGAATAGAAAACAGAACAGAGAATTGAAGCCTTTGAAATGTGGATATAGAAAAGAATAGGTAGAGTTGGATGGAAGGAAAAGAAAACAAACGATGAAGTCTTAAAACAACTGAAAATAAAAAGAGAACTACTAAGCACAATTCAAACAAGACAAATGCGATTTTTGGGCCATGTTAAAAGACACAACAGCCTACTAAAAGTAATCCTGGAGGGGAAAATACAAGGTAAAAGAGGCAGAGGTAGACCAAGTTCCATTACATGGACGAGTAACATCAAAAGATGGACAAATCAGCATATGACAAACTGCACTATCAAAGCAAGAGACAGAGCAGAATGGCGCTCCATGGTAGCCAACCTTCGATGCGGAGAAGGCACTCGATGATGATGATGATGAATGTGTTAGATAAATATAAATATGTAAATTGACTCTTAAAACATGCACAATTTTGTCTCTGAGAATCTATCCGTGGCATCGATAAAAAGCTTCCGTACGGAAAGAGTTAAAGCCTTTGCTTACATACACCCCCTTGCCCCTTCACATTTTCAGCTCCCTATTATTTTTTTTACCTGCAGCCCGTTCTAAGATCTTGGTTAATCGAGACCTTGACGAGGGATATAATTGTTCTGAAATGATTTTCACCAGGACATTAACAGTAATCTACACACCTTGTTAGGTCCAATGTTGAACTTGTTTACAAAGTCCTGCACAAACAACAGGCCTTCGGTAAAGTTCCCTGGCCAAATACTGGAGCTGGCGTCTATGATAAACGATATCTCCAAAGGCGCGTCCTTACAATCTAGTTAGAGAAAACACCGTGAGTATGTGACATTCTATATGGGCTTAATCCTTTCTTTCTCGCTGCTTTTTTTTCTTTCTTTCGCCATTTCTTTCTAACTCACTTTCTAACTCTCTCTCTCTCTCTCTCTCTCTCTCTCTCTCTCTCTCTCTCTCTCTGTCATTATCTATCTCTCTTTTTCTATTTCTCTCCTCATCTCACGCGCACATCGTTACATATAGCAGACGACAGTACAGGCACGACAGTAGCTGACACAATTAATCATAAAGAATGACAGTTAAAGACAAACACACCAACACAGACAAATACAGACAAACACACAAATACAGACATATACATAAATACATATATACATGTATATATATATACGGTATATGGTGGATAGGCGGCGGGAACAATTGAAGGCTATGCATGAAAAATGTTCCTTGTTGTAGTTTCATCATATTCCAAGTCCGGCTTGTTGCAGGAGCTAGTTAAGTTAAGTGCTCTGTGCACACCGTGAGCTGCGTGTATCATCCGTTTTGATCATCATCATCATCATCATTGAGTGCCGTCTCCGCAACGAAGGTTGGCTACCATGGAGCGCCATTTTGCTCTATCTCTTGCTTTGATGGTGCAGGTTGTCATCGGTTGATTTGTCCATCTTTTGATGTTACTCGTCCATGTTAATCTTGGTCTGCCTCTGCCTCTTTTACCTTGTATTTTCCCTTCCAGGATCACTTTCAGTAGGCTGTTGTGTCTTTTAACATGGCCTAAGAATCGTATTTGTCTTGTTCTAATTGTGTTCAGAAGTTCTCTTTTCATTTTTAGTTGTTTTAAGACTTTGTCATTTGTTTTCTTTTCCTTCCATCCAATTCTACCTATTCTTCTATATATCCACATTTCAAAGGCTTCAATTCTCTGTTCTGTTTTCTTGTCTAATGTCCATGTTTCAGCACCATATAGGAATATTGAGAAGATGTAACATTTTGCTATTCTTAGTTTTAGCTCTGGTGTTATTTGTTTTGATGTTAGTATGTCCTTCATGACATTAAAATTACTTTTTGCCATTCCTATTCTTTTGTTTATTTCAGTTGTACATTTTCCATCACTGGTTATAGTATGTCCAAGGTAGTTATAGTTCTGAACTGTCTCAAGGTCTATTCCTTCAATTTTGATATCCACTTGTGGGTTTTGGGTATTTTCTTTGTTTATGATCATAGTTTTAGTCTTTTTGATATTCATATCTAGTCCATATTTTTTGCTTGTCATGTTTATTTCATTAAGTAATTGTTGTAGGTCTTTAGGATTTTCTGCTAGTAGTACAGTATCGTCAGCATATCTTAGGTTATTGATTATCTTTCCATTAATTTGTAGGCCTGGCATCTCTATGATGTTTTTAAAGATTTGCTCAGTGTATAGATTAAACAAGCTTGGTGATAGGATGCATCCTTGTCTTACTCCTCTTTTTATATCAATGGGTGTAGAGAACTCTTTGTTATATTTTATTATTGCTGTTTGCTCCCAGTATAGATTGCATATTAGTCGTATATCCATGTCATCTAGATGTATCTCTTTTAGGCATTCTATAAGTTGTTTGTGGTGTACTCTATCAAAAGCTTTGGTGTAGTCTATGAAGCAGGCATATATTGGTTTGTTTACTTCTGTGTATTTTTCGATTAATGTTCTCATGCAGAATATGGCTTCTTTTGTCCCGCTATTTTTCCTAAATCCAAATTGCTGCTCATCTAATTCAGTATTGATTTTATTCTGAATCCTTCCTTGTATAACTTTTAGCAAGATTTTTGTAACATGGCTCATTAGGCTTATTGTTCTAAAGTCACTGCATTCAACTGCACCATTCTTTTTAGGCAATGCAATGAAAGTTGATGTTTTTAGTTCATTTGGTATGTATCCTGTGTGGTATATGTCGTTGCATATGTCTGTAATCACTTTTGATCACCGTTTTGATCATGTTTCGATATTTCAATTGCTTTCGATGAATGATGATATCGAATGACAGGGAACAGTTGGCTGTGTTCACTTTCTGCGCGGTTTCGTCTTATGTCTTTTGGCGTGTGCTGAGACTGCTATGATGGGGACTACAGTTACCATTCTTTGTTTGGGAGATGAGATTCGGATGATTATGCTGGCACGGGCGGTTGAGCAATTATGGATTTTAATTCGTTTGCAGTGATACCGAGACCTTCCATAACCAAATAACATAAATACAGACACACACAAATACACACATGACAAACAGGCACCTAAAGATTCGAGCTTTATGCATCAAAAAATGATAGAGGCACACGAACGACAGACAAAGAGACACAGATACAACATAGAAACAGACAAAATAGAGAAACATGTCAGAAAAGACAACATAGAAAAAAATACAAGCAATCTTGACTTAAATAGATGCAGATTCAACTCATAAACATGACTTTAAATTGAGTGATAGACGGACAAAAGATTTATAAAGGCAAATAAAAGAGATGAACGAATAAAACATATGGACAAAAAAACTAGTGGCCTGTGTACTGGGGGCAATCTTGTATAAAGTGTTTTGTTGTCATGTTATCTAGGGTACAGTGGCACTGGCTGGTAGTTCCTATTTTGAGTTTGGTGAACATGTGGTTTCTCATTCTATTGTAGCCAGTGCGTAGACGATGTATGATGACTTGATCTCTCCTTGATAGTCGATGGTATCCGTCACTCTCGTTATGCTTTGGGTGTTCTTGTTTCCATTTTTCATGATACTGGGCTTTGATTGTGGATTTGGCTTCATCGTAGCTGACCAGATGGTTCTCTTGTGGTAATCTCCCTCCCTCCTTAGCTAGTTTGTCTGCGCCTTTCCTTGTTTCCTTGTATATTAGAGTGTGATAGTATCCACTTGATGACCACTCTCTGTAAGTTATTGCACAGTTGGTCTAGGGTTGTTCTGAAGTCATCCAACTCACGGATCCTGTGGGTTTTTAGAGCTGTTAGGACTGATTCCTGTGTCATGGCGACTGCGTGTAGTCGTTTTTTTATAATTCGGCAATTGTTGATATATTTAAATGATTTACGCGACAGTCTAGTTGTGAAATTATGTGTGGCTTTTCCCCGTTTGGTGTATGTTTTACTTCTGACGTGTGGATGAACTGTGATTACCGATATTTAAGTGGAATATGATTTATTCTTCTTTGTGCCGTGTGTTCCCGGTTCGATAGGCAAACACATGGTTCGACAAAAATGTCGCCGGCAAACCGGGTATGTTCAACCCATATGTGAAAAGTCTGTGACGATGGATGGGACGGATGAATCAGAAATGATCAACGGTCCAGAAAGCGAAAACAGCAAAGTGTGTGGTACACATGAGGCATGTTCAGAACACGAAAGGCGAATATGGCAGACCACCGTGAAAGAGATTGGAGCCTCATCACGTACTAGTCCAGAGGAAGCCATGGATAGGAATTCGAACTTATGTCGGAGGAAAGATCTTAAAATAAGTACTTGGAATGTTAGGACTCTATATCAAGAAAGGAAATTGCAAAATTTGATTCAAGAAGCAGAACGAATAAATATATATATTTTAGGCCTATCAGAGACTAGATGGAAAGAATGTAGTTACATAGAGGATGAAAAATATACATTTATATACCCAGGAAACACAACAGAACATAAAAAGGGGGGGGGGGGTTAAGTACTACTGATAAAAAGAGAGCTACAAAAATATATAAGTAACCACTGGACATACAGCGATAGGATTATACTACTCAAGTTTAAAGCAAAACCATTCGACATAGCAATAATACAGACATATGCACCTACCCAAGACTACACAGATGGACAAATAGAGCATACTATGAAAACCTAAATAAAATTATGAAGCAAGTGAAATCTTCAGACATCTTGATTGTAATGGGTGACATGAACGCTAAAGTAGGAAAAAGTAGATATAAGACCATTATAGGAAATCATGGTTTAGGAAAAAGAAATGACAGAGGAGAAAGATTAATACAATTCTGTGAAGAAAACAGGCTGATAATATGTAACACCTGCTTTGAGCAAGAGAAAAGGAAACTATACGCATGGAAAAGCCCTGGAGATAAGAAGAGGAATCAAATAGATTACATAATGATAAAAGAAAGGTTCCGAAACAGCGTGAAGAAAGCCAAAACCTACCCAGGAGCAGATATTAATTCAGATCACAATCCTGTAATGATTAAAATGAAAATCAAACTAAATAGAAACAAGCAAAAGTCTAATTCATTAACAAATCCACTAGATATAACAGCTTTAAATCAACAACAAGATATTAAAGATACCTATACAATACAAGTAAAGGACACATACCAGAAGCTGCTAGAAGAAAGAATTGAACAATACAGAAGAGAAAATCCTGATGAAAAAGTAACAACCAAATGGCAATGCATGAAGAAAAGCATACAAGAAACCTGTGACACATTACCCAAAAGAGAAAAGAACAAAAAACAAAAATGGATAACTAACACCATCTTAGAAAAAATGGAAGAAAGGAGACAAGCGAAGAACACTGCCCAATACAATAAAATAGATAATGAGATACGCAAAATGTGCAAAAAGGCAAAAAAATATTGGCTCAGCCAAAAAATGTATAGAAATAGAAACTATGAAAAGCAAACAGGACTTAAGAGGAATGCACGCAGAAATAAAGAGAATGACTAATAAAAATAAAAAAGCCACAGAAGGTGGATGCACTGCAGGCAAAAAAGGAAAAATGTCAACAGACAATAAGGATATTATAGATAGATGGCAGAAATATATAATAAAACTATTCCAGGATCAAAGGGACAAGAAACAGGTCATGTTATAAAATGTACATCAGGCTATAAAATCTTAAAATCTGAGGTTGAAAAACTATAAAAACAATGAAAAAGGGAAAAGCAGCAGGACCTGACAGCATACAGAAAGAGGTGATAAAGTCACTAGAAGATTTTGGCATTGAAGTGATTACATACACATGCAACGACATATACCACACAGGATGCATACCAAATGAACTAAAAACATCAACGTTCATTGCATTGCCTAAAAAGAATGGTGCAGTTGAATGCAGTGACTATAGAACAATAAGCCTATGGAGCCATGTTACAAAAATCTTGCTAAAAGTTATACAAGGAAGGATTCAGAATAAAATCAATACTGAATTAGATAAGCAGCAATTTGGATTTAGGAAAAATAGCGGGACAAAAGAAGCCATATTCTGCATGAGAACATTAATCGAAAAATACACAGAAGTAAACAAACCAATATATGCCTGCTTCATAGACTACACCAAAGCTTTTGATAGAGTACACCACAAACAACTTATAGAATGCCTAAAAGAGATACATCTAGATGACATGGACATACGACTAATATGTAATCTATACTGGGAGCAAACAGCAATAATAAAATATAACAAAGAAAACTCTACACCCAGTGATATAAAAAGAGGAGTAAGACAGGGATGCATCATATCACCAAGCTTGTTCAATCTATACACTGAGCAAATTTTTAAAAACATCACTGAGATACCAGGCCTAAACATTAATGGAAAGATAATCAATAACCTAAGATATGCTGACGATACTAGCAGAAAATCCTAAAGAACTACAAAAATTACTTAATGAAATAAACACGACAAGCAAAAAATATGGACTAGATATGAATATCAAGAAGACTAAAACTATGATCATAAACAAAGACGATACTCAAAACCTACAAGTGGATATCAAAATAGAAGGAATAGACCTGGAGACAGTTCAAAACTACAACTACCTTGGACATACTATAACCAGTGATGAAAAATGTACAACTGAAATAAACAAAAGAATAGGAATGGCAAAAAGTAATTTTAATGTCATGAAGAACATACTAACATCAAAACAAATAACACCAGGGCTAAAACTAAGAATAGCAAAATGTTACATCTTCTCAATATTCCTTTATGGTGCAGAAACATGGACATTAGAATAGAAAACAGAACAGAGAATTGAAGCCTTTGAAATGTGGATATATAGAAGAATAGGTAGAATTGGATGGATGGAAAAGAAAACAAACAATGAAGTCTTAAAACAACTAAAAATGAAAAGAGAACTACTAAGCACAATTCAAACAAGACCATAGCGATTTTTGGGCCATGTTTTAAGACACAACAGCCTACTAATAGTAATCCTAGAGAGGAAAATACAAGGTAAAAGAGACATAGGCAGACCAAGACTAACATGGACGAGTAACATCAAAAGATGGACAAATCAGCATATGACAACCTGCACCATCAAAGCAAGAGACAGAGCAGAATGGCGCTCCATGGTAGCCAACCTTCGTTGCGGAGAAGGTACTCGATGATGACTGACAGTGCATCGATCAGTATCACCAATTTCTTGTGCACGTTATTTGTGTGTTGAATAGCCAGTTTTGCAGCATTAGTGAGGGCTTCAGTTTCTTCGTTATAGTTGTTTGATTGCCCAGTAGCTGTTGATTTGGTAATCTCCTCCTGGTTATTCAGCCGCAAAAACACACCCCTCCTCCATTTCTGGTGGCGTTTATAGCCGAGCCATCCGTGTATATGTGAGACCAGGAGTCATGTGGGTAGTTATCTATGTGTTCTTTCTTATATGTGCTTTCTCTCTGTGTATGTTTGGGTACCTTTTTTCATGATTTATATTATGTTTTCCTTAAGTTCTGGTATTTTATTTCCCGTGAGGAGACATATCAGATGGGCATATGGGTTATGTCATTGTATGGGACCGTACTGGATCGCTAGTTGTCGGTTCTTTGGTGATTGCAGCGAAGTTGCTCTTCTTTAGTCTTCCTTTTGAGAAACCAGTTATTCTTTGGTGCATGAGGTGGTCAGGCAGCCTTTTGTATTTCTCCACTTGTTGCATTGCTTTAGTTTTCCGTCTATCTTCCAAAGGTTGTAGACCTGTTACTGCTTCTAGAGTCTCATTAGGTGTAGATTTCATAGCCCCAGTGATGATACGGGCAGCCTGGTCTTGTATTCTGTTAATTTGGCTAAGCTGTGATTTGGAAGCTGTAAATCCAGGCTGTTGACTCAATACTCTAGGACTGTTCTTACTCTACCTTTGTATAGTTGTTTCAAGATATTGTTGTCTGCTCCTCAGTCCGTTCTTGTTAATTTCTTCATATCTGTTTATTTTTCTGGCTCTTTTGTTTGCTTTAACTATCTGATTTATCCATGTCATTCTACGATTCATGGTGAGGCCAAGATATGTTGGGTTTTGGTCAATAGAAAGTGTGGTCTATTATCTTCAAATTTGCAGAGATTGTGTTCTTCTGGTGCTAAAGGCATATGTTTTGCGTCTCGGTTTTCCTTTCTCGCAGCTTTCTGTTGGTCTTTTGGAATGTTTATGCTACCTATGTTTTTGTAACTTTCTATCGGTATGTTTGCTGCCCTTATGTCTGTAAGGATGTTCTGATTGTGTGCTAATGTTATTGTAGGTCGGCTGTTGTTTTCATCGCTCAGAGCCTTCTGTGTCCATTTGTATCTAGGTTGAGGTTCTCTGTTTTGTCTTTGCAACTCTGTCTTGCTGATATCTAGACCTCTCTTCTGTATTTAGAAGATACTGCTTTATAGGTTATGTTGTTCTCGATGCTTTGTGATGCTTCAGCTAGTTCTCTAGCAGAGTTCAGTTCCGCCTCTAGTCTTTGTATTTCCTTACTCCAATTTGGCTTGAAGGAATTGATTATTTAGCAGCTCCAGGGTCGTCTTTGTTAACTCCTCTATCGTATTATTGACATTCTTTTGATGGGTGTTGATAGGTGCAGTGTGAGCTTAACACACTTTTCCCAGTCTGCTCTCTTGTAGTTCCAGCGGGGAAGTGGTATTTGCAACTCCTGTTTGTGAGCAAGATCCACTGAAAGTTTGGCTGGTCTGTGGTCACTGTCGCCTAGTTGGCTCAGTATTATCCTGGTTATTTTGTTGGATATGTCTCCTGTTGCGAATGTTCGGTCGGGTGTTGATGGTGTATTCTATCTTCTTGGGTAGAAGGTTGGGGAGATCCCTACAAAGTTTATGAGGAATAGGTCGTTGTCTATTTCCCATTCTTCCACTTCTTCACCTCGAGCGTTGGTATCCTTATATCCCCATCTTTCAGAAAGATCTTTTTCCCTTCAGATTGAATGTTGAAGTCTCCTACTACCAGACACTGTGACTATTTCCATTGACTACAGATTGAGTAATCTATCGTTAAGGTGGTACATGTTAAATATCCTTGTGCTATTAAAGTTGATGTATATGTCTGTGCCAATGATCTCTGCCTCCCCGTTTGTGACTACTTCTATCTGTTTTGTTGGGATGGTATTCCTTATAAGTATAAGGGTTCCACCCTTGTGGCTTCCCTGTCCTGTCTAAATGTATGGTAGCCCTTGATTGTAAATGTATGCTGAGGAGTAAGGTGAGTTTCTTGGATGCAGGCTACGTCGATCTTCTCCTCTGCTAGTCTTACTGCTAGAGCTTGTTTTCGTTGGTAGATGGTCATTTAAACAGATGGGAAGATAAAACAGACAGACATGTAAACAGATAAAATAGATGGTCATATAAACAGATGGGAAGATTAAACAGACAGACATGTAAACAGATAAAATAGATGGTCATATAAACAGATGGGAAGATTAAACAGACGGACATGTAAACAGATAAAACAGATGGTCATATAAACAGATGGGAAGATAAAACAGACAGATATGTAAACAGGTAAAACAGATGGTCATATAAACAGATGGGAAGATAAAACAGACAAATATGTAAACAGGTAAAACAGATGGTCACATAAACAGATGGGAAGATAAAACAGACAGATATGTAAACAGGTAAAATAGATGGTCATATAAACAGATGGGAAGATAAAACAGACAGATATGTAAACAGGTAAAATAGATGGTCATATAAACAGATGTGAAGATAAAACAGACAGATATGTAAACAGGTAAAATAGATGGACGTATAAAACAAATGAACAAAACAAAACAAAACAAATGGACATGTATGACATGAACAAAACAAATTAAATGATATATAATATCATATAGAAGCACATGAAGAGATAGAATAGGTCGCATCTAGAACAGATAAACAGACGAGACTGACGAACAAAACTGACATCAAAACCGATAAACATATGGGTACACACGTAGGACCTGGTGGACACAGTCGCTAATGGGGGAGGGTTCGGATCTGGAACAGGGGAAAGGGTAGGAAGTGGCGATGGCCGCAAGTTTGCAGTGGAAATGTGAACGTCAACATCAAAGACGGAGTAAGACGTGACGACTGCACAAATATGATTGGAAGCACACATACAAGGAGAAAAAAAAAAGTGGCCCAGGATGGATCACCATAGCTGCCCACAGCTCTTCAATGCTTTTGTGGATAAGATCGGTGAGTCTTCTTGTCTTCCATTCACTCTGACGTCACTCGAGGCTTACTTCCCTTGTGGCCTTCATCTATTTGATGCAGTTGTGGAATTTCCGTCACCTGCTCGCTCCAATGTACTATTGGTCAGGCTCTGATCGTCTACATCTTGTATATAACGCTGTGCAGTATGGACAAACGATTTTACTAGTTGTCCCTATTTGCAGCTCTGGATTGCTTTTGCGCGGATTCTTCATATTCTGTGTCTCATTCATAATTTGACTCTTCTAATCAAACCGACTTCCTCAAATATCATTTATGTGTGCTAGTTTCTTCTGGTTGTTGTGAGTGACCATGTTTGACTGATAGCATAAGGTGGGATTTACAATGTTTTATATTCAGTGTTTCTTTGTGATAATGGGATACTGTTTTGTGTTGTAGGAGAGGATCTAGCAATCAAAATGTTGGCTCGCTTTACTAATTTGATATCAGTAATTGTGTTAATGGAGAGACAATTTAGATATTTATTATATTTTTAAAAAAACTGGAGTGGAAGATAAATAATGAAAACGATCAAAAATAGGCGTTAAAGTTGTATTCTTACCATCGCGGCAATCACACTTTCGTCCTTGGGCAAAACTTCCTCCTGGTATGGATACCTGTGAGAAGATTAATTGATTAGAGTTGTCTTCTAGTGAACTAGGAACGTGTTTCAATGAAAACGAGCACAAACAGAAATCTGAACAGATAAGTCTTTCTTTACTGAGAAACCAACCAAGTGAACTATTATTCTCCTACCACAAACTGAAGTGTAGACATCACTAATTACTTTATTTTGTTGGACGTGCACTTCCTCAGGATCTGCTCTTGCCGTTGAAGTCGCCACAAAAAAATTACTTTTACCTAATTTGCATCAACGGCAAATCAATTTGCGTCGCCAGAATTGGGACACGAACAGGCGACGTGGACATAACAATCGATCTGGCATTGTGTAGCTGTAGTGTCCATGGACACCAAGACAACAACTACACTTCCTCTCCTCCCATTTCAGCATACTGGTACATTAAGTCAGAACATGAAAACATAAACCGGAAGTAAAGACCTTCGTTTAAGTCAGCACAAACCAGAACGTCGTGAGCTAGATCATATGTGCCAAGCATAGAACCCAAGAATAGAACCCAAGCATAGAACCCAAGCATAGAACCCAAGCATAGAACCCAAGCATAGAACCCAAGCATAGAACACACGCATAGAACCCAAGAATAGAACTAGGGCATTGAACCCAAGAATAGAACTAGGGCATAGAATCCAAGAATAGAACTCAAGCATAGAACTAAGAATAGAACCCAAGCATAGAACACACACATAGAACCCAAGCATAGAACCCAAGAATAGAACTAGGGCATAGAACCCAAGAATAGAACTTAAGCATAGAACCCAAGCATAGAACCCAAGCATAGAACACACGCATAGAACCCATGCATATAACACAAGCATAGAAAACAAGCATAGTAGAACCCATACACACAGGAAACAGTGGGAACAATCGTACTGGTGGAATAATGAAGTGGGCAATTATTGGGTGGACAAGAGGAAAGCCATCAGGGTGTGGGAAAAGCCAAAACACGGCGTGGAACTGCCCAGCCTGAACACATCCTGCTATTTGAAATTGTTTCTGTTAAAACACTGGTTGAACGTGAGATGTGGAGAGAATTCTCTGTTAAAGCACTGTTTGAACGTGAAAAGTGGAGATAATTCTCTGTTAAAACACTGGTTGAACGTCAAATGTGGAGAGAATTTTCTGAAAGAGTGCAAAACGACAAATATTTACAGCAACGTGCCTGAAAACGACACAAAAGCCTAAAAGATCCCACCTTAATGTGTCCGAGGCATGTCGAGGTTTGAGAGTCAAAACTTGAAGCCAAGAAAAAGACAATCAGGGTTACCCAAGGAGTGAACGTTTTTTTTTCTCAATTTAATGGTTTCGCTAGGGTCTAGTTAATCTATAGGTAAGCTATCTACCTAGACAAGAAGGTCCTGGGGTCTGGTTGATCTACAGTTAAGACACCTACCTAGACAATAAGGTCCTGGGGTCTGGTTGATCTAGAGGTAAGACAACTACCTAAACAATAAGGTTCTGGGGTCTGCTTGATCTACAGGTAAGACACCTACCTAGACAAGAATGTTCTGGGGTCTGATTGATCTACAGATAAGACACCTACATAGACAAGAATGTCCTGGGGTCTGGTTGATCTACAGGTAAGACAGTTACCTAAACAAGAAGTTTCTGGGATGTGGTTGATCTATAGGTAAGACAGCTACCTAGACAAGAAGGTACTGGGGTGGTTGATTTAGTGGTAAGACAGCTACCTAAACAAGATAGTCCTGCAGTGTGGTTGATCTATAGGTAAGACAGCTATCTAGACAAGAAAGTCCTGCAGTGTGGTTGATCTATAGATAAGACAGCTACCTAAACAAGATAGTCCTGCAGTGTGGTTGATCTATAGGTAATACAGTTACCTAAACAAGAAGGTCCTGTTGTCTGGTTGATCTACAGGTAAGACAGTTACCTAAACAAGAAGGTCCTGTTGTCTGGTTGATCTACAGGTAAGACAGTTACCTAAACAAGAAGGTCCTGTTGTCTGGTTGATCTACAGGTAAGACAGTTACCTAAACAAGAAGGTCCTGTTGTCTGGTTGATCTACAGGTAAGACAGTTACCTAAACAAGAAGGTCCTGTTGTCTGGTTGATCTACAGGTAAGACAGTTACCTAAACAAGAAGGTCCTGTTGTCTGGTTGATCTACAGGTAAGACAGTTACCTAAACAAGAAGGTCCTGTTGTCTGGTTGATCTACAGGTAAGACAGTTACCTAAACAAGAAGGTCCTGTTGTCTGGTTGATCTACAGGTAAGACAGTTACCTAAACAAGATAGTCCTGCAGTGTGGTTGATCTATAGGTAATACAGCTATCTAGACAAAGAGGTTCTGAGTTCAAATCCCTACACACGCAGTGACAATTTTTCTAACGAGTTCGTGGCTTCTTCGTGGCTTCTTCGTGGCTTCTTCGTGGCTTCTTCGTGGCTTCTTCGTGGCTCTACATTCTTTCAGGAGGTTGCGAGACTCGAAGTCTGTCCTTCTCAGGTAACGGTAAAATCGGTTCTGTGTGCACCCTGCGCGTGTTAAAGAACCCTTTGTAGTTTAAAGTCAAAAGGAGCAGACCAAACGGCCGCTTCCAGGACAAACTTGTTTTATTTTTAATCTTAAACAAATGTGATGCTCCTGACTGTGAAAATTAAAGTATCTTTGAAGCTGCAGAATATCTGCCTGTATGGCGAGGAACACCCATTCATACAGAGGACAATCTCAGGTGAGGCTGCTAATGTGTATTGGGGACAAAACAATTGTTCACTAAAAATTCAGTTCTTGAAGATCTCCACAGATCTACAGAGGCTTAAGAGGCAAACAGAAGAGCAAAAACAAATAAATACAATAAACGCAATCTAACCTTTCCCCTCGATCTTGAAACGCAAAAGAGGGAAAAAAGAAGACTTACCAAGCAGAAGCATGTCAGCGTTAGAAGCCAAATCATGGTTGATTTAGTTGTGTGTCTGTGGCGGGAGAGTCCTTGCCTGTAGCGCGAGACTGTACCGTGACTGGGCAGAGATTGTTGCCTTTTATAAGTCAGTGAAATTAATGAGCGATAATTGCCGTGGTGTAACAGTATACCAGGATGTCATGTAATAACTTCAGAAACCAAACACGTGATGCAGCTTCAGGTAATGCAATATAGCTGTAATTGCAAGTAATGAAAGAAAACTGCTCAAAACGTGGTCTAGTAATGCCGTTGATAATCAGGAGTGAAGGCACGCTCTTTAGCCTCCCCACCACCCCGTTGCCCAGCAGAGAAGAGAGAAAAAGCACCTCCACAAACAAGTGATTCATTTTCATTGTTTGATTGACCACTTCAGCCTCCCGTGTTACGTGTAATTTACGCTTGTCGGTGTTTTAGCATCCGTTATGGACTTACAAATACACTAACGACGACAATCATGATAATTTAATGTCACGGGTCGACGCTCTACGGTCCAGGATGATGATGCTGTGATTTGCCTTCCTGATTTTCTTGGTTCTGTTGAGACGTTAGCTCTAACTTACGCTATAGCTACTGCAATACTAGATTCTCTAAAGTTTTTAAGTTCTTGCACCGCTGCAAGAATTAACATGTTTTATCAAGTTTCCTTCAGAGCTGCAGACTCTACAACTCTTTATTGAAATAAAAAAGATCTACCAAACTTGCTAACTCTGGAATTTCATCAGCAATGACATACAACACTCCCTAGAAGGCTGATCCCATTGTTTAAGCAAAAGCATTTTAGCAATAATTATTTTAAGCATTTAGTCACAATCACACGAAATTGCACCGCCCCGTGTATGTCAAGCGATGAAAACAATTCGGGATTATTTGAACAATAATTGTCATTTCATGATAAATGCTGGCCTAAAGGCAACACCAGAGAGAAACTACAGCCAGGGCTTGACATTCAACTGTTAGAGTCAGTCACTGTGCGGCCTGCCAACATCAGTAAGTGATTCATTCAACAAACTGGACGATAATTACAGTCGCTGCATCCTGTTTTCTACAATTATATGACCTGAGAACTCATAGATTCTGCTAATTTGATTCGGTAACAATTCAACATGAGTCAAACGATTCCATCCTGATTGGAACAACAATGCGGCTTTGGCTACGTCCCACACATTCTAACATCATAACAAATAGCTAATAAATGTATAACTAACAATAGTGACGTTTTATAAGTAAAAAAAAATGAAAGTACCCCCGTCACCCCAAGTGGCTTATAGGGAAATATGGTGTTAGTGACCCTATATTTTACAAACCTTCAGCACATGATTTTTGGGGTAATGTGGTCGGTATTACGCCCGTACTGCTTTACTTTCCCAGAAAAAAATGCGGTACCCATTTAAGGCTGGGTGAATCCGGAAGCCGTCGGTTGAGATCGAACCCTACCCCTTGTCCTTTGTAGTCCAGTTCACTAACCACTGAGCTATCGCGGCTCCTAGTGACGTTTTATGCTTATTTATAATTCTGACCTGTGGGGGTGAATCATGGACAGTAGACAAACAAATGAAAAGACAAAAAGAGGCACATAGATATGGTTTCTAAAATTGAAGCCTTTGAAATGTGGATTTATAGAAGAATAGGTAGAATTGGATGGAAAGAAAAGAGAACAAACGATGAAGTTTTAAAACAACTGAAAATAAAAAGAGAACTACTAAATACAATTAAGACAAGACAAATGAAATTTTTGGGGCATGTTAAAAGACACAACAGCCTACTAAAAGTAATATTGGAAGGGAAAATACAAGGTAAAAGAGGCAGAGGCAGGCCAAGATTAACATGGACGAGTAACATCCAAAGATGGACAAGTCAATTTATGACAGCCTGCACCATCAAAGCAAGAAACAGGGTAGAATGGCGATCCATGGTAGCCAACCTTCGTTGCGGAGAGGGCAGTCGATGATGAAGATGATGAGATATGGTTTCTAATGAGAATTGTGAGAGTTCTCTGAGCAGCTAAAAAGACCAGCGGGGAACTGGCCAACACAGAAAGAAAGAACGTCTAAAAAAACATCAGAAAGAACAATCGACATTTTTCAGGCACTTCATGAGATGGGAATAGTTGGAACTTCGTTAAAACTGAAGGGAAATGAGAGATCGCGGGAACAATGAGAGAAGACAATAAATAGATTGGTGTTGTGCCCAGTAAAAAAAAATGAAGAGAACTGATACGATGCACTGAGAACAGAATTGTGGACGGACATGGTCGCCTACGCCAGCCGGCATAACACATGTTGACTATGTATTCAACACTGTTATAGTCAATTACCTCCGTCACGGCAAGTGGCGTATAGGGAATATGGTGTTAGTGACCATAAATTT
This sequence comes from Megaustenia siamemsis, assembly GCA_032433765.1. Classification (NCBI taxonomy): domain Eukaryota; kingdom Metazoa; phylum Mollusca; class Gastropoda; order Stylommatophora; family Ariophantidae; genus Megaustenia; species Megaustenia siamemsis. Next base: position 28,390,180 of record JAVIAB010000008.1, read on the forward strand.
TACAGACCTTCGGCACATGATTTTTGGGGTAATGTGGTCGGTATTACGCCCGTGACGCTTTACTTTACAAAAAAAAAAAAAAAAATCCGGTACCCATTAAAGGCTGGGTGAACCCGGACCCCGTCTGTTGGGATCGAAACCTACCACTTGTACTTTGTAGTAAAGTTCACTAACCACTATCGCGGCTCCATCAATCCTGCTATGAGGATACAAACATCGTGAACTTTGAATAAAACGACAGAAGAGAGAAGTGAAGCCCTAACAATGTGAATTTACAGAAGAATAGGAAGAGTTCCGTGGACGGAGAAGAAAACACAAAACTGTATCACTGGAGCAAGTGAAACAAAACAAAGAATTATTGAATATAATCAGAGTTCTCTATAGTAAGAACAGTAAAATGCTTTGGACATCTGAAAATATATAAAGTTGTCTTGAAAGGAAAGGTACAGGAATATGAGAGTAGTGAGGAAAAGAGTTTTGAGCAGGATATTTCATCGCAATGAACCGTGCATTTCCCTATATGAGAGTCATGTTTGCACCATGCCTGCATATTTTTTCGCACCATGCAATGTTGTTGTTGTTATGACCTGACCCGGTGGTCAGGTGACCGCTTATCTCGTGGGGGATTATCTCGAGTGGTCAGCGGGGCGTATCTCAAGTGGGCTCGCGGGGTGTCTATCGATCGCTGGCTATGGACACCAGTGGTTCTAAAACTTGTGTGTGTGTCAGCGGTTCTAAAACTTGCGCGCTCACGCCGGTTATCTCGGGCGGGCGGGTGGAACCGGAGGGGTGAGGTCTAAAGCTTTGGGGAAAAGGGTGCCTTTATTAGTATCATCATGTACCAGGTGTTATTATAGCGATTTTTAGTGAAACATCATCATCATGTGCCACCCTCAACAGCTTCGTCAACATGTACCCTTCATGGCCTATCACGGCACAGGGTGTGTTATTGTAGTATCGCTAACATCATATACCAGGTGTTATTATAGCGATTTTTTAGTGACACATCATCATCATATGCCACCTCGGTCATCATCATGGGCCACCTCGGCGCGTGGGGGTCGTCGCGGGTCGGCTCGGGCAACATCATCATGTGTAGTGTGCTAACATTAAATAGCGACGCTCTCTCTCTCTCTCTCTTTCACATTCATGGTAAAGCAAAACAAAAATTCGTTCTATATTTCACAACTTTATTATTAATACAACAAAATATACAACACATAAGAGAAACTATATATATATTACTGTCCGATTGTTGATAATTTTAAGCGTCTGGGTTTCCTCCCTCCTGTTTTGGCGGTACTGTCTGTTTGTGTTAAATGTCTATCAAACACAGGTGCATAGGAAGTTTCATTAGCCTTCACAACACAACCGCCTTCCATTTTGACAAAACCTTGATCAAAGCTGGAATAGGTAATTGGTGACTCAGCTGAAACACCCGGGGCATCCATATTGGCTGTCGGATCTGTCGTCTGATTAACAAGAGCGAGGTTCCCGTGGTTAACAAAAGGAGGGGGCGTGTAGTTGATGAGATTCGGGTTAACAAGAGATGGTATGTAGTTCTGGTGGTTAACGAGAGATGGCGTGTAGTTGATCTGGTTAAGGAGAGGTGGTGTGTAGTTATGGTGGTTAACAACAGGCGGCGTGTAGTTGATCTGGTTAACAACAGGCGGCGTGTAGTTGATCTGGTTAACGAGAGGTGGCGTGTAGTTGAGGTTAGCATAAGCGGTTAAAATGTCCTCTCGCATCTCAACTAACGCGATAAATTCCTCTCTCGATAGTGTTATCCCAGTTCTGGTAGGAAACTTCAAAAAACTATCACCGCTATATGTCCTTATATTTATCAATGGTCTGTTACGAAAAACACAAACTGAGACTGCCTTAACGCCATATTTAGACAATGGAACTACAGTCTCATTACCGCGTGACATAAATATGCGCCGATCACTGCCATCAAACGAAATTGGCGTATTCAAGCTACACGACTCCATATTCAAAGAAAACCAACACAAGCCACCTGGTAATAGACGATGGTTATCTATGTGTGTGTGCATGTACACTGATCGACTGGGCTTTTTTTATACCCGTTACGTTTATCGGGTCGAGGACCGTCTATTTATAGTAGCTAACGCAATACGTTATCAGGCGAGATAATACGTTATCAGTCGTGTTGCGACATGTTCAGTGACCTCTGGAACGGACCAAACAGGGTGATATGTGGGAAATATGATGTGTGAAATAATTGTGTATGTATGTGCGTGTAACAACTCGGTCTCAGGTAATGCGGCTTGAGACTAGGAAACTCCCCCCTGTAGTGTTTATATAGGATGTGGTTTTAAAAATTAGTGTTAGTTGAAGAGGGAAAACCTGGGGCGCTGACCTAAAATCACTCGTTATTTTTTGTCGGCGGTATAATCACTAAAGTTGGTAGCACTTGTGAGGATGGATCCCCGATGGAATCATCCTTTCACAGCTCTGATAGCCGGTCCTACCGGGTGTGGGAAAACGGTATTTGTGCAAAAGTGTATACAAAACCTTCACGAGTTAGCTGTCCCTATACCGGAGGAAGTTATATGGTGTTATGCGGAATGGCAACCGATATACGAGACTATGGGGTCAGTGAGTTTTATCGAGGGTCTACCAGACGTCGATAAATTGGAAGGTGGTAAGAAGAGAAGACTGATCGTCATCGATGACTTGATGTCTGAGACGGACGAGCGGGTAACAAAATTATTCACCAAAGGTAGTCATCACCGAGATATTAATGTGATGTACATTGTTCAAAATCTATTCGGAAAAAATAAAGAACATCGAACCATAAGTCTCAATACGCACTATTTAGTCCTTTTCAAGAACCAGAGAGACGGGAGTCAAATTAACAATCTGGCTAAACAAATGTACCCAGGACAGGTGGGGTACCTCCAAGATAATTTTAATGACGAGGCAGCGTCTCCTCACGGTTATTTGCTGATCGATCTTCGTCAGGACACACCTGATAATCTTAGGTTGAGAACAAAAATATTCCCAGGGGAGAGACAAATCGTCTACGTCCCAAAGTAGAGAATCATGTGTGATGAATCACTTAGACGGCACGGTGAAATGTTGAAATGTATGCGCGCCGCCTCGCCGACCGGTTTAAGAGCCATATTAAAAACAGCCTCTCCCAAACTCTTAACTTTTTGTGCGAGTGATGTCATAACATTTTAAAAGGTAATGTTAGACTCACTCAGCGACAGAAGTGCGAGCTACGTCGACACAAGAACAAGTTGAGACTTCTCACTAAAAAGAAACCGAATCTTAAGCGGCGGAAAGAGATTCTACAAACAGGTGGGTTCATAGGTGCTTTGCTCCGTCCTATATTAAGTATTCTCGGTGGAGTACTAGCTGCGTAACAATGGCCAAAAAAATGATATGATAGATCCTCGATTCCTCGAGGGTCCCAGACTACTAGCACGTCGTATAGCCCACCCACGCAGACAATCAAGAACAGGTATGGAACACGTTGTATAATAGCAAACGCAACTTTAAATTTCAAAGACCCCTGTATAAACCTGGTGATCGAGTTAGACTGGTCCTGGGCAGAGCCAATTTTAAAAAGGGTTATGCCCCGGCTTGGACGGAGGAACTGTTTTCCATCAGTCGAGTGAATGAAACAAACCCCATTACATATGTGTTGAAAGACGATAAGGGTGATGAGATAGAGGGGTCATTCTACACGCCGGAAATTTAAAAAGTTATAGACAAGCACGAGTACAGAATCGAGAGTATCATAACCGAGCGTCGCACATCATTTGGGCGAAAAGAGAGTTTAGTCAAATGGTTTGGGTACGATTTCTCATTTAACAGTTGGATACCGTCCAAGGACATTGTCAGATACAAAAACTAGAGATGAGAGAAGAAGCAGAAAAAGAAGAAGTGGAAACTTTCGGCGGAGAGCCCGATTTGCGAGCCTTAAACTCGGGAGTGAGGATAGAGAGCGAACCACGCAGGGGATCGGTGTTTGGGAAACTATCCCCCTACTTAGAACTTGTCTTTATTTGTCAAGTGGTAGTTATATATACCGTTGTCGCGGTTTCGCTGTTCAGTCTGACCACCGAAAAGCCAGGCGCCAAGAAGGGCAAACTGTGGATAGCCCTACTGACCAGTTGTTTGGGTTATATGCTACCGAATCCAAACTTGGAGAGGCGACGGTGAAACGAGTAAAAAAATGAATTTTTATGTCACCCTACCCAGCAATGCATCTATGGAACTTTTGAAGGATAATAACCCCTGCCACTTTTTCGTTAAACTCCCTCAGACCATTAACATTTCGACGCACTATGAGATCGCACTGGTGGAGATACAGTTTCCGCTAAATTATTTCAATGTAATAGAGGGTGATGTCTGGATTCGGTACGAATCTCTCGCTAACGACGATATTTGCGACGCTAGATTTCATTTCAACGTGACCTTGGAGCCTGGGTTATACACGAAACCCGATGCGTTCATCTGTGCGTTGAATGCGTCGATCATAAAAGCGGAGGATGAGTCGAACGGGGGTGTGAAAGTTAAAAAAATTAAATTCATTTGCGCAAAAGCGGTGAATAAAGCCATCTTGAAACTTTACGAAAAAGGAGTCAGTGTTACCATAAGCGACACTTTGAAAAACATGATAGCCTTCCCCACGACCTCTATATCAGACACGACTCCCGATATCTTCAGCGTGGGCGTAATGGACTTGGAAAGTGTTGCGAAGAATGTCTACGTCTACTGCAATCTCGTTTCCCCCAGACCGGTCGGGGATGTGATGGTGCCTCTCCTCAGGAGCGTGCCTGTTCTCAATAGAAAACACACCGCGGTGTTTCAGATCTACGATAAGCCTCACTACCTACCCCTGAGTAGATTTTCCTTCGATACCATCGAGATCCTTTTAGCCAACGAACACGGAAAAACCATTCCATTCACCAGCGGGACGTCGATGCTAACTATACACTTTCGAGTGAAGAAACATCTCGAGCTGGTATAATGGTGAGACACACCCCCCCCCCCCTTCATCGAGATGTTGAGTTATACGAAGACTTTTACTGTTGTCAGGCGGGTGATGGAATGCCCGTGTTTATAGGAGGTCGAAGTCAGAGCGGTCGAGGAATCGGTAGTCACATGATGCTAACGATGTTAGCGATACTAATCACACACACACGACCATTCAAAAATAAGGCACATCGCCCCAAGTCTTAGAACCGCTGTTGTCAGCGAGATAGCCGGCATGAGCTACGACCCGTCCGCCATCCGACCAGCGATATAACCGGTGTGAGCATCGACGACCCTACAACCGCTGACCACAAGTTTTAGAACCGCTGTTGTCCCCCGAGATAGCCTGCGAGCGACAGAGACGACATGCGCGAGATACGAGAAACGCGCCCACTTGAGATAAGCCCCGGCGTGCTGGCCACTCGACCCGCCCACTCGAGATAAGCCGCGTCCACTCGAGATAATCCCCCAAGAGATAAGCCGCTGATCGGGTCACCACGCGTCGGACGACCTGAAAGATTGCACGGTGCCAGAAATATGCAGGTTCGTGCAGTTTTGGTCCATGTATCTGCAGAATTTAGCCTCAAAATCCCTTTTACTACTACTTACCAATCCCTCATCCCCTGTCCAACGCCTATTGTTTGCGTAGCTGTTTAGCCGGCTCGTCTATCCCCCCTGTTCACCCTCTACTTACTTACCACCTACAGTTATAATCTCACGACTCCTGGTCTGTGTCTCGCTTGACCATGCGTGGTCATACCGCGTGACGGTATCTCCATGCGGCCAGTTTGGACCGATCATTTGGATGAATTCCTTCACGCTGGACAGTCAAGTTTCTCCAGCTAAGTCATTTTAAATATACTTTTATTGATTCATTATTTAATTTTCAATCTTTAGTTTTCAGCTTCTCATCATTTCTCTACACTTACGTATCTTCCCACATGTAACACATCTCTTCTTCATCTCACCATCCTATCTCTCATCTCTCCGTCCACCTCTCCATAGCTATAGATATTTGTGCCTCACTGTTTGTTGTCGTTATCCCCGTATTCTGAAGCAGGCCGCAGGCCGAAACGTCAGTATTTTGTTGTGTTCTTTCTTTGTAAAGCTGTCACCATACCTTGGAGTGTATACCACACCCCACTACTGGCACCTCATTCTGTACCATTTCCATCTTTGCTATCTGAGGTGTCGAGAGAGTGAGATACCAAACCATAATCCTGGACTGATAGTATCACAGCCTACATATCATGAAGACTAACAACTGTTGAAGTTGCTACCTATCACAGTGCCCCCTTTTATTTCTGCATATGTGTTGATAATTCTCAAGGACAAGTAGGTATGATGAGATGATAATTCAAAGTGTCTAATAAAACAGTGTTTATTGGACGTACTAAACAGATTCAATAATTGATAATTATTGCTGTTTGTCTTCAGTTCATTTCATTTAAGACTGCCGAGGGACTGTTTGGTCCTGAGGCCAGCCTCGAGACAGAGAGGATGTGAGTTCAAATCCCGGCTGCACCAGTTGGGATTTTTATTTATGATTTCTGTCTGCTGCAATCATCCCTATTCTCAGCAGCGAGGCCCAGCTTAAAACGTCAATTACTCACCGACGAAAAACTTATGAGTACCTCCGAAGATGGAGTTATCTGCATGTGCGGCGAGTGACCCCTGTGGCTACCATGTAAAAATGGATTAACACGCAAAATTCAGTTCCTAGTCTCTAGGGGTCCCTAGAGTAGACAAGCAGTGAAAGCTGGCGAACGCAAAAAAAAAAAAAAAAAAAATTAAGACTGCCGAGTCGCCACACTGAGCCCGTGTAATCCCGAACCCTGGACTTTAACACTGTCAGCCTTCTGCGTCTGTGGACCATGCATAATGTTCATGAAGGTGCGCCATGTTCATGAAGGTGCATCATGTTCATGAAGGTGCATCATGTTCATGAAGGTGCATCATGTTCATGAAGGTGCATCATGTTCATGAAGGTGCATCATGTTCATGAAGGTGCGTCATGTTCATGAAGGTGCATCATGTTCATGAAGGTGCGTCATGTACCTATAAGATACGAGATAAATGTTACGTTTTCTAGGTCACATCTCAACTCGTTTAGAGCATGGGGTGTGAACACATTCCGAATAATAGCTTCTGTTTTCGTACGTGCACAAGCAAATTTTGGTTCTAAAGTTACCTGAAGCAATTTTGATGTGCAGTCCATAGATCTAAACGTGTGATTGTGCATCACTGTATGATATGCAAAGGCACCTTCTGTAGCAGCTAACTGTTCTTCTTTGTCACCAACCTGTTCAGCTCGAAAAAAATTTGTCAACGACGAGCTTGATGCAGCAGTAGCAACGGCTCTCTTATGTTTATCACTATTTATGTGGCTCTTAATTTCACCACGTCCACTATGGTTAATAGTAAACCCGGATGAACATATATTACATCTTACAGTGAAGTCTGATGACGATGTAGACTTTTTTATAAAAGGGTATTCCTTTTGTAAATCTTGATTAAAACTACAATTACGCTTCGGTGCCATTTTTTGTGAAAGTGAAAGTTAGCAACACAACGAATATATAGGAGATTTAAAACTAGGAGCGCATTCTACTGTTTTGATATTAAACAAAATTGTCTACACAGCAACGGAATAATATATTTTTTAATTGAAGAAATGTACGCCGTATACCAAAATGGCAAAATTGGTAAACGTTTGTGTCCCAAATTATTTTTTATCAAATCCGGGACAAAAGCTAAAAAATATGCCAAAATCGGGACAAAACCGGTACGGCAGCTAATCCGGGACAAAGGTTCAAAAAATGTCAAATTCCGGGACTGTCCCGGACAATCCGGGACGAATGGTCACCTTATTACTTAATGCAGGTCCAGCAATGTCCATGACCACGGATGTTGTCGACCGGCAAGTCAGTGCCAGGAAAATCCATAACCACAGACATCGTCGACCGGCCAGCATGTCTTAATGAATGTTTATGGTCACAGGCGTCGTCGATAGGACAGTACGTCTTAATGCATGCCCATAACTACATATACTATTTATAAACTTTACTCTCACCAAGTATAATGTGTTCTCTATACTTTGTACACTGTGACCTTCCATGCATGTCGTAAAAGGCGACTAAGGAGGTTGATCGATGGCTTGACAAACTGTCATTATAAAAAGTATTGTTATGGAAACAGATGCAGAGATTTCTGCAATATGTGCCATTTTGGCACGCAAGGTTTCTGTTTTTTAGATTGTAGTTCTGCCCTACGTGCCGACTTCGGCTCGAAAGGACAATAGATAGATAGTTTGTCCCGTCAATATAATTTTTTCTCAACTTTCACACGGGTAGTTCTATTAGCTTCTACAGCTTTCCCACACTCAGCGATATATTATCTAATACCCCTCCCCCTTTTTTCCAATTTATAGTTACTTTAATTATTTTATTTTCTCATGTACTCAGTTTGACTTTTTCTGAATTTTTCTTTAGTGGTCCCCCCCCCCCCCCCACACACACACCTTCTTTCAACTTTTAAAAACTGTTTTTTTTTTCTTCTGACTTTCAATCAATGTCAATTTTACTTTTTCAGTTTTTTCCCCCAGTCAGTTTCATTTTTACTTTCTCTCAATATTTTTTCATCAGTCAGTGTCATTGTTACTTTCCCACAAGGTATTTTGTTTCAAACTTTTTCAGTTCAAGGTATTTTGTTTCAAACTTTTTCAGTTCAAGGTATTTTGTTTCAAACTTTTTCAGTTCAAGGTATTTTGTATCAAACTTTTTCAGTTCAAGGTATTTTGTTTCAAACTTCTTCAGTTCAAGGTATTTTGTTTCAAACTTCTTCAGTTCAAGGTATTTTGTTTCAAACTTCTTCAGTTCAATGTATTTTGTTTCAAACTTCTTCAGTTCAAGGTATTTTGTTTCAAACTTCTTCAGTTTAAAACAAAAAATAAATACCTACTGATGGTTTTTCTTGTTACTTTCTCACAGGCAGTTTTTTTTTTTTTTACATTCTCACACAGCAATATTGTCTACAACATTTCTCCAAGACTGTGATATTCTCCGGAAATGCTATTACTACAACACATTTCTCCAAGACTGTGATATTCTCCGGAAATGCTATTACTACAACACATTTCTCCAAGACTGTGATATTCTCCGGAAATGCTATTGCTACAACACATTTCTCCAAGACCGTGACATTCTCCGGACAATGCTATTACTACAACACATTTCTCCAAGACCGTGATATTCTCTGGACAATGCTATTGCTACAACACATTTCTCCAAGACCGTGACATTCTCCGGACAATGCTATTACTACAACACATTTCTCCAAGACCGTGATATTCTCTGGACAATGCTATTGCTACAACACATTTCTCCAAGACTGTGATATTCTCCGGAAATGCTATTACTACAACACATTTCTCCAAGACTGTGATAATCTCCGGAAATGCTATTGCTACAACACATTTCTCCAAGACCGTGATATTCTCCGGACAATGCTATTACTACAACACATTTCTCCAAGACCGTGATATTCTCTGGACAAAGCTATTACTACAACACATTTCTCCAAGACTGTGATATTCTCCGGACAATGCTATTACTACAACACATTTCTCCAAGACTGTGATATTCTCCGGACAATGCTATTACTACAACACATTTCTCCAAGACTGTGATATTCTCCGGACAATGCTATTGCTACAACACATTTCTCCAAGACTGTGATATTCTCCGGACAATGCTATTGCTACAACACATTTCTCCAAGACTGATATTCTCCGGACAATGCTATTGCTACAACACATTTCTCCAAGACTGTGTTATTCCCCGGACAAAGCTATTACTACAACACATTTCTCCAAGACTGTGATATTCTCCGGACAATGCTATTACTACAACACATTTCTCCATGACTGTGTTATTCTCCGGACAATGCTATTACTACAACACATTTCTCCATGACTGTGATATTCTCCGGACAATGCTATTACTACAACACATTTCTCCAAGACTGTGTTATTCTTCGGACAATGCTATTACTACAACACATTTCTCCAAGACTGTGATATTCTCCGGACAATGCTATTACTACAACACATTTCTCCAAGACTGTGATATTCTCCGGACAATGCTATTGCTACAACACATTTCTCCAAGACTGTGATATTCTCCGGACAATGCTATTGCTACAACACATTTCTCCAAGACTGTGATATTCTCCGGACAATGCTATTGCTACAACACATTTCTCCAAAACTGTGATATTCTCCGGACAATGCTATTGCTACAACACATTTCTCCAAGACTGTGGTATTCTCCGGACAATGCTATTACTACAACACATTTCTCCAAGACTGTGATATTCTCCGGACAATGCTATTACTACACCACATTTCTCCATGACTGTGATATTCTCCGGACAATGCTATTGCTACAACACATTTCTCCAAGACTGTGATATTCTCCGGACAATGCTATTGCTACAACACATTTCTCCAAGACTGTGATATTCTCCGGACAATGCTATTACTACAACACATTTCTCCAAGACTGTGATATTCTCCGGACAATGCTATCGCTACAACACATTTCTCCAAGACTGTGATATTCTCCGGACAATGCTATTGCTACAACACATTTCTCCAAGACTGTGATATTCTCCGGACAATGCTATTGCTACAACACATTTCTTCAAGACTGTGATATTCTCCGGACAATGCTATGGCTACCACACATTTCTCCAAGACTGTGATATTCTCCGGACAATGCTATTGCTACAACACATTTCTCCATGACTGTGTTATTCTCCGGACAATGCTATTACTACACCACATTTCTCCATGACTGTGTTATTCTCCGGACAATGCTATTGCTACAACACATTTCTCCAAGACTGTGATATTCTCCGGACAATGCTATTGCTACAACACATTTCTCCATGACTGTGTTATTCTCCGGACAATGCTATTACTACACCACATTTCTCCATGACTGTGTTATTCTCCGGTCAATGCTATTGCTACAACACATTTCTCCATCTCCTAGTTTAGTGATATGATTTTAAAAACAGGAATCTTGCCACTTTTCAAGTACTTATTCTTTTTTTTTTTTTATATGGTAAATATAAGTAAATTCTATACTTTAATGGTAGTTAGCAGCCGTCAGTCATGAGCTGTGACACGGCTTTAGTCATTTGAATTTTACACCACTGGGCACTGGCTGCAATTGTATGATTGCGATTTCAAAGTGAAATTATATAATAAAATTCCATGCCATGATCATAAATGTGTTGGTTCTACCGGTTGTTATTTTCTTTGCGCCTGGTCAGTTTAGCGTATGTAGGTCAAGCGGAAAGCTTGAAGTCTTTTCTTCCTGGACGTTCACCGTTAAGTGGGCGTGGTTGCTTATGTCGCTAGTTTACCTCAAGCTGTTGTATTTGGGCGTAAATATTTAATTTCGTCCATAGTGTAGTTTTTACTTTCGCTCAGTTTTTTTTTCCTCTGTTACTTGTAACTGTTGTAAGAATTGTTCGGAGTGCAATGATGATGACCCGCTAGTAACTCAGTATTTGATTGCTTAACCACTGAGTTATGTTTGATCGCAGCTTGTGTTTTCGGGACCAAGTCGACCATGTGACAACAAAATCCCGCAATGGATTAGCCGCCTTGAAGGTCATGGTAGCTCCAACATCAAGCACAGACTACTTACCCTTCTGTTCCAGGGACTAGTCCTCGCCCCAATCGTATATGCCCTGGCAGCTCTATCTGTCAGTAAGACGCAAATTGACAAGCTAGAGAAAATACAGAATGAAGCCATGCGCATTATCTTGGAGTGTACGAGGGGCACTCCCTGTGTAGCAATGAGGAATCTACTCGACTTTCCAACCATGGATGACAGGATCAAGATCTGGAGGGCACGAGCATACCTGAAGATAAGTGCAGATAAAAAGCATCCATTGCACCACGAGCTCAACACAGGGAAGGGTGTCAGGCTGAAAAGAGGCAAATCATGGGTGGGCCGAGCAGAAGATGTCATCAAACAGGTCTGTGGGCATACCAATATCAACGCTGGCGAGGAGTGGATACCGGTGCCTACGTCATTCAGGGGGACATTATCGCGTAATGTCACACTCGATAGGAAATGTAGAGAACATGACTCAGTCATGATCAATGAGAAGAGGTCAACGGTCTCATCTGGGACAACACCGATGAGAAAGATGCAGCCATCTATACAGATGGATCTGTGATACGACACCAAAGGAGTGCATGGGCATTTACTGCACGCTCGGCAGGCAGAATAGTCAAGGACGACAGTGATGTATACGTTATGACCACGAGTAGCATGACGATGGAGGTGATGGCAGTGACCCGGACATTCATCTGGTTAGAGTCACAAGACTACACTCACGCCTGTATACTGAGTGATTCGATGAGCATGACAAGAAAAGTGGAGGTGGGATCTGTACGTATACAATAGGTAGAGTAATTGCAGAAGTCCAAAAATACGTAAGGTCATCTTTGTCTACGTCCCAGGACATGCGGGAATACGGGGAAATGAAAGAGCGGACAGCTTGGCTAGCTGCGCTATTGGACAGTCAACCAATGGATCGGGCGGACATCATCAATGCCCTCCGGGAAGTTGGAAGGACACAGGACTTCGACAACCATGAGTCCACGTCACTCCTTCGGATGAAAGAGATGGGAGTTAAGATGGGCACAGCCAGAAACAAGAAACTTAGTGGCCGTGTAAGAAGACTAATCAACCAACACTGAACTGTAGTCGTCAGTCGCTGGACATTTCGAGATTTGCTTAGGAGGGGATCTGAGCACCTATGGACATGTTCGCAGTGCAATGATGATGACCCGCTAATAACTCATTAACCAGTCAATTGCTTCATGTGTTTGGGAGCTAGACGTACAACAGCTATTTCGATGTTTATTCGTTCCTCCGGCATATGAGTCGCACATCCGGCAGTTTCACTTTTGTCGCCTGAAGCAACGTGGCAACGTGTGGATACTTGCAAGTTTGGTTTGTACGAGGCCTTGGGTGCGTGCCACCGTAGTTGCACACTGGCATGAAGTTGTAGTTACTGCCTACATTTATATAACATCGTTGTATATCTGCACAGTGATTAATGTGTACAGTTGTCAGTGGTGGATAGTTTGAATAGTAATGGTTTTTATCAGGGCTTTTTTCCTAGCTGGAATGATCCGGAACGCGTTCAGGCAAACATTTGGGATCTTACCGCTTGCGAGACAGGTTGACTTATGTGATGAGCTATTTAAACTAACAATTGTCTGTCGACTGTTTGCGTTTTCATAGTATGGTCGTTGACAACATTGGTTAGAATAGGTAGGCCAGAAATTCGGTGGCCTGGTATATTACGATTATCTCTTCTTGTGAGATTGGATGTTAGAGTTGCCTAGCAATTTATGTTGGAAACAAAACTGGTTGATATATAAGAACAAGCACTGTAGAGTGATGATAGTTATATATTGTTGGTGGAACAGTCGTAGTTCTAAAGTCGAATTAGGTGTACTCTAATGCATACTTGACTGTGTACATGACAAGATGGACCATTTGTACACTAGTAATATGGCAGTGGCTGTGTACAGTAGTGACAGTTGAAAATTAACTGTACAAACAATATGGGTAGTTGACCAGTTGAGTATCTGTATAATAAGAATTGTAGTTGTACAGTAGAAGGTGGTTGTATAATAAGAGTTGTAACTGTAAAGTAGAGGGTAGAAGGTGGTTGTATAAAAAGAGTTGGCTGTATAGTAGAGGACGGTTGTATAATAATAATTATAGTTGTACAGTAGAGGGTGGTTGTATAGTAAGAGTTGTAAGTGTACATTAGACAAATAATAATAAATGAATATTATTATAGAGGGAAACATATGAGGCGATAATCAGCGAATCAATTCAGAGGAAGATGTATGTTTAAAGCACTCAGAAAAAATGACAAATAATCAACAACAGAAAAAAAAACAAGGAACAATATATGGACCGAAGCAGGAGTTCGATCCTGCTTCCGTCCATATATTGTTCTTTGTTTTTTTTTCTGTTGTTGATTATTTGTCATTTTTTTCCCGAGTGCTGTAAACATACCTCTTCCTCTAAATTGATTCGTTCTAAGTGTACAATAAAAGGTGGTAGTGTATTAAGAATTGTAAGTGTGTAGTAAGAATTACAACTGTACAGTAGAGGTTGGTTACATAATAAGAGTTGTTACTGTACAGTAAAGAGTGGTTGTATAATAAGAGTTGTTACTGTACAGTAAAGAGTGGTTGTATAATAAGAGTTGTTACTGTACAGTAAAGAGTGGTTGTATAATAAGAGTTGTTACTGTACAGTAAAGAGTGGTTGTATAATAAGAGTTGTTACTGTACAGTAAAGAGTGGTTGTATAATAAGAGTTGTTACTGTACAGTAAAGAGTGGTTGTATAATAAGAGTTGTTACTGTACAGTAAAGAGTGGTTGTATAATAAGAGTTGTTACTGTACAGTAAAGAGTGGTTGTATAATAAGAGTTGTAGTTGTACAGTGGAGAAACAAAAATCACATGTAAGAAGTAACAACAACCACTTGTAAGGTAACAACAACCACCTGTAAGGTAACAACAACCACCTGTACTGTAACAACAACCATGTGTAAGGTAACAACAACCATGTGTAAGGTAATAACAACCACTTGTAAGGCAACAACAACCACTTGCAGAGAATAACAACATAAATTTTAAAGAAAAGGGCAACAACAACCACAGACAGGCAGAACTGAAATGACAGTGTAGACTAAATGATGATCAGAAATAAAAATGATTGTAAAAATAAAAGAATATCAGCTAAAGATACATCCATAGCGTAAACAGTATTATAATATTTATTATAGGCGTACATCTGAACATGTCTTAAAGCTTTGTATCTGTTTTTTTTTTTTAAAAATCCCACAAAATACAGCACAAAACAAAACTGAGGAAGAGGATATTGAGCAATATTGAAAATGGTGCCTTATTTTGGAGCATATCAAAGAAAGCTTTGCACGTCAACAATCTCTGGTGCTTGCATGAAGGTTACGATGGATGAGTATGAAGATATAACATAGCCTCTAATATGAGGCTAGAGTAACACATTGTGTGAACACAAGGGAAGAAAACAATTCAAGAAATGTAACAGACATAACAACAACAACAACAACTACACACAGATTCTGTCCACAACAATTTTCAATTACAACTTTCTCCACATTGGGACTCAATTCTGAATTTAAAAAAAAAGAAAATCTAATACATCTTTCTTTATGCTGTGTTTAGGCCTTTCTGTTGTGCTTCAACACCCATTCAGCCATAAACAACAGTGGTGGATACATTAGGGCACACGGACCATTAAAAACAAAACAGCATAAAGGTCACATACAAAATAATAGATGCAAGAGTAAATATTATATAAAGTTAACTTATATTTCAATGTCAAAAAGGTAACTATTTTCTTTGTTAGTGCTGCAAAAGAGGAAAAATACTGGGGTAAGTATACGCTGGTATCTTGTAGCGTATTTCTGGACAGTTATTCTCAATTAAATCTGCACAAATGAATCAAGGGAAAAATATTCTTGTGAACAAAATTAATTATGCAAAAACGGGATAAAGTATTTTACACTTAACAAAACTTTAATAATAAAAAAGATGGCACATGTATTTCATTTTCTGACTGAAAGGAATTAAATATGATGACTTACGTTTTAAGAGCAGGTAGTATTTTGTATAGCTAATTTATGATATCTAAGGCCTGATAGTAAAAAAAGAGCTATAATAATAATAATGGCTAAAGGGGTCACTCTCATTAAAGCTGTACATATTTTCTTCTTATCTGTTCAAAATATCAGGTGAAACATGAAACAAACAAAGCTTTTATGTGCAATCACTCAAATTCCAAATCTGTTCTTAACTGTACTATAGCAACTGTGAGATGTACTTTTGTGTTTTACACATTTTGTAAAAAATAAAGGTTCTTTTGATTTGGGAAATATGCTTATATGGCAGTGTTCAATAGTGTTCAATGTGAAAATTGTTGTAACCTGTCTAGGTTTAAGTATTCGTTGCTAACTTCTGCCTGGGCTCAAATATATCATCAGTCATAAATACCTTCCTTCCAACAATATCCTTCTGGGTAAAATGTCCTCAACTTACATCTGTCTTGTTTCAAGCATCCAATGGTAGCATCAGTCTAGAATATCTCTAATCACTCACAACTGTCTGGGTTTAAATATTTAACTTTCTAAGTTCAAGTATCTACCATGCACATCACTTAGTATCCACACTCACAACTGTCTAGGTTAATGTGTCCACCACTCACATCACCATGTTTCCACTACTCACAACTGTCTAGGTTAAAGTGTCCACCACTCATATCACCATGTTTCCACTACTCACAACTGTCTAGGTTAAAGTATCCACCACTCACATCACTATGTTTCCACTATTCAAAACTGTCTAGGTTAAAGTGTCCACCACTCACATCACCAAGTTTCCACTATTCAAAACTGTCTAGGTTAAAGTATCCACCACTCACATCACTATGTTTCCACTATTCAAAACTGTCTAGGTTAAAGTGTCCACCACTCATATCACTATGTTTCCACTACTCACAACTGTCTAGGTTAAAGTATCCACCACTCACATCACTATGTTTCCACTGCTCAAAACTGTCTAGGTTAAAGTGTCCACCACTCACATCACCAAGTTTCCACTATTCAAAACTGTCTAGGTTAAAGTGTCCACCACTCACATCACCAAGTTTCCACTACTCACAACTGTCTAGGTTAAAGTGTCCACCACTCACATCACCAAGTTTCCACTACTCACAACTGTCTAGGTTAAAGTGTCCACCACTCACATCACCAAGTTTCCACTACTCACAGCTGTCTAGGTTAAAGTGTCCACCACTCACATCACCAAGTTTCCACTACTCACAACTGTCTAGGTTAAAGTGTCCACCACTCACATCACCAAGTTTCCATTACTCACAACTTTCTAGGTGAAAGTATCCACCACTCACCATCTGGGTTCATGTATCCACAAATCACAACTACCCAAGTTCAGGTATCCACAACTTACAATCACCTAGGTTCAAATATCCACCATTCATAATTACCTTGGTTCAAGTATCGACTACTCACAACTACCTAGGTTCAGGTATCCACCACTCACAACTACCTAAGTTCAGGTATCCACCACTCACAACTACCTAAGTTCAGGTATCCACCACTCACAACTACCTAAGTTCAGGTATCCACCACTCACAACTACCTAAGTTCAGGTATCCACCACTCACAACTACCTAAGTTCAGGTATCCACCACTCACAACTACCTAAGTTCAGGTATCCACCACTCACAACTACCTAAGTTCAGGTATCCACCACTCACAACTACCTAAGTTCAGGTATCCACCACTCACAACTACCTAAGTTCACCTCTCATGTTCAAATTTATGTGTCCATGTTCTAGCATCCACCGTTAACAATTGTATGTGTTCAGACATACAACCAGTCTTAACTCTCTATGTTCAGACATGCAACCAGTCTTAACTGTCTATGTTATCAATGCAGTTCCAACTATCTATGTAACCCACTACCTAAAACTGTCGCATGTTAACTATCAGTCATTTCAACTGTCAATGGTTACTTATCCACAATGTACAATTACAACTATCCAACTCAATATGTACACTATTTTTGTTCATGATTACATCTCCTAAGAAATCATTGTTGTATAACTGATTCGCCCTAGTTAGGTAGTTGCACCATTACACTAAGATCAGAATCAATTATTTTCTTTGTAGTATGAAAGATAAATCACTCTATTTTAGGAAAACGAGGTTCCTATGAATTAAAAACAAAAATGGGATTAACAAGGAAAAATAATTGGAAAAATTAAATGTATGAACGCAACAACAATGAATATATATTTATATATGTATATATGACAAATGAAGAAATGCATATAGAGATGTTATACTGCAGAGATGATAACTGAGCTGCTTAATGGCTGGAAAAAAAACTGTATTAGCAAATGGGCCCATGCAGATATAGCAAGATGGCTTATAAAGTATACAGTATCAGTCATTGTCTATTTACAAAGTGTACACACATCATGACAATTAGAAACAAATGTTTATTTTCTTCTGCATTCTTTGAATAATGCATATGACAGTGAGGGTATAAAAATATAGAATATATAAATGTAGCAATAATAGTAGCGACAGTAGTGGTAGTTGTAGTATATAATTAAAAAATCTTTGGTAGTAACAAGGGTTGGCAAATCAGAGATGAGTGAGCGCTGGTCCTTGTGGATTCCTTCCAAACAGCATTTTCATCTCACTGAATAGATTTATAATACCACGGATAAGTTATATGTGAACTTTTTTTGTTGGAGAGTCATAGGAAGACAGATTAAGAGGTTCAAATTTAGCATACGTAATGCAAGGACTAGAGCTATGAGAGTAAATCTATAAATGTGTATTATAAGAAATCTTTCAAGATTCTATCTGTTATCTAAAATGTTTACAACCAAAATGTGTTGTTTAATATTTAAAGAAACTCAGATATTTTTAAACATGTGCAATGGCTCATTAATTTCTACAGCCACTACATTTTAAACCAAAAACTAATTATTTTTTATATAATAAAGTGATTAATTTGTTATTGTATACTTGTATAGCCATTAATATTATGTTGTTATGTTATTCTGAGATCATCATCACTGCACTCGAGACACATCCATATGTGCTCTCATATATTCCATGAAAAAGTAAGAACCTTCAAGGAGAACCCTGACCTATGTACACCACTGCCTAGGATCCAGGTAGATTGAGCAGTAGCTGTTTTGGTCTATACATTTGTTACTTTTATTGCCAAGAGTGCTTTAACATGCACAAAGGGCAAATTGGCTTCTTTTTTTCTCCATTATCCAAGAGGACTAGACATAGGATCTCACTATTCAGAGACCTGAAGATAGCAATGATGTCAAGAAACCACACATTGAAAGAGAACAATTCACACTGCCTGTGGTGGGACCTTCATGTACAGAGGCTGACATTTGAACTCTATAGAGCTCCTAGCCCAGTAATATCTACCCAGTTTATTATGGATTTTAATTCGTTTGCAGGATACCAAGGCCTTCCATAACCAAAATATCTACCCAAAAGTGGTATGTGGTGTGCATGAAAAAGGTATGTCTTTTGTGTGTAGTTGAAGTAAAAATTCTAAAACTTTCAGTGTCTTACTTGGGTCCAAGTTGCCCAACAGCTACCGAGCTGAAAGTGGTCATGATCAGCAAACAATAACTAATCAAGATTCACTTCCCTGTGGTAGGCATGACAGCTGCCTAATCAGCACAGCTAGGTGAGTAGGGATCAAAGATGGAAGGTAACACAGTGCTCATACATACCATGGTTAAAGGTGGAAAGTGGAGGGGAGTATTTGGGTGAATGTAGAAGTCTCTGACTTAATGGGCATGGTATGAATTTTGTACTTAGACATGACTTTGAATCTTTGGAGATATTCACACCATTTCTGGTGTTTGACATTTTGATGTTTAATGCTATCAAAATACAATTCTTTATGCCAGTTATTTTGTTTCAAAATCAATTATTTACTGGAATTAGGTTCCTATAATTCACCTAATGGTGTTTTATGCCATAATTATATAAGGAAGATCACTGGCCATCTCATCTATAAACTATGTGGCTTATCACTGTGAGACTATAATATTACAGTTTTATATTTTATGGAACGACAAATACTATCTAATGATGCATATATGGAAAGAATGTTTCAAGCCTGCAAATAAATTACTTGACAAAATGTATTCAAGTTATTTGTGAATGGAAGCTACAAACAATGGCTGGAAGGAATCCACAGAATGGTCCCAGCTGTTTATCAAGTTAATCAAACTCACTTCATGTGGTCACATCAATATCTTTCTAGGTACACCACCAAGAAAAAAAAAGCCCACACATTGTAAATTCATTCAGAGTTTACAGGTGGTATTTGAAAGAAACAACAATCCAAAGGAAAACAAAACAAACACACAGCAACAAGAAAATAATTCATACTTTGTCACTCATTTGTAAACCTCCACACTAAAATCACGTGTGAAAATTGAAAAACAAATGGGCAGAATCATACGACAACAGAGTGAGCAAATAGTCTATGAAAAAAGATGTAAGTTATGTTGTTGCTTTTTACCCATAATATTTGCAAAATTCATGGCAATTGTGTACACAACAGGAAATGTAAACATGGTTGTAAAATAAGGGAATAAAAGAGTGGGAAAACAATGTTTCAATTCATGCATCTGATCGTATTTGAAGTGACAAAAAGAATACATTTCAAGTGCTACTTCTAAATGTTATAAAATGGGATATTTCTGGAAAATACAGAAAGCTAATGACAAGTGGACCTAATTATTACACATGTAGTCTTTTTCTATAAAAATAAGCCCTAGGAACAAATTTTATTTCAAGAGGTGAATGAACATTAAACATGTTGACAGAAGATCAAGTGAAATCTTTTGTTTTAGTTTAATAATTATAAAAAAACACCTAGCAAGGCCATTAATGTTACTGTCCTATGGGAAAGTCTTGAGTAGGGTGAATCACTTAAAGGTAACTTGCTATAGGCCTTCTCTCTGTCTCTACTACATATTGTATTTTTGTACAATTGGCATTAGTTACCTTATGGTGGTAAAACTTTCCCAACTATTGCTCCAGTGAGGCGTACTCACTTACATTGTACACACCCAGATAATGCTATTACACGACATTTTTAAAATAATATATTCATTCCTTCCTGTTATAAACAGGGCCCTGCTTACTTGTTACATTTTCACCTATAAATAAAGCTATTTTTAGCTAACTGTAAGGCTAAGTAACAAGGTGACGTACATTAACTAGTGAAAACATTATTGACTGTCTCATATTTTTTAGGATCCTTATTTAATCTCAATTGGTACCTCTATAGGTACTCAGTAAAGTTAGTAACTGCCCATGTACTCAGTAAAATTCATTATCATCTAGGTGCACATCCCTGTAGGAACTTGGCTCCCATGACAGTTACTCTGAAGTTTTCTGTTAGAACTTGGCTCCCATAATAGTTACTCTGAAGTTTTCTCTGTCAGAACTTGACTCCCATGACAGTTACTCTTAAGGTTTCTCTGTCAGAACTTGACTCCCATTACAGTTACTCTTAAGGTTTCTCTGTTAGAACTTTGCTCCCATGACAGTTACTCTGAAGTTTTATTTGTCCTATGTGAAATAACTATCTTCTGCAGAAGTCAATTCCACCACTCATCTGTCAGAAGTCAATTCATCTGTGATATTTTGTACCCATCTTCTTCTGTGTCTTTCTCTCCCTCATTTACCAGGAACTATGCCCTCTATAATTATCTTCCCTAGACCATTATGTTGTTTCACATGACCAAAATATTTTATTTTTGAGCAAATTATTTATTCTGAAATCGTGATATAGTGCAATTCAATAGGTAAAATGCCTAAATGTGCCTAAATGGTATTAGTGTCTTTCAATGACCAACTATCCAATCTTCATAAGTGGTGGTCAGTATCATGCCAGCTACCCAACTATTTTAACAAAATTTGTCACCATTTAAAGTTGGGTGAACCTTGGAGCTGTCATTTAGAATCAAGATCGAACTTAACCTCTTGTTCCTAGTTGTTCCGTTCAATGAACTGTGACAAACTTTCGTGTTTCTAATTCCAATGAAAAAATTCATAGAAAACACAATGACTCAACACTGGATTGGATGTACATTTTTCAGTTAATTATTACTTATAGAAGTGATAGCAACTAATTTCCATCAAACAAATTCTTCAGTTATCTTTTTTTTTTTTAAGCATCTATGAAAGAAACAAACCAAATACAGTAAACTCTCGATTATCCAGAATGAATAGGAAATCCTGGATAACAAAAATGCCGGTTAAACTATTAAACACCACAATTTTAAAGCAAATACAGGAAACTGATAGAGCAGGTAGAGTATTTAAAAAGTTAGTGTTTGCTTGAATTAAGAGTAAACTCTTATGCTTTGACTTTTCAATAGCC
Source organism: Megaustenia siamemsis (assembly GCA_032433765.1). NCBI lineage: Eukaryota > Metazoa > Mollusca > Gastropoda > Stylommatophora > Ariophantidae > Megaustenia > Megaustenia siamemsis. Next base: position 28,412,316 of record JAVIAB010000008.1, read on the forward strand.
TTTTGTCAAATGGTGCTGCATAGATTTCTCAGGATTAATTTTTCCACGCAGTTACTGTCAGCAATTTCAACCAGCTTTTGTTTGTTTTTAAAGATGCCACATACAGTTTGGTCTCCTACATTATATTTATCAATAAAAACTGTTTGGCCATTTTTAGATTGATTAATTATTTCATTTTTTTTAAGTTATCGAAAGAACAACTCTTTTACGCATCAACATTATAACTACAACACGTTTTAAAACATTATTTAATAATGTTTTAAATATTGGCAAAGCAGGAGTGATGTCCCATAGAATCTTAATTGAAACACATTGCAATTATGTCACATGAGCTTATGTGCTATCACAAGAACTCATGTCATAGGTACCATTGTATTTCAATGTACATCAGAAACACACTGTAGTCACTTCGCTGACTTCAATGTGATATGTATGTACATATAATAATTTTATTTTCTGAAAAATGACATCTTTGGTCAGACATGAGCTCATAGATTTGTTTAAGTTTGATAAATTTATTTTTAAATGTTGGAATTTCAACAATATTTTTAATTTTAAAGTTTTTGACGAAGTTCTCCCAGATAAATCGCTTCCCTGTTAATCCGCTCCCAGAAAATCGAGAGTGTACTGTATTATTAAAATCTTATATATTTTCTGAGTGTTCTAAGTCTGTTAAGAGAGCATGCAAATGTATGTGTGCTATGAGTTATTCAGTATTTCTCTTATTTATTCATGTTGTATCAATCAAATCACTACTGTCCAAATTGCTGACAACTTCTAGAAGTGCCAAACTGATGCATTATCATGTTATCTCTACCAGAAGTCTAGAAGTAGATGATATATACTTTATTAAACAAGTCAAGTGATTTTAAATGATTGAGTTATTCTATATAATTATGATAAATAAACTATTACTGTGTGCAATGGGACCAAGATATGAGTCAGTGACTTATAGATAACAATTTATGTTTAATGGCATCAAATTACAAGCCAGCGATTCATAGATGACTATTAGTATTGTTGAAATCATTAAACTAGAATTGACCAAAGTTCTATTATATTTCCACAAAGATGGTCCTGGAAATGGACTAATCAATTTGGCCATGACAGTTAGAGGGAAGGCAAACCAAGTTTTTAAAATAAAATATAATGTGACAAAGTCAGATGTATTGGGTTAAAATATAACAAAATGCAACAAATGCCCTTTATTATGAGCAAACAAAGAAGAAAAATTGTGCACAGTAACCTGCAAATTAAATGAACAAAATTCTGGACAAAATTGGAAATCAGTTGTTAAAAATGTATGAGTCTATAATAGAAACTAATTGAATAATTTTATAGCTCTTTTTTTGGTTTACATCAAATTTTCTATTTCTGTTTCATATTAAAATAAAATGACTTTAAAAATGAGCAAAACTACTACTTGTCTAATTAAAACTGTGAGATAGTGAAGATCAAACTAGTGCTGTCTTCATAAACAATCTAGATGAAAGTACTTTGTTCTCCACTGATAATGTACTTTAGTTAAATAAAATATTTGGACCCCAGATGTTAGCTTTACAGCAAATGAAAAAAATTATCATGAACTAAGTTATCTTTACATACATTATTTAGGAGAAAAATCCTACCATTAACATTGACAACTTTGGGACTGCAGGAATGTTTACAAATAAGGTCACTAAAAACAGACAACTGGAAACCAGCAGATTCAACCCAGAAAATACTTCAACATTTTCAACCTTAACTATACATGTTGATAATTCAATGTGTTCACAATGCATGTCTATCCTACATGATTGTTAGCAGAAGAGACTGATCCCTGTACTTAGGGCATGCCCATCTCTCTGAAATCTCTATTTTGAGGAGTTTTTAAGTGTAAAAAAGATCCTACACATCTAAGCAGCAATTTTAATAGAAATCACTGTATTTACTGTGCTCATTAATATTATATTAATACCTGACACCACACAAAGCACCATGTGTGAAAAAACCTAAAGTGCATAGTCAAGAATACTCCATTTTCCCTTGAATCTTAAAGACAAATGAGAATAAAGAACAAATCAAGACCATTCGTGTGCCAGCTGGCATTGTGGTCTAGGCATGGGATAAACAAAGATAGGAGACTGAACTTTTTGTCCACTGTTCTATAAGAAAAGGATGTCAGTATCATAAGATGATTCCATATTTGGAGACTTCAAACTTTCCTGTGTGTAGCCCACACATGCTCTGTTAAAACAGATATTAATGCTAATAAAAAGCTAACAGGAAATGTGTACTGAGGTTTACAAAGAGCAAAACAAAAATGATCCAAGGACATCAGACCTAAAATATTGACAAGTGCATAAAAGATATCTGGAGACTTTGTAAATAACAAGAATACTGATCACCTAAAAGACAAGTGCATAAAAGATATCTGGAGACTGTGTAAATAACAAGAATACTGATCAAGACAGTATGTGCTGTAAGGGGATATGGTGTTGTGCCATGACTATCAGCACGTATATGGTTCACATATTTTGGACTATGAAACAGTAAAATGAGCACAAGTGGTTCCTGAGCTACAGGATATTTAGCAAGGACACATTTAACTAATGACCACATAAACCAGAGGTATGCCTGGGCATAGAGGGCATGTTTCTGCTAACAATCATGCCATTATCACGGAAGCTCATTATTAATGGAGATTTTAAAACTTTGAACAATTCTTTATTTTGTATTCTTCATTAGTTTAAATAAACACTTTTATCATCACCATATTTAACAGAATATACCATAGTTTCATGCAATTCTGTTTTTAAAAATGGAATAGAGCATTTTATGTTCTTTCATCTTTACTAACAAATATAAATTTTGAAAAAGGAAAAGACTATTATATCTGCTTGTTTAGTCTTTGGTTACATCTGTTTGTTTTACACTAAAAAATTCCAATATGAAATAGATGCTGATGAAAATGTGCATTAACAGTTAATTACTGCAATAACACCTGGTTTGTCTGGTGTGCTCTTTATGTCAACACATTCTATCAAGTGAAAAGTGTTAGGACAGTGTTTCGGTGAGCGGTGTAAACTGACTCAGTAAAAATAAAACTGAAATGATCTTGCTATTTGCATTGGATTATCAGTTTATGTTCAGAAGGTTAAAATTGAATGGTTTAAACATGTGTGGATATACAGAGACTTCAAATCTCTGGAACTTGAGTGGATCTCATTCTCTGGGCATGGGGTCCAAAATAAAATAATTCTGACAGGATGTTTAAGGTCAAGATGTTAATTTTACTTGAATGAGGATTATGACAATTGATTTGAGAATACAACAATTGTTGTTAGAATACAACAATTGATGCGAGAATACAACAATTGATGCGAGAATACAACAATTGATGCGAGAATACAACAATTGATGCGAGAAAACAACAATTGATGCGAGAATACAACAATTGATGTGAGAATACAACAATTGATGTGAGAATACAACAATTGAAGTGAGAAAACAACAATTGATGCGAGAATACAACAATTGATGTGAGAATACAACAATTGATGTGAGAATACAACAATTGATGTGAGAATACAACAATTGATGTGAGAATACAACAATTGATGTGAAACTCAGTCTGGAGACTGCACAGATTTTGAAATAAGTAATTGTACAGTGCAAATGAGGCAATTAATGATAATGTTTCATTTGCAAGAGACTAATACCATCAAACCTTTTTCAAACTTGTCAGTCAGTAAAAAGGATGAACTTCTATGTAGAGGGATGTTTAGCTGTCAACAAATCTAAATATTTACCACATAAAGCACATGAATTTCCTCATTAAGGAATTTGTTTCAGTTTTTACACAACAGCAGTAATTTAATATTTATATATGCTACTTTGATAGGAAATACATTTTTCCACATAGAATGCCATGCCAGTACAATGATGATAATAATATTTTGTTTGGGGTGGATGGGTATACATTTGCTTTTAATCTGACATGTTAATGCTCTGAAATGTTGGTCAAAAGAGATCAAGACCATGCCAGCTAGAACACTAACGCTAACTAAAAAGAACATTTTTGTTTCAATTGGCACCCTCTGAGCAGTGAATGGAATGCTTAAGCTTTCTGGCCCTTCAACAATGAGACTTTGGCTCTAAGATGATATATAATGTAATAGTATGTGCTGATATAATTACAAAGACTGACTCATAGCATGATCTACAGCAATCACCTACACTTTAGATAGTGATGTTTGAAGAATTAAAAACATAACAGTAGGTTCAGCCTGATTAAAAAGTGTCAGACTTGTACTTTTGTGGAACACAGGAATAATTTCATTTCACTCTAATAACAATCCTGATCTCATGAAATGAGACAAGTCAGTTTAACAAGGTTCACAACTATAAAAACTAGAGTACTTTCATTATAGAACTCTGAATGAGATTCCAATATTGAAACAGAACTAGAAGATCCATTACTCTTCTCATATAATCATGTAACATAAAGATTCAATTATTTATGACATAATATATGTATAGCTTAGTGTCTCTCTTATGTTAGTCCTAAAATGAGATTCTAAGCAGCACATTTCATGCCACTAAAATATATTCATGATTTACAATACGGCTGCCATCTTTTTCTCTTAGGCTGAACAAACACCTCTCCTTATGATAAATAGCATAATTAAGAAAACCATTAGATAACCAAAAGCATTAGCATTTTTATGTAAGTTTCTGTCACTATCATCAGCATTTGTATATTACTTCTGTCAATTAGTAGTTGGATAACAATAGCAAGTGTATCAACTTTTCAAAGTTATGGGATCCCTGCCGGTGGGTGCTACTAAGGTGAGATCTTCCCGTGGAATTTGACAAGACATCTGTGTTCTAATGGACACTGCTTGGATGTAGTGATGGTGGTCCTATATACAAGAACAAGAACGATAACAGTGGCAGCTTGGATGCAGTGATGGTGGTCCTATATACAGGAACAAGAACCATACCATCTGCAGCTTTAATCTAAATCAATGCACATACAAGCAAGTTGGCCCTTCATATTCTTGAAATGGAAGATACACAACATGACACGTTCAAGCTTGAGAACTCTCACAGACAATCTCTGTTTCTATATTTTTTGTTTTTGGTGACTTAGTAAAGCTATTGAGATAACATAACAGAGATGGCACTAATCAAAGTAAATGATACATGTAGTTTAAAACAGACTGAAATCTGACAGTTTTTTATTCAGATTGTCTGATAACTCTCCCACTTTTAAAACTGCAACATTAATTTTTCAAGTTAAAAAAAAAAGAACTGGATATGAATAATAATTTTAAAATAATTAGTTTAAGCAAAACAAGGCAATACATGTGATCGAGATTTCATTAACACAATGGAGGTTTAGTAGTAACCAAATAAAAATGAATCACATTATTTTATAACATAAAAAGGTACATTCTATATACATTCGTGGGGCTAGAAGAGTGGGTGAAACTGAACACCAGATGTAACAATGTTAGAACAGTGGGTATAGTTTAAAGTTGAAACAAATAAAAATAAACAACTTTATAAAATGTCAGAAACTCTAGGTCCAGCAATAGTTCATTAGTTTAAAGATTGAAAACATTTTATTTATAACAGAATATATTTTTGTTTTTCTTTAACAAAAAATAATTACACATTTTTTTTTTATACGTAAAGAACAAACAATGAACTTTTTATTTAGATCAATAACTGGAGGGAAAAAAAAAACTATATAAAAAAATTTGCACTTTGTTTTTATTTCTTAAAATTTGTAATAAATGAAAATATAAATGGAGAATATACATATTGACTATTGAAGACAAAAACTGAATAAATACATATGTTTTTTTGGGTTCAATAGTTGTGTAAGTTTTGTGACTATTTCTGAATAAAGAAATACTCTAATTACCCACAGCACGAAAAAAAAAACAAATCCTGATGAAGCATGCAGGGGTGCAGTTACATAATATCTGTATACAGAAGATAATATAGACATTATGTGTTTATAATACAAGTATATATATATATATTTATATATTTATATATAATGTATGTCATGTACTTGATGTACACGTTATTTTGCAACTACTGGCTTTTCAATGATTTTATTATTTATATGTTTCAGGGTATTGTTTTTAGCCAAAAACATACAAATAGTATAATGTGCTGTGCCAAAAAAAAAAAAAACAAATAAAAAAAATTCCAACAACGATTAAAAATATAAAACAATAAACTTGGGCATAACATGAGAAAATTAGTTTAGTTTGTAAAATCTCCACTGGCAATAGATAATTCTGGGATATTCTAGATACCAGCCACATTGTAAGTTTTTCACTTACAAAACCAGTTCTCAAAATATTTGTTAAAAATAGCTTCTTAACAAAGGAGCATGTAGACAAAGACATTCTTGAACACAAATGAACACCTAGGCTTATAAACATGTGCATGCAGGTTATCAAAACAAAAATCTTGAATACATTCTCAATAAACAAAGAATAAGAAAGGAGCTGTACTTAAAAACAAAACAATATGTATATTTTTTTAAATGAACAAACATATGATTTTGATGAGAGCTCAACAGCAAGAATCAACAGAGCTAGGGGCAGTAACTTACAAAATTTGAACATCAGAAGTACTTTTTCCTTTACTTTGAGAAGTGTGGAAAGCTGCTGACAATGGCAAAAGTCTTCAGTAATTTGATGTACTGTACCAGTCTATGGCAAAATTCTTCAGTATTTTGATGTACAGTACCAGTCTATGGCAAAATTCTTCAGTATTTTGATGTACTGTACCAGTCTATGGCAAAGGTCTTCAGTAATTTGAAGTACTGTACCAGTCTATGGCAAAAGTTTTTAGTAATTTGTTGTAATGTACCAATCTATGACAAAAGTCTTCAGTAATGTGATGTAGTTTATCATCTATGACAAAAGTCTTCAATAATGTTATGTTTATCATCTATAACAAAAGTCTTCAGCAATGTAATGTACTAATCTATGATAAAAGTCTTCAGTAGTGTGATGTAGTTTACCATCTATGATAAAAGTCTTCAGTAATGTGATGTAGTTTACCATCTATGATAAAAGTCTTCAGTAATGTGATGTAGTTTACCATCTATGATAAAAGTCTTCAGTAATGTGATGTAGTTTACCATCTATGATAAAAGTCTTCAGTAGTGTGATGTAGTTTACCATCTATGATAAAAGTCTTCAGTAATGTGATGTAGTTTACCATCTATGATAAAAGTCTTCAGTAATGTGATGTAGTTTACCATCTATGATAAAAGTCTTCAGTAATGTGATGTAGTTTACCATCTATGATAAAAGTCTTCAGTAAAGTAAAGAACCCTGTAATATAAACACCAAGTGGCATATAGGAAATATGGTGTTAGTGATCATGATTTTTGGGGTAATGGGGTTGGTATTATGCCCATGCTGCTTTACTTTTCAAGAAAAAAATCTGGTACCTAATTATGGCTGGGTGAACCAAGAAGCTGTCGATCAGGATCGAACCCGACCTTTTGTCCCTTGTAGTCCAGATAACTAACTACTGAGCTAATAAAAGTCTTCAGTAATGTGATGTAATGTACCAATCTATGACAAAAGTCTTCAGTAATGTGATGTAGTTTATTATCTATGACAAAAGTCTTCAGTAATGTGATGTAGTTTACCATCTATGATAAAAGTCTTCAGTAATGTGATATAATGTACCAATCTATGACAAAAGTATTCAGTAATGTGATGTAGTTTATTATCTATGACAAAAGTCTTCAGTAATGTGATGTAGTTTACCATCTATGATAAAAGTCTTCAGTAATGTGATATAATGTACCAATCTATGACAAAAGTATTCAGCTATGTGATGTAGTTTACAATCTATGACAAAAGTCTTCAGTAATGTGATGTAATGTACCAATCTATGACAAAAGTCTTCAATAATGTGATGTAGTTTATCAGTCTGTTACTGATACACCTTGGGTTCATCCTTGGCTGATGCTCATTTAATTGCTTGTAAACCACAGCTCATACCCACTTAAATCCACACATAACTGAGATTCACCTGTTGTGAGATGCTCTGGTTGAGTACCTGTGGCTAAGCTACCAGAACATGTTTGAGAATTCCTTTTGCTGAACTAACTAAAAACTTGCATGCTATTGAGACCCATCTGTTGTTGCTAAAATATTGCTGTCGGTTACGACTACTTGCTGCTGTGATCAAATGACTGAAACTTATCAATAGCCCACCAGTTGCTGAGACCTATTTTGTTGCTAAAACTTGCCTACTCCAGGTCAACAATAATAAACCATCATCTGGTTTGTACATTAAAGGCAACATTGTGCGATTTCTAGATCCTATAAGAGGATATTTTCATTTACAGTAAGAACTATATATCTAGCTAAGCCTCAGCTGATCAAGACTTCACTTAACCTCCCAATTGATCTACTCAGTAAAAGTCTGCATCACATGAGGTGAGGATCACCAAAACTCCCACACTGGTGTGGTCTATTGATAGAGATGGCTTAGTATTGCATAACCTCTACAATGAACAAGCTCTATGATTCTCAACCAAACCCAGAAAATCAAGAAAACCATTGCAACTGGTCACATTTTTTTTTAAATCTAACAACTAATGTTTAACCAACCCCATAACATTACATTATCATTACCGTCTTAAGTATTATTATTCTGATTAAATTCAATGTGTACTGAGACACATCAACTTAATTGTAGCTAAATGTCTATTATCTCAAAACAAGTCAATGAGAATAAAAGAGCAAAGTAAAAAGAGGCAAACCTAGAGAAACACTTACAAAGAGAACACTGAGACAAGAAGTTAAAAACAGTGGGCATGAGCTCCCTTGTCAAGATAGAGAGACTTACACTGGAACAGGGGCAAGTGGTGAGATACAATGTGGATCAAGTGCAAAAAATGCTGAACATGGGAAGAGTCTGGAATCTCTGCTCTATGCCATCTTTGGCTTGAAAGGACAATCGGCAGATATGTCCAGTGGCAGACTATTTTTTATGAGTGTAGTTTGTATGAAGATGAGATGTAATATGTAAGCATCACTTTACCAATGACTACTATTACAATTATTAAATATCTACCATGATAGCAATCATACAAGAACTATTCCCATTATTGATTGTTGCTGCTGTAAATAAACAATGACAGACCTCTACTATAACTAGGTTCTACTAAAAGAATCTGCTTAGACTCAAAAGCCCCTAGCCATGTAACAACTCCTCTGTGAGCTCTCTCAAAAAATGTACAGCGCCAAAACACTCAACAAATGTGGTAAAACTATAGCAAAATTCAAATATGAACACAACAACAAAATGTATGAACACTATTCTGTAATTAATGTAATATTAAAGTTTATGCAACTGCAAAATTGCACTAAAAATATGCACCAGTGATCTGTTTTCAAAGTAAAAAGTTTACGCAAATGAACACAAGCACTGAAAGTTTCCAGGCAACAAGTCAGTTTTCAGAAGGGAAAGATCAGTAACAAACAAAGCAAATATTGCAAGTTATGGAACACATTAGGGAAAAAAAAAAATCTTCTTTCAATTCTGACACTATTGCACCAATTAATGTTCACTATTGAAGGTTACAACTTCTTGACAAACTTCCTTACTTCACTAAGTGTGACAGTTTCACACTGACAGAGCCCCAACTTAAATCCTGTGTGGCCAGATTTTCATGAATCTATATGTATGTCCTCCCAAAAAGTGTTTCAATTAAAAAAAAAAATTGAAATGTTAAGGCACATAACGTATAAATTGGAGGCATTTATCATTTGAGAAATGAGTAGTAGATAAATACAGATAAAGAAATCAATGCTCAATGTCATTTCTGACTTAATAAAACTCAACAAAAATAAATCAAAGAGTGAACATGCAACCAAAATACATATATTATCTCTGTAGCTAAGAAAGAAGATTTTATGATAAAACTTTCAAAATGAAGCAAAAAAAATCAGATTGAACAATCTGCAAAAAAAAAGCACCAGTTAACATTTCTTTGAACACCTGACATAATTTTATTTGCAACAAATGAAACAATTCCATTTTCAAAATAAACAGCACATGTCTGGTCTGCAAAGCCAGGAAAAATTTCTCCTACTGTAACAAACTACTTTTAATGATAAGAAGTTTTAATAAAAACCCATCAAACTGATAACCTACAGGCACTGGGACAGTACACAATTATAGGCAGACATTTATCAAGGCAATTCAAATAAATGCAACCAGCAAACATGCTGGCAGCACAGCAACAGTTCTGTGAGACAACACATCAAGGCAGAACAAAATGAGGGACAGAAGAAAACAAGAAGAAAAATAACAAGTGTGTGGTGCTCTAAAATGTCATTTTCAAATTTTAAGAGAAGTTGCTCTTAATATGATAGCCTTTATTGAAGCAAAATATTAAATAATGAAAAAAAAAACAAGTTATTCCTTCCAATCTGGTTTTTTAAAAACAAATTTTCAGTGAGCCAATCCACATTTTTTGTGAGTCAATCAGCACTGCCATTGCCACAAACTTTGATAAAAAATGTTTACTAGCTACATGTATATGTGTTTTTAAAAAAAGCCCATTATTTCATTGAAATATAAAAATAGAGGTGACAATGATATATATATAGCAAGAGTTAGCAAAACAAAGAAACACATTTAAATTTAAAAGAAAATAAAACTAACAAAATACATTTTTTTTTCCTTCAATGCATTCTGAGCTGCCTGAAATAGGAGCATAACAAGTTTCAACCCAAAGCAAAATAAGAACATTGTGAAATCATAATAAACAGTTTTTGGCAATTCCTGAAAAGCAAAAAACAGTAAATAAAAAAAAAGAAAAACATACAAAGACATAGTTATGTAGTAACTCAGAAAAAGCAGTGCATTTAAATGAAATGAAAGAATTACAACTGACAAAAGCAGATAAATTCAGCAAGCATATGATCCTTAATATCTTCAAGAAAACAGTTTTGTGATATGGACAGTTTCAAGAGAGTAGTAGGGGGGGTAATGAGTGAGAGTCAGAGACAGAGAGAAAAGAAAAGATCACTTGGGATTAATACTTTTAATGGAGTGTGCGTTGTCCATTTCAAATACAAACATTGATTTAACAATATTAACAATACCCAAAAAAAAAACAAAAAAACAGGTTTTAATTACAGCAACATTCTTACAAAGACAAAATTAGTGGAAATGATCATATACAAGAAAACCTTTAACTTTAAACAAAACATTATGTAAGATACACCTTACAAGATCACAATACACTTTGCAGACATATCTTACAAGATAAATTTTATAAGATAACAATAAAACCTAACAATTTAAACCTGACACAATAACCTCATAAAATAAATTTACAAAATAAACTTACAAGATAACCTAGCAAGATAAACCTTACAAGATCAACCTCACAAGATAAATCTTACAAGATATCCTTACAAAATAAATGTTACAAGATAACCTACATGACAATCTTACAGGGTTAATCTTACAAGATTTTTAAATAATTGTTCTAGAAGTAGAAGGAACAGTTGAATGAATTTGAGAACTTCAAGGAAAAGATTTGGGACACAAATAGAAATGTAAAAGAACATAATCACAGAAATTCACGCTTAACAAGGTCCATAATTATCCTACATTCTTTTTATCCTCATATAACACAGAAGTATTATAATGATAAGCATGTATAGACTTCTGCTGTCATAAATTTGTTCTCTGATCTTCACTTATTATGGGAGTCTTCAGGATAGACTTTCTGGAAGATTTTGCTAATCATTCTACTAATTAAAGTCTCCTTGACTTTAAGCTGACATGACATGCAGCCTTAAGGAAAAAGTTCTCAATGTCATTTGGAAGAAACAGCAATGTGCGCAGTACTGACAGCAACCTACTTTAACTGTAGTTTTTCCTAGAATGTGGAGCAAACAGTAATTCTGAGAAATTTATAACAAGAAAGTTGGTACAGTATGAGATTTAAGTGAATATCAGATCTGATACAGAGATTCTTCAAGACTTTATAGAATGCGATAACTGTTATGTGACTGACATACATTCATTTCAGACTGGTACCTCTCCAGGCATCGTAAACAGCAATGATTGAGTAAAAACACATAACAAAAACATGACAATAAGTTTATGTTGTTTTAAATGCAAAGATTATATAATACAGTTCTGGTTAGGGGAGGGGTCACAGTTTCGTTAAGGCTCTTGAAAAAAAGGCAGGAAATAAATTGTACAGGAAAAAAATTCCCAAGCATCTTATAGGAAGGGTGAGTGAAAGAGCTGAAATGACTCCCATTCTGTTGTGGAGTTTTCCACCCGAGTAATTACCAAGTCTGAGAACTACACATTTCGTTGTCTTATTTGAATAAGCTTTGGTTTGTGGGTTCATGTGTAAAGAACATAACAGGCTGGTTGGTGGTCGAAGATGAAGGCTGATACACTTGACTATCAGAATTCCCAGTCTTCGTCATTGGACTTTGTTTCTAGATGTTTCTGAATCTTTTCTATTGATAAAGATGCCTTTTTGTCATCATCATCCCAATGCTCCACTGCAGATTTGATTGCCTTTTGAATTTTTTCAATTTCTGAATTCTGTGAATGGTGTGGTCATCAAGCTCATTTCTGTTTCTTGATGAAGTGCTACTATTGGCTCCTTCAACGGAATATTTGTCACAATAAATGGGCGATGATACAGAGTCTCTAATGGAAGCATTTCCATTAGTTTCCTCCTGTGAAATGCATTTTATTTTCACACCTGCATTAATACTATCACTACAATTGATAGGCTGTTCAATGTGAGAATTAGCCAGAAGAGTTGCTGGTTCATCACCAGTACTATCACTGCTGCCGGTACTTGGTGTAACTTTGTCCGCGTTGAGTGTTCTATCAAGTTGGGCACCCTCGTACACGCGCTGAGGGTTTGAGCGTTTACGCTTATTGACACCGCTGCTGCTGTTTGCTGATGTCACTGCCATGCCACCACGGTTATCTGAGATGCTGTCTTCTTCAAATTTACTCAGTCTGCGACTGCTCTCATCACTTCTGGCATCTTCACTCCTTCCATTTTCACTGTCCTCACACTCATTTCTACTTTCATTCTCTCGACTGTCGAGATCATCTTTTTCCATATTATTATTATTAAGAGTGCTGGAATCTAGACCGTCTGGTTCATCCATTTCATCTTCATCATCAACATCATCATCATCCTCTATACTACCATTATTCTCTTTGTTTTCTTCCCCAATGTCCTCATTTAGAGAAGGCACTTTACGCATAAGGGCTACAGGCTCAAACTGAGGAAACATCCACTGGTTAACATCTGTTGGTGTGATACCACCATGGAAAAACTGGCCACCTGATATGGCGGACGTGACATCGCCAGACATACTGGACATATCACTTTGATTGGAGCTCTCATCTGGCTCTGATTTGATGGATGTGTCTCCACCTGCATGGTGCTGCTGCTTTGCTCGCATGCGGTGGTTGTGGAACCAATTGATAACAGTTTTCACACCCACATTTAAGTTTTTAGCCAAAGTTTCAATTGTGCTTTGGTTGGGGTATGGATCCTGGGCATATGCTTGGCGGAGAGAATCCTTCTGATCCTCAGTGAAGAAAACTCGTGGGCGCTTTGGCTGTGTTGGCGAGTCAAAACTTCTGTCATCTATGCTGCTTTTACGGCGACGATGAGCTGTCCAAGGAAGAAATATAAAAATTTTTAAAAACTGATTTGGCATTCATGAACAATGGCAATTAATTTAATATATAATAAGGAAAATTTGTAACTTTAAAAGGTTCTTAAAATTACTTAAAAGAAAAAATGTATCATCTGAACTGTATGCAATCAAATATTATCACATTAACGAAAGAAAACAATGCTTATCAGTTAGTACAGTTCGATTGAATATAGATTTTAACATTGTCAATCTGAACGGTAAATACATAGTAAAATATTACACACCACTAATTTTAACTAGTTAAATATTACAATGGAACTAGTTTACAGTTTATTTTAAGAAAAATTATGTTTCATAGTTAAATATATCTATTAAATTTAATTTTAAATGAAGCACAACACAAAGCATATGAAATCAACACTTAAAATTAATGCAGAAACAAAAAAGTACAAATTAATTACATGAGTAATTTAATTAGATAAATCTTTTAACATTAAAAATAAGATTTATGAATATTAAACAATTATCCACTTAAAAAACTGCAGTAAAAGTATTTGTTACAGTGTTTAATTCTTTATAATAAATGCACAAACAGTAAAATGTTGCATGCGACAGAAGACATTTAATCTGATGCAAGAAGATGTCATCAAAGCAGTGTAATATTGATACAAATTTGAAGCCTTTTCAACTTTAATAAGTGTTAAAATTCAAGCATGTATACATAATATACATATATAAAACACATGGATGGCAAATGTAAAATAACATGCATGAGATCAGTTTCAGTACAAGTCTGAAAAATAAAGCCTATTTTTAAAAATACAAATTCTACTTAGTATAACATTTTCCCCCTGAAGATCATGTCTTTTGTTCCCCACTTAGTGCTGTCTCTAGTTGATGATATGTCTCTAGTTGATGATATATCTCTAGTTGATGATATGTCTCTAGTTGATGATATTTCTCTACCTGATTAATGACTAGTCAAAGCTGTTTCTGGAACTTACATTCAAAGATATCAACAACAGGCAGGAACAATAGTGAATGTTTAATTGTTCTTCTACAAGAGATTAACAAAAGAGTTTTCGGTCTAGCACATATAAGATTAATTAAACCACATCTAACACAAATATATATATATTCAAGCATAAGTAACCAGACATAATATTTTTTTAATATTACAAAGTTCTCATATTAAGAAAAAATATTCCACAAAAAAAAAAAAAAAGATGTATAAAGATAACTAACTTTAAATGAAAATAGAAGACAACATCAGTTATATAGCTAAGGAAATGAAAGCAAACATGACAGAATTATGGTTGTGAAAAACAAATAAAGAAAGCTATTCAAAATTAGCGCTATGGTGAACAATAAAGCCAAACAAAACAAAGGAATGAAGGACAACAGCCAAAATGTTTAAAACACTCGATCAATGAATGAAAACATACTAAGTAGTTGGGTGTAGTCACAAAAGTTGGACAGCCGCCATAAGTGACCTTAAAAAGGACAGCAATGGGGAAACATTGTGGATATTGTAAAAAAATTGTGATTTGTGTTAACATATGCAAATATAAAAATATCACAGATGGATACAAATATTAAAGTAACCAAAAAAAAACATAAAAGAATTTGTAAAATGACAAATAATATATACAAAAAAGGAAAATATATTTAAAATATAAATGATAACTTAAAATTATAAACAAGAAAATTCAAAAACTAGATATAGATAATATAACAAAAGTAAAGACCAGGAAAGAGACAAAGAAACACTAGGGGCACTGGACTGAGTGTAGTGATGATAATTGTCACCCTATAATCATGAATGGATGGAGACAGAAAAAACATATAAGATACAATATATGACAGAAAAATTAACAGGTAAAATATGTAGAAAACAGAACAATTGCTGTATATAATAATAATATTCCTAATAATAATTCATAATTCAGAGTTACAAGTTTTTTTAATATTCAGTATTTTACTTATCTTTGTTTCAGCTTCATATGTTTTTTAAGCTAAAAAAGCTTTAGCCAACAAATAAAATTGTAAATAAATAGATAACAAAAAAATCAGAGTTAAAATGATACAACAGATTTATTTTTAAAAAAAAATGTATCTTATTTTCACAACAGAGCAACCCCACCACCCAAGTATCACCCCAATTAAACGGCAATGCAAATAAGTTAAACGTGTTCACAGAAGGTGTTGGGTTGGAGGGACATTTATTCTGTTAACATAATTAGGAGGTGGAGTTTCCAGCATGTTTTGTTTGATCCATGGAAATTGAGTCTTTTGTCAGCTGTGTGTTCACAACATTAAGTCTCTGACAGGTTTTACCAGCTCATGTTTACAAGATTGATCTCCATCAGGATTTGTCTGATGGGACTTCATAAAATGAGTCTCATGCAGGTTTTGTCCTCTGCAGATTAATAAAATCTGTCAAATACAGGTTTTACCTGACATTTCTTTTTGAAAACTTTAAAGTTTGTCATTTCTTCTTCTTCTTCTTCTACTTTTTTAGCTCCCTGTGGAGCATAGGTCTTCAACAAACACTTTCCAAGTCGTTCTGTTTTTTGCCATTCTTTTAAGATCATTCCATGTCTTCCCCATCATCTTCATCTCTGCTTCGATCTGTCTTCTCCAAGAATTCCTTGGTCTTCCTCTTTGTCTTTTCCCCTGGGGATTCCAAAAAAGGGCCTGTTGTGTAATACTCTCAGTTGGCTTCCGTAGTGTGTGTCCTATCCAGCGCCATCGTCTTCGCTGCATCTCTTTATCCACTGGTGTTTGACTGGTACATTTCCATAATTCTATGTTAGTGATTTTGTCCTGCCATTTCCATCCTTTTATCCTGCGTAAGCATCCATTAATGAAAGTCTGTATCTTCGTGATTGTCAATTTTGTTGTTCTCCATGTTTCACAGCCATATAATAGGACCACCTTAACATTTGAGTTGAAAATTTTTATTTTTGTATTTAACCTAATTTCTTTGGATTTCCATATGTTTCCCAGTGCAATGAAAGCTCCTCTTGCTTTTGATATTCTTATTTTGGTATCATTTTCTGTTCCTCCCTCTTTATCTATATTACTGCCCAGATATATGTAAGATTGTACATCTAGTAGAGGTATTTCTCCTATCTAAATCATCAAGTTGTTTGGTCAGTGACCACTGGATCCCATTTCTGTTGTTTTGAGTTATTTTCATAATCCAATCTATGGCCAGTAGAAAGAGAAATGGAGACAGAAGACATCCCTGCCTTACTCCTGTTCTTATTTCAAATGCTTCTGTAATCTGTCCTACATGCACCACACTACATTTCGTTCCTTCATACATTGTTTTTAATCAGGTTAATAAACTTTATGGGGATTCTGTAATGACTCAGCAACTTCCAAAGCATTTTTGTCATTTGGTTGTTTATAAATCTGGCAATCTATGTGCTCCCGCCCTTTGGCTCAAAATTGATGAAATATGAAGCCATTGGTCAGCACTCATCACAAACTGATATTTATCTTTTGATTTCTTAACACTGCTGCCATAGTCATTCTCAGATTAGATTTTTTAAAAGCGCTAATAGACACTTAGTGCTTTATATTAACTTTAAAAAAGACCTCAAGACCCCATTTTTTTAATAACTACTGGTGATAAGATCTATCATAATCTTTTTATTTCAATATGTTAAATTAGAAAGATATACAACATAATTTTTTTAACAGATGCTGCTCAGTTATTTATCTGGTCAATTTAATCTAAACATATATATATATGGGAAAAGTCATTAAAATATGTGGGAAGTTATAAAAAATATACAAGATTGCAGATAAACAATGTCCTTACAAATATTACTTAACAAATGTATTTCAGGAAGTAAATTTAATCTATGCATAAAAATAAGTTCAGTTTTTCTGAAGATTGTAACTACAACAAACAAATATTCAGAATGACATTCTGTGAACTATATTCTGGGTTTAATATTAAAGTACAGTAAAGTTATAAGGTTTTAATAATTCAGGAACATAGTTTTCTTGATTTCCCTATATTTATGTTTGATATTTGAGTTGAGTCAGAATAAGACCTATGTAGATAAATGATTTTTCTGTGGTGATGTTATATTTTCTAGCAAAACTGATATGTAAATCATAAAAGAAAACGTATTTCATATAGCAATATGCTGGTCTTTTTAAAAATTAAAAAACATGAAATCATCTGTAATTTTATTTATTTGTATTTATATATAAGACTGTGAGTTTAAGGGAACAATTATGTGGATATGTGGTTAACAAATGCATTTGATAATTTAGTACACTGGCCATACAAGGATTAGTAATGTATTAGACCATGCTGCCATTCAGACAGAAGTTGAATGCTATTAAAGTAATATATGGATAGAGTCATATGAGTTTAACAAGCAATGGTAAAGCATTGCCAGGTGAACATATGTATACATATATATCTATGAAAAGTCACTAGGAGTTACAATAATGGAGACAGCTGAAGCTCTTAATAGGGAAGTTACACAGTGATTCAGGGTGCATCAAATACAGTTTAGATTTGTTCTTTAATGAAAATAAATATCTTGGGAAAGTGTCAAATGTGATATTCTTGCAGCACACTCCTTACATTGTCTGTTCATCAAGTAAAGCATGCCTGCTGGAGAAGGTGATTCTGTCTGTCTGTAACTTTCTGTCCTTATAATTGTTTAGGAAATTTGCTGTTGACTTCTACCATTCTCTTAAGTATCTTGTATCTTTTCCTATTTGTTGCTTCTTTCTCACAGCCTTCTGTAGTCACAAAATGTGACTTTTAACCTGTTCCTTTTTTACTGTCACAGGAAATGATGACTGCTTCCTTCTGCTGTTAGTAGTAAGCTTTTACTTTTTCATTATATTTTTTAAATCATTCGCATTACTTAATTTTAGCTGTCCATAATATTCTCTGTATCCTTCTGTAAAAGTATATATTTGTTGCCTCAAAATCTTGTTATGTCTATTGATTATACATGATTCACTTCCACGTATATAAATGAACAAGTTATTTCTTACATGGATTGACAAAAATGTCCAAATAATTTTATTTTACTGTTTGGAATGCTGTCATTATAATGATTATGTCTGCTACGATTCATTTATGGCAAATGAAGAGCTTGTGGCCTAATGGTGGAAACAAAACTGATGTTCACATAAAATGGGCATTTATTTCATTCAAACCTGGGTCAAAATGTTTTTCTACTTAGGGAGGGCAAGGTGAAATAAATAAAAATGATCTGAAGACCATGTGGTGACTGCAGTCATTATGCAACATATATTCTCCAGCCTTATATAAACCCCACCGGTGGAGACTTCAAAAATGGGATAAATGCCATAATGTGTCCTCATATATTATTAGATGAATGGATGTGACATAATCTGTAGCAGGTAGGGGTGTTACGCGAGGGAAGAAGACAATGGATGCTCTTTGAAGGATTCTCTCTATCCTTGTCTTCTCCAAAACAAAGTTTCTGACTGCTCACTCTTTAATAATGCTGGTTTCAGGTTTTCCTTATTTCCTTTCTCATTTGCTTTCATTATCCTGGGGAGAGATAATTTGTGCTCTTTTATTGACCCCTTTTCCTCATCTGTTTTGTTTCTTCTTCTCTGTTGTATGCTTCAAAGTCTTGCTATTATTCCATATATTCACTTTTTCAAGATTCTCTCACTTTATAAGTTGTAAACAAACTTTATTTATACAGACAGTATCACATTATTATAAATGACAGTTGTTCTGTATTCCATGAATATTTCTCAAGTATATCAAGGTCAGCTTTAATGTTGTTATGGATTTCAACACTTGACCTGCTATTTTAAGACATAAAAATAATAATAAATAAATATAGTCTTTTGATTAGAAAAAGGAAGTGCGCCGTGCGGCTAAAACCACTGTTCCGCTGGCTGCAAAGCCGACGTACGGTGTTCGAAGCCCACAGTAGACAGAAAGGATTTTTTCTATCGGGGGTGAAATAAAAATCCTGAGTCTCACACGTCGTGGCGACTGCTTGACCAAGCGGCTTTTATCCCTCTGGTTCTATCGTTGCCCCCTGACATACACCAACAATGGTACTATGTGTCGTAAAGATAGTTTATGATTTAAATCACTGTCACAAATAATACTGTATATGGTCACATGGTTGCAGTTTATAAAAATATGTTTAACTTGGAGATGTACTAACAAATACTTGAACTCACTGAGGCTATGTCAGCCTATGCTGTTTCACATTCTGGGAAAATCATTTTTTCCCCCCTTGATGTTTATAGACATTGTAATGAATGTGGCATTACAAATATATTTCTTTGTTTTCACTCAAAATTTTTTTCAATAACAATCATGCATCTGTGATGCACCCTGAGAGAAAATAGAAGCAATAACAGGATAGCTGGGCACTTCAAGGCTTTTTATAATGGATAACATGATTACAGGGTTGAAAGATGTACATGAATGGCCAGAAAATGTGAACAGGAATTTTGAGCTGAGGTATATCTTTGTAAAAGAGACATTAAGCAAGTTGTCAGACTTGGTACACTGAAAAGATGAGTCACATATGAGATTGGTGCAAATAAAAGGTTGGTCAGATGTAAGATTGGTGCGAAGGAGAGTTGGGATACATGTAAGATTGGTGCAGTCATGAAAAATTTGGTCAGATCTAAGATTGGTGCAAGAAAAATTTGGTTTAGAAGCAAGATTGGTGCAAGGAAAAGTTGGGTCAGACGTAAGATTGGTGTGAGGAAAAGTTGGGTTAGATGTAAGATTGGTGCAAGGAAAAGTTGGGTCAGATGTAAGATTGGTGCGAGGAAAAGTTGGGTCAGATGTAAGATTGGTGCAAGGAAAAGTTGGGTCAGATGTAAAATTGGTGCAAGGAAAAGTTGGGTCAGATGTAAGATTGGTGCAAGGAAAAGTTGGGTCAGATGTAAGATTGGTGCAAGGAAAAGTTGGGTCAGATGTAAAATTGGTGCAAGGAAAAGTTGGGTCAGATGTAAGATTGGTGCAAGGAAAAGTTGGGTCAGATGTAAGATTGGTGCAAGGAACAGTTGGGTCAGATGTAAGATTGGTGTAAGGAAAAGTTGGGTCAGATGTAAGATTGGTGGCATAAAAGCTAGGTCAGATGTAAGATTGATGCATAAAAGTTGGGTCAGATGTAAGATTGATGCAAGGAAAAGTTGGGTCAGATGTAAGATTGGTGCAAGGAAAAGTTGGGTCAGATGTAAGATTGGTGCAAGGAAAAGTTGGGTCAGATGTAAGATTGGTGCAAGGAAAAGTTGGGTCAGATGTAAGATTGGTGCAAGGAAAAGTTGGGTCAGATATAAGATTGGTGCAAGAAAAGTTGGGTAAGATGTAAGATTGGTGCAAGGAAAGTTGGGTCAGATGTAAGATTGGTGGCAAGAAAAGTTAGGTCAGATGTAAGATTGGTGGCAAGAAAAGTTAGGCCATATGTAAGATTGGTGGCAAGAAAAGTTAGGCCATATGTAAGATTGGTGGCAAGAAAAGTTAGGCCATATGTAAGATTGGTGGCAAGAAAAGTTAGGCCATATGTAAGATTGGTGGCAAGAAAAGTTAGGCCATATGTAAGATTGGTGGCAAGAAAAGTTAGGCCATATGTAAGATTGGTGGCAAGAAAAGTTAGGCCATATGTAAGATTGGTGGCAAGAAAAGTTAGGTCAGATGTAAGATTGGTGGCAAGAAAAGTTAGGCCATATGTAAGATTGGTGGCAAGAAAAGTTAGGCCATATGTAAGATTGGTGGCAAGAAAAGTTAGGCCATATGTAAGATTGGTGGCAAGAAAAGTTAGGCCATATGTAAGATTGGTGGCAAGAAAAGTTAGGCCATATGTAAGATTGGTGGCAAGAAAAGTTAGGTCAGATGTAAGATTGGTGCCAGGAAAAGCTGGGTAAAGTGAAGTGTGATTCTTGCAACAAGAATATGCTGGGTCATATCAGAGGCTTTGTGCATGGAAATGTTAGGCCAAGTATGATTGTACATGGATAAATTTGGGTCAGGCATGAGGCTTGTTACAAAGTAAGTTGGATCAGGTGTGAGGGTTTGGTTGTACATGGAAAATTTGAGTGGCGTGTGTGACTGAATTTTTTTATAGACAGCCAAAATGTACATAAATTTACAAGGAATATGAGCTGACAAGAAAAGAAATATAATGGTTCACTGTATTTTCATTTCAACAACGAAATCTGACTGGTTACAACAACCTATCAACAACGGGGAGACTATAAGACTATTAAACATAAATAATAAACAGGCACATGTACACATGTGTCTGAATAAGCACTGAGGTAAAAACATACTAAACAACATAAGAGAAAGGTAAAATTTGTGGCACCCTGGCCAAGTGACAAGGCAATGTGCCAGGTGGTCTCAATTTGACACCTGGTTCAGGGTTTGCATTATTTCTGTCTTTTCTGTTGTTTAATATGAGCTTTGCTGAGTGCAGATCAAAACAAGTATGTGTACATGTGACTGGTTACAACAGATATGGTTGACATAAATCTTGGTGGTAATGGTTTGAGAAGTGGTTGACTGCAATGAAAAAATAAAATATTTCACATCTACTACATGAGAGCCCCTTACACACATATGGGAAAAGAGAAAGGAGCATGGTACAGCTGACAAAGAGCTTCACATTAGAAAGCAAATTAATGGGACAGAAAGCTTCATGACAGCATTGGTATATGGTTTGATATAATGTTATAATTACAGACTGCATACACATTTGAGGCAAAAGAAGGTTAGCAAAGTTGTGGATACATGATAAATAGCTACAGCTCTCATAAAGAATGCACAAGCAAATGAGGAAGGGATGAATGGCTAGGAGAGATATGGCTGAAAGCTGTACATCTGATCACCCACAACATACATGGAAAGAAGTACAAAAAAGGTGAGTCACAAGAATCAGCCAAAGAGACTGGCGAAATGAAAGAGTGAACATGGAAGGCATAAAATGGAATACAGAGGGGTTACATGACAGTGTAGGGCAGGCAGCGAGCTGGTTTGATTAAAATGTCCGGGTAGCGCCAGCGAGACACCACCTACCTTTCATCTGAGTCTGGTAGAGCTTAAGATGCTCCACATTCTGAGGGTCGCCTAGCCACAGGTGCATTTTGATAAAAGGCTCACGCCCTTTGATGCTGAGCATGTGCCAGGGTTTTGGTTTGGAAAGCAACTCAGAGACTGAGCCCTGGGACAGACCCAGGACAGCCTCCCCGAACAACTTCTGACCCAGATTGTGGAACTGAAGCACGTCCTTTACTCTTGAGGTTAAGGACAATGTGTCAATTTCAGAGGTCATAGCAATGACCTCCAGCATAGAGGATGGGTATGCAAACGTGCTCCAGACCCTGTGAAGTGTTGCTGGGTCAGCACTGGCTACAGTGTTGAGGAAGTGCTCGGGCAAAGGCAATCCTGATGGACCTATCCCATGGGGAAGAGATGGGGGTATGAGGGAAGGAGGCCCAAGCCGACTCCCTACAGATGTTGGGGTAGTAGGTGAAGGGAGTATTGGGGAGTGGGGCAAGGACAATGGATGTGGTGGTGGGGGAAGTGAGGGACGTGAATGTCGTGAAGTTGATAAGGGTGATAATAGTGAGGAGGGTGGGGATGATGGGGAGGTGGTGGAGATGGAGCATGAAGTGGGGAGGGAGGAGGTGAGTGACAGTGGAAGTGGGTGTGAAACTAGGAGTGGCGGTGGCGGCGGTGGTAGGGGTGCTTGGTGTGGCTGTGAAGGCATAGAGCTGCCCTGACTACGACAGTGGGCAGGCAGGTCACAGGGGGATTCTAAGAGATAAAAAATATTTAAAAAATAGGAAAACAAACAAAGAAAGGATAAAAATAATTATGGAAAAAAAAACCAGAGGAAAACCCATTAAATAAAATGGAAAAATAGCATGACAGACACTAGTTCTTCAAAATCAAGCTTCTTTCAGAAACAAACTCTATATTTTGTCATTCTTTTTACAGTTAGTTTTTTTTTTTAAACAGTGTAATCTGAAGTGAAAAACATTTGACTATAATCTCACATCCCATTATGTTCTAATTTAGTCAAACAAACTTTTTTTTTTAAAACCATTCTGTCTTAAAATATAATTTTCTCATATTATTAATTTTATATTAATTTAAAGTATGGTTTAAAAGACAGAGTGAAGAACGAGAGCCCTCAAGCATAAATAGTCCCTTCAATTATTCTTTCAAAACATGAGTAAACAAACTATGGAAAATTATGACACTAATAATTCTGAAATGTGTATCTAACATACATTATGTATTAACTTTATGGTATTATCAATTATTTAAAAAAAAGAAAAAGAGAGATTAACACTTGGCTATCAGTGCCAAACTTAGACATTAACAGTCAAAGAAAAAATGACACTACAAACATGAGATAATGGATAATAAATACTATGAAGCAAAAGATCAAATGTTATGGACATATAACATGATCACCACCAAACAGCATCCCTGATAGAACATTAACATAAACAAGAGAAAGCGAGAAAAGGTACAGCTAGAAGACTTTTATTGATGAAGTAGCAGACAAAATAATGAACACCACACAGGAGACACACTATAGAGCATGGACTTGAACACTCCATTTCTGCTTGATACTGGAAGGCAACAGAGGCAGAGAAAAGTAAACTGATAGGCAACAGAGACAGAGAAAAGTAAACTGAAAGGCAACAGAGAAAGAGAAAAGTAAACTGAAAGACAACAGAGAAAGAGAAAAGTAAACTGAAAGGCAACAGAGAAATGTAAGTAAAATGAGGTTATAATCATCAGAATTCCACAGCACAAATCTGCTGATAAACAACAGATTCTATTGGGACTTCAACAATCTATAGGATTTGTAATCAACATTTAATGTATACAATACCAAATGTTGTGATTATTTAGACATCCTGAAATCAATAGGACAACAAATGATGATAGATAGTATTTCCTGCCGTCCCTTTGTTAGACAAATAGGGCCAATAACTAAGGCATGAAAGAAGATCACTGCAAATGAAATTAGCTACATGTATGCAGAAAAACATAAACAGAACCAGATGAGACAGAATGAGAAAAAAAAAACATTATAAAGATTGTTGAAACTACAACGTACATTAAGGCGAAGGCTAAAATATACTTGGAGAAAACAGGTGCAAACAAGAGATGAAGAAGATGGGGAAAATACAGAGTGATGTTAACAAAATATCACCAAACAGGATGACTTAGAGAGAGAGAGAGATCCTCAGGGAGTTGGAAGGTATAAGAAAAAGATGACATTCAAGCATTTTAAAAACAGAAAACAGGGGTCATCTCAAAGGAACAGAGCTTAAACCAGATGCTACTTTATGTCTACAACAGCTGAACTGTTTTCAGGAGAATGAGCCATTGAGGGAGACCAAACGTCAAATGGACAAACAATGACACTGAACTAAATCGGCACGGACAAACAGCAGCCAGTGTAGCACGTTTGGCCATGACCTAGCAATGTATAAAATGGCATATGTTGATCACACATAACCTTTAGTTATCAGAACACTATGCCAAACTGTGTTCATAGTATGCTGCATGTGTGCATGTGTCTTTTACATATTAGTATTAGTAAAGTGTGTATGTGTGTGTATAAACACAAGTGACAAACGAACTAAGAGCATCATAAATAGTGAAGTTAATGTGAGATTAAAATACCCATTCTTTAGGAATTTTGAAGTTTCTCCATTTCAATTAAAATCTTTAACCTTCACCCTAGGTTTCTGTACAAAATCTTTGTAGTTCTTCTATGTGGTTTTTTTTTTTAAAGACCAGAATAATATAAGGATGCCCAAACTTCTGAATTTTGTCAGAGCTCTCAAAAGAACGTAAAGAAACAAGAGTTCTGGAATCGAATATACCAAAGATCTAGCAATCAATAATACTACATGTTTGAAATTAAATTATTCACTAAATAAGTAATTATAGATTTATATGAGGAATTTATTATAAAATTAATGAATTGTAAATTTATCTGAATACCTAACATTTAAAGACAATGTAAGAAAAGACATAAATGGAACAGGTTTTTTTTTTCCTGTAAGCAATGACTGATGACTTATGAATACAAAATATATATTTTGCTAAAACACTCTGGTTTCTCATGATACAGGTAAAACCTATGGCACACTCGACTAACACACACACACACACATACCTAATAAAGATAATTGTTACACTCATCTAGACTAGAACAAATAAGTCTAGAAAGCCAAAGTCCACCTCAAATTATCTATTCTAATTCTAATCAACTGAAATGACAACACTGACATTTATTTACAACACAGAGAAAAGGATGAAAGGGCATACCGTATTCTATGAATGCATTGGAAGAAAGAGTTAAGATTAATACTACTCATTACTAGAAAAATTAACAATAAACAGAAACATAAAAACTGAACATAACTGATCATATATGACATTTAGTGGCAACTAACATAAGCATATTTCACTCAGACTGGTGGGGAAAATGTTATATCAAGAACTAAAAGCTCTCATTTTCGTCCACCATGCAATAAATTTAAATAAAGCGCAACCAAAAATACCAGCACTTCAAGTATTCTAAAATACAACATGGTCTGTCAGTGAAACTTTCTTCAAATCTACCACTACACAAGAGATGCTTTTAAATGATAAAGGAAACAAAACTTAGCAAAATAAATAAATAATATTTATATTAACTGTTCATAAAAAAAGCACTAGAAGAAATGAAGGTGAAATGTCAGTGAAAAGAAAATGTGATGATTAGTTGGATAAAATATTAAATAGCAGGGAAACACTTACCAGGTTCATTTGATCCTCGAGAGTTTGATCTTAATAGTTTGTCAGGCTGGATACGGTACTGAGATGCTACAAGCTTGGGGATGGAATCAGGATCCTCAAGAAAGATTTGCATGCGTATAAAGGGCTCTCGTCCTTTCTGAGTAAGCATATGCCACGGCTTTGGGCGAGCTAGGAGATCTGATACCGACCCCTGGGATAAGCCCAGGATGCTCTCTCCGAAAAGTCTCTGACTGATTGAGTACTGGGACAGGGTTTCTTTGACCTTTTTAACAAGGTCATCTGTATTCATGTTTGCATAGCGATCAAATTCTTCTTGAGTGATTGGAGGCAGGACAGCACGCAAAGGTTTGGCATTAGTCACGCCAACATTTGGGCGGGTAGTTAGTGAGTTGGCTATATTCTGCATCCTCTGCAGGGGTGACAAACATTCTGCCGGAGGCACAGATCCATATCTGGGTCCTCCAGTGGAGCCTTGCTGCTGGGTGGGGGTTATAGGACTGTCAGAGACTTTAGGATCATGCCCATTCATCCGAGGGCGCACTAGAAAAAAGGCACTGCCAGCATGTCGTCCTGACTCACTGCTAGGTGATGAACCTGGTGTAGATCCTGCATGAGAAGAAGGCTTGCTCAGATCAATAGCTCCACAATTGTTCATTTGGGAGACTGTCTCATCTGACGTACTGTCAGGTGGTTCTGTTTTCAGCTTCAGGCCATTAGGATGTGTGGACCTGCAATCTAGAGCAAGAGGTGATGGTTCTGGGCTGTCTGTTGGAAGTGGTGATGATGAGGATGAATGGCGATGTCTGGAGGAGGATGAATTCATGGACACATGAGTGTTGTGTTGGATATTAATCCGACTTAGCTCTTGTGCATACATGGCACTGGCTGCAATATTCCCTGCTGCATCTGCAGCTTTTTTAAGCTTGACAAGCTCTTGTTTGTAGATCCTAGCCACCATTTCTTGACCTGAGTTCATGTCTTCTTGAGATGATGGTGATGAATGATGTCGAGAGTCATCTCTTTTTTTTCTAGATCCCTCACGTGGGTAGTGTGGTCCATTAGAAAGGGCAGTAGGAGGCATTGTGGGGGACATCATGGTTAATCCTGGTGGGAGTTTTGACAGCTCGTGGTGGTATATGCTTGATACAACAGCATTTGCAACCTGTTGCTGCAGAGCAGCCAGTAAGAGAGAAAATGAAAAGTTAATAGAGAAGAGTCACCAAATAAAAACATGATATATACAGTAAACTGATTCCATATGGTTGATATTATACACATACAAATCAAAATGGCTACCTTTGCAGCATATATTGGATATTATCCAATTTCTTGGGCTTGCTGGATGAACTATAGGTCTGGAGAATATAGGTGGAATGACAAGTACTTTTGCCACAAAATGTTCGGATCAGAGTTAAAAAAAAAAAAAAAAAAAAAAAAAAATATATAAATAAAAATTAAAAAAAAGAAAAGAAAAAAGCAGAAAAAAGAACTCTCATGAAATTTAGGGATTATGGCAGTTGTGCTAAAACTTTTCTGACTATCACTACATTTATTGGTAATGTGGTCAGTATTACACTAGTGCTGTTTCTCTTTCCCAGACAAGAAACTGGTAATTTAAGGCTGGGTGAACCTAAAAGCTATCAGGTGGAGTTGAACCAGATTTCTTGTCCTCAGCATGCCAGTTCACTACAAGGCTTACCATTACATTAACAAAATGTGTTCATGACATGGCAATACGGTGCATACACATTCATATGTAAATGACAAGTCTGTGTCTTATAAAAAAACAACTAATATGGAGATCATCATCGGATGCCGTCTCCGCAGCGAAGGTTGGCTACCATGGATCGCCATTCCACTTTGTTTCTTGCTTTGATGGTGCAGGTTGTCATAGATTGGCTTGTCCATCTTTTGATGTTAATCGTTCATGTTAGTTTTGGTCTGCCTCTGCCAATTTTCCCTTCCAATATTACTTTTAGTAGGCTGTTGTGTCTTTTAACATGCCCCAAAAATTTCATTTATGGAATATGGAAATAACATACCCTTATATTACATAACTACTCGCAATATACAAATGACATACGCTAATGTTGTAAAACAGTTACAATAACAAAATGATGTCCCTTACATCACAAAGAAAACAGTTCTATTATCCCTTAAATCACAAAGTAAACATTTCTATTATCCCTTACATCACAAAGTAAACATTTTTATTATCCCTTACAACACAAACAAAGTAAACAGTTCTATTACCCCTTACATCCTGGAATAACAATCGGAGGTCATAATATAAATAATCAAAGGTATGCTGATGATACAGTCTGAATCGCTAAGAGTGAAGATGAGTTACAAGAAATGTTAGACATTATAGTGAAAGAAAGCAAAAACAAAGGACTAAGCCTTAATTGCAAAAAGACAGAAGTAATGGTAACAACAAAGAAAAAGACATCACCTCAGTGCCAAATAAAAACAAGTGGAACAATATTAAAACAGGTAAATGAATTTAAATATTTGGGAACTTTGTTAACCTCAGACCGAAGATGTACAAAAGAGGTGAGATGCACAATGGCTCAGGCAAAAGCAGCTTTCCAAAAAATGAGGAAGATACTATGCAATCCATTTTTGACAATAGAAACAAGAAAAAGAGTTCTTAAATGTTATGTAAAGCCAGTCTTAACATATGGATGTGAATCATGGACAATAGGACAACAGACAAGAAAATAACTGGAGTTTGTAGAAATGTGGTTTTGCAGAAGAATGTTGAGAATACCATGGACATCTAAGAGGAGTAATGAAAACCTTCTGAAAGAGGCCATAGCAAAAAGGGAGCTAATTTCCAATATTAGGAAGAAACAATCATCATTTTTTGCCCATGTAATGAGAAGAGAACAGTTGGAATATATTGTAACAACTGGGAAAATTGAGGGACAAAGAGATAGAGGGAAGCAAAGAGAAAAGATACCAGACAGCTTAAGAGAATGGCTAGGCAGAAGGTCAACAACAGAAATGATAAATAACTGTTGAGATCGAAAGTTGTGGAGAGGCGTGATCACCTACGCCAGCAGACATGGTGGTACTTGATGATGATGATGATCCCTTACATCACAAAGTGAACAGTTCCATTATCCCTTACATCACAAAGTGAACAGTTCCATTGTCCCTTACATCACAAAGTTAACAGTTTGAGAACAGATAATAGAACTGCTTACTTTGTGATGTAAGGGACAATGGAACTGTTCACTTTGTGATGTAAGGGATAATGGAACTGTTCACTTTGTGATGTAAGGGATCATCATCATCATCAAGTACCACCATGTCTGCTGGCGTAGGTGATCACGCCTCTCCACAACTTTCGATCTCAACAGTTATTTATCATTTCTGTTGTTGACCTTCTGCCTAGCCATTCTCTTAAGCTGTCTGGTATCTTTTCTCTTTGCTTCCCTCTATCCCTTACATCACAAAGTTAACAGTTCTATTATCCCTTACATCACAAAGTAAACAGTTCAATTATCCCATACATCACAAAGTTAACAGTTCTATTATCTCTTACATCACAAAGTAAACAGTTCTATTATCCCTTACATCACAAAGTTAACAGTTCTATTATCCCTTACATCACAAAGTAATCAGTTCTATTATCCCTTACATCACAAAGTAAACAGTTCTACTCTCATGACTACCTGCTCGAGAGTCTTCTTCATATGCATTGCTACCTGAGCTTCACTGAGGATGCTTGCAATACGCTCTTCTGTGGCAGAGTCTTCTTTCTCCTTGTATGAATTATTGCAGGGAATTGGTTGCGTCCCTGTCATAAAAGATAGAAAGATGTATACAAATGTAAACTCAACAATTCACTATGTTAGTCATATGGCAGTCATTCACTATACTCAGAATGTAATAATAAAATCTAAATTAGAATTATCCAAAATTACTTGACAGAAAATGTCTCCACTCATAATACAGTACAGGACTTTTAAAAAAAAAACACACATTAAAAAAAAAAAAAACATAAAACCATTGAATATGGGAAAAACATATTATATGAAAGGTATGTGTTCCATATAATAAAACAGCTTTTATGCAGCCTATATTTATCAGCAGAAGTAAGAAAAAGAGCTCTCCAATGTTACATAGAGTCGATCTTTATATATGGAAGTGAATTATGGAAAATTAGTAAACAAGAAAGCCCACGTAGGCCATAGAAATGTAGTCTTACAGTAGAAAGATGAGAACTACAAGTGAGCATCAAGAAGGAAAAATAATCTCAAACAATTGGAAAATGAAGAAGAAAATCTTTAGAGGCCATACAAATTCCATTTTTACAGACAAATGTTGAGAGCAGCATGGAGAACTAAAAAAGAGCAACGAGAGCATTATATAATATTGTCAACATGCACAGAAAACTTATTACCAATAACAGAAGAAAAAAAAACATTTTTGGTTCTGTCGAGATAAGAACTTCATAATGAAGCAATGCTGCACTGGTAACAAAGGCATCGAATGGATACAAGGAGACCATTTGGAGGACCTGGACTTTGCTGATGACATAGTTCTCATCAGCAATCAGATAAAAACGAAGCAGGAAAACACAAATTAACTATCATCAATAGCCAGCAAAATTGGGCTTGAGATCAATCATGAAAAGACTAAAGTCATGAAAAGCTTAATTCCAACAGATGACAGAATATACATGGAAAATAAACCAGTGGAAGAGATCAATCACTTTATCTATCTTGGAAGTCACATTGATCGAGAAGGGGATACAAGTAAAGAAATTAGAATCAGAATGGCTAAAGCAGCTATGTCTTTCAGAAGCCTTGAAAAGTTGTGGAAATCAAAACTCATCAGTACAAACACAAAACTTAGACTATTCAAATCAAACGTACTATCTATCCTTACGTATACGCGTGGAAGCTGGAAAACAACAAGAGACATAGAAACAAAGTTAAACGCATTAAAAAATAAATGTCTAAGGAAAATACTTGATATAGCATGGAACGAATTCAAAACAAACGAAGAAACTAGAGAAATCGCCAATCAACCACTGATATTTTCAGTAATCAAGAAAAGACGATGGTCATATGTTGGACATGTGATGAGGAGAGATAATAACCGAATAACAAAGCAAGTGTTCATGTGGAAACCAACAGGTAAGAGGAAATGAGGCCGACCCAGAGAGACACTGAGAAGAACATTGATCAGAGAGGCAAGAGCAGCAAGAATCGGCTCTCTCAATGAGATAGAGTTGCTTGCACAGAACAGAGACAAATGGTGAGATTTGATAAAATATCATTAGAAGGATTGAAAACTGCTAAAATAAAAATTTAGATAAGAGAAAGAGTATCTGGGTCTATGCCCTATGGGCCAGGTACGGCTTGAAAGGTCAATAGATAGATAGATAGAGAAGAGAATATCTGGAACAGCGTAACAATTGGTTACAAAATTGAAGAAGAAAAAAGGTAGAGGGGGAACAGAGAGAGAGAAGACAGCTTAAGTAAATGGCTTGGTACCAAGTCAACAGAAGAAGTGATAAAAAACTGTAGTGACAAATCTGTGGAGAGATATGGTCAAATATGCCAGATGGCAAGCTAAGTACTAGGTGATAATAATAAAACATTAATAATTCAATCACTTCTTTTCTCTTCTGACTAGTTAACATAATTTTTTTTTAAATCTCGGTCCATATGGTTTTCATCTCCCACTTGTTATCAAAGTATTTGTTATTTTGACTTCTGTTCTAATAATTTTTCTGACTTAATGTATTTTGTCTGCATTCTATCATTTTCAAAACTTGTTATAAATATTTTTTTCTGATGTAATGTGTTTTGTTTGTATTGAATGAAGTTCATTTAATTATATGAATATGATAGCAGAAGGTTAAGCATGCGATCGACTTAATGTACTTTGTCTGCATTCTATCATTTTTAAAACTTGTTATAAATTTTTTTTCTGATGTAATGTGTTTTGTTTGTATTGAATGAAGTTCATTTAATTATATGAATATGATAGCAGAAGGTTAAGCATGCGATCGTGGCAATATTAACAAAAAATACTCAACCTTTTTTAGGCGATATGGCTTTCAGTGCAATAATGT
Source organism: Megaustenia siamemsis (assembly GCA_032433765.1). NCBI lineage: Eukaryota > Metazoa > Mollusca > Gastropoda > Stylommatophora > Ariophantidae > Megaustenia > Megaustenia siamemsis. The sequence continues at coordinate 28,444,942 of JAVIAB010000008.1, forward strand.
TACTATCATCAGTGGCCCATGCATGCATCTTGCGGTATGATTCCCTCCCTTTCTCTGTTAGTTTGTCCCACGACTTAGGTTTAGAGAGTAATTCACTGACAGTTCCTTGACTGAGGCCAAGGACATGTTTTGCAAAAAGGCGCTGCCCTATGTTATGAATGCTAAGTAGCTCCCTGACAGTCTTGGCAACATAGCTTGTATCTAGTCCTCCTGAGGAGTTCATTTCATTCTTCACCATGTTCAATGGCAGGAAGGCAGGGTGAAATGGACTGCCTGGAAATCCATAAAATGGTGACATAGGAGGAGCAAAATGTCGTGGGTCCATGTGGGGGTGTAAGGCTGTAATTGGTGACTGGGGTGGCCCGCTGTTTGTGTGGGGAGTCTGTGATGGTGTGGGGATGTCTGGCGAGAGCTTACAGTTTGTAGTGGGAGAATATCTGCCAGATGAAGTGATGCTAGGCATTCGATGAAAATTCATTGGCAAATCTGAGACAGTCATATTGGCAAAGGCGTCATTGGCAGAGGTAACTGGAAGAGGGATAGCGTAAGGGACTGTGGAGATTGGAGATGATGCCTCCTGTTTGATGATTTCTGTTGCTGCTGTGAGAGCTGAAGATGAGCTGAAGACCACAGGCAAAGATGGTCTAGATGTTGCAGTAGCTTCAGTGGGGTAAGTTTTAGCAGAAGAGTGAGATGAGCTTCTGTTCAAACCAGTTGGTGTGGTTGATGCTGGTGATGCTACTGCTGCAGTATTCAAATGAGAAGCTGCTGATGTAACTACCGCTGCAGACGGTGAGAATAGAGTTACTGGTGATGATGATGATGATGAAGAAGATGATGAAGGCATTGGTGATGGGGATCTTTCAGAATTTTTGGTTGTGCAGTTGCTGGTAGTATGGACTGTGGTTGAAGCACTTCCAGAACCAGTATCTGTTAGACAAAAATAAAGTACAATGTCTGAAGTCACATTAAGTAGAGAAGTAAGGATGGTAGAGAGGAGAAAGTATTTGCTTCAGTATAATAATAAAAATAATAATAATAATAATAATAATAATAATAATAATAATAATAATAATAATAATAATAATAATCCAAAATAAGTGATGACAGGGATTTCAGTCTTTTGCAATTTCACCTTTCTTGCATTGCACAGATGACTGAATTTGGTATAGAATCGTTTGCAAACAAAAGTTACTGTTGTAAACTGTAAAGAAGAATAAATTCATAAATGTTTCAATTTTCAAAACTAATTATATTTTTAAAAAAATCATTTTGGCATTTAACCCATTTTAAGATGAACTGGAGAACAAAGGCTACATGCACAGTGAATGTGATGTCATCAAAGAGTGTTTAGGTCAAAGCTTTCATATTCAATTAAAAAAAAAAAACTCTTTGCTCCTAGAGCATGATTTGACTGAAATCCACCAGATTTGGAGAATGGCAATGATTTCACCCACTCAGTCACCTGCTATCCTCTTCTAAATCTATAACTCCTCAAAAATTGTGTCACTTATAAATCTATATCCTTTGGATGGAGTAGCAGTAATATCTGAAAAATGAGAATAGGCCAACCTGGTATGGGCTTTACCTGGCTGTTCATATAGCCACTAAACAACAGAGATAACATTAATAAACTGTAACATTACAGGAAGCAGCCATGTTTACAACAAGCAATCACATAACATTAGAACTAAACAGACTCAACAATAACAGGTACCACTACAAATAAAAATACAGAACAAGCTAAATATAAGGAGGTAGGGAGAATAGGAATGAAAACAAATATATTAATAAACATAAATAAAATATTGCTAATGGTGTAAAAATCTGGTTTTAAAAACTTTCCATTCTGAAAATAAACAAAATATGCATAAATGAGTCCAAACAATAAGAGACTTACTCCATGGGGATTTTTCCAAAAAATATTGAAAACATCTGTGATTATTATCACAGGAAACATAGATACTTTAATGGATATTACTCAATTATGGATCTTAACCTGAATATTAAAGGGGGGAGGTGGGGGAATCTGTGAATTCTTGAGTAAAGTGTGAATTAGAATTGACTAAAACACTTTGCGGAAGCCAATTGAGAGTATTACACAACAGGCCCTTTTTTGGAATCCCCAGGGGAAAAGACAAAGAGGAAGACCAAGAAATTCTTGGAGAAGACAGACAGAAGCAGAGATGAAGATGATGGGGAAGACATGGAATGATCTTAAAAGAATGGCAAGAAACAGAGCAACTTGGAAAGTGTTTGTTGAAGACCTATGCTCCACAGGGAGCTGAAAGGCAGAAGATGAAGAAGAATACACTTTTCATTTAGTCAAAGAGGAAACTGATTTCTAAAGTACAGGCCTATAAAAGTTTGCTTCAATGAATTAACTCTAGCTTTGTGATGAAGTGCCAGTATTGAAACAAAAATTATGATTATATCAATGACAATAACTGGGCATTATGCTATCATTATACATCATGTTATTGATGGCAAACATGGATATTACCAGCAAAACTTTATTTTATCCTATAGCCTGTGCTATGCAGAATCATTGAGAGGAGGAATATGTAATGCTCTGCCTTTAGCTGGTTGTGTATTTGTGTTGCTGTCATGTCAGATTTACTCAATATCTATTTTGGTTCAAACTATGCCTGGGATTAAATTTTGCTCTAGAGTTAGAGTCTGACATTTATTTTTCCTGCAATACACTTAAGCTGCATGTAGGCTACATTTTATTATTTTACCTGTAATACACTTAAGCTGCAGGTAGGCTACATCTTATTATTTTACCTGTAATACACTTAAGCTGCAGGTAGGCTAAATTTTATTATTTTACCTGTAATACACTTAAGCTGCAGGTAGGCTAAATTTTATTATTTTACCTGTAATACACTTAAGCTGCAGGTAGGCTACATGTTATTCTGATCAGACATCCAAACTTTTGATTGTTTTCTGCTGAATAGTCTACATCTGATGTCATATCCACTATTCTTCTCAAGGTTTCATTCTAATGTGATCTTTTCTAGTTTTCTTTACAGAATTTCTTTTATATTCATTTCACATTATTATTTTACACTTGATTAATTTCACGTGCTATTAATTTGTACTTGTGTCTTACAAGAATTGTCCAAAACTACTGACAAGAGAAGCATATTGAAAGTAAAAAGAAATGTTAAACTTGAAATAAAGATAACTTAAATAAGATGAGATGTAACACACATTTTGAGCTGCATGCAGAAACAGCAAACCAAAAGATTTGGACTTGGCTACCAGAAAACAGCATAAACAAATGCTGGGATGGGCAGTAAAGTAATTACGGGAGACGCCCCGACTGCATGAAAGTAATTTCATGAATAGAAGAGAATAGTAACAAGCATTAACAACAAGATTGTAATAGCAAAAGAGAAAGAGGGATTAGCTAAATATCTAATGTCACACAAATGGCTAGGTGAAATCAAATACAAATCTCTGTCAAAATCACTCCACTTTTCTTCTTTTGTTGTGTAAAAAGTAAAGGAAAGAACAGACCAGAATATAATAATGACAGCAACTGTTACCACCATCAGGTACTGGACCTGTAGGTATCTGTATCTACTGATGTTTATTAATCTCCACAACTTTTTATATTTACAGCTATTTATAAATTTCCTTAATTTTCTATTTCTACAGCTATGTATCAATCTCCACAACTTTCTATATCTACAGCTATTTATCAATCTCCACAACTTTCTATATCTACAGCTGTTTATCAATCTCCACAACTTTCTATATCTACAGCTATTTATCAATCTCCACAACTTTCTATATCTACAGCTGTTTATCAATCTCCACAACTTTATATATCTACAGCTGTTTATCAATCTCCACAACTTTCTATATCTACAGCTGTTTATCAATCTCCACAACTTTCTATATCTACAGCTATTTATCAATCTCCACAACTTTCTATATCTACAGCTGTTTATCAATCTCCACAACTTTGTATATCTACAGCTGTTTATCAATCTCCACAACATTCTATATCTACAGCTGTTTATCAATCTCCACAACTTTCTATATCTACAGCTGTTTATCAATCTCCACAACTTTCTATATCTACAGCTGTTTATCAATCTCCACAACTTTCTATATCTACAGCTGTTTATCAATCTCCACAACTTTCTATATCTACAGCTATTTATCAATCTCCACAACTTTCTATATCTACAGCTGTTTATCAATCTCAACAACTTTCTATATCTACAGCTGTTTTATCAATCTCCACAACTTTCTATTTCTACAGCTGTTTTATCAATCTCCACAACTTTCTATTTCTATAGCTGTTTTATCAATCTCCACAACTTTCTATATCTACAGCTATTTATCAATCTCCACAACTTTCTATATCTACAGCTATTTATCAATCTCCACAACTTTCTATTTCTACAGCTATTTATCAATCTCCACAACTTTCTATTTCTACAGCTATTTATCAATCTCCACAACTTTCTATTTCTACAGCTATTTATCAATCTCCACAACTTTCTATATCTACAGCTATTTATCAATCTCCACAACTTTCTATATCTACAGCTGTTTTATCAATCTCCACAACTTTCTATTTCTATAGCTATTTATCAATCTCCACAACTTTCTATTTCTACAGCTATTTATCAATCTCCACAACTTTCTATTTCTACAGCTAATTATCAATCTCCACAACTTTCTATATCTACAGCTATTTATCAATCTCCACAACTTTCTATTTCTACAGCTATTTATCAATTTCCACAACTTTCTTTTTCTATAGCTATTTATCAATTTCCACAACTTTCTATTTCTACAGCTATTTATCAATTTCCACAACTTTCTTTTTCTATAGCTATTTATCAATCTCCACAACTTCCTATTTCTACAGCTATTTATCAATTTCCACAACTTTCTATTTCTACAGCTATTTATCAATCTCCACAACTTTCTATTTCTACAGCTGTTTTATCAATCTCCACAACTTTCTATTTCTACAGCTGTTTTATCAATCTCCACAACTTTCTATATCTACAGCTATTTATCAATCTCCACAACTTTCTATATCTACAGCTATTTATCAATCTCCACAACTTTCTATTTCTATAGCTATTTATCAGTTCTGCTGTTGGCTTCCACCAAACAACTTTCTTAAAAAAGCATTGTTTTTTTAAATTCTCTTTTACCTCTATCTCTTCTACCCTTGATTTCTCAAGTTGTCAGATGTACTTCAGTTATTCCCTTCTCATTACATGGCAGCCAAACATAATGATAGTTCTCCTGATGTTAGAAATAAATTCTCTCTTTGCTTTGACCTCTTTTAGAACATCTTCATTACTCTATGACAACAATGGGTTGCATTTTTCTCATTCTTTGGAATGCAGTCTTTGTCTGACTTATACTGCACCTCACCTTTGTTGTACCTCTACCATCTGAAGTTGACATTGTTCCTAGGTATTTAATACATTGACCCGTTTTAATAACAGCAATAATAATAATACTAATAATAATTTTCATTCCAGTCTTGAGACATTTGAAATAAAAACATTCTTGAATGTTTTGCAGCATTCATAAGATACAGCTTCACAGCAAACAGGGAAAGTGGTATCAGCAAGGAAATAGCTAGAGAATCATGCCAAACTATGAACCAATTGAAAACATGTCTCATTAGATCTTAATTGTTTAATCTAGAAATTGATAAGTCTGGCTAGATAAAACAAATTGTGTGTTTGGTTGTGATAAGTCTGGCTAGATAAAACAAATTGTGTGTCTGGTTGTGATAAGTCTGGCTAGATAAAACAAATTGTGTGTCTGGTTGTGATAAGTCTGGCTAGATAAAACAAATTGTGTGTCTGGTTGTTGTCTTTGGGTTATTATTAAAGTTGAGTGTATAAAATGTCTAGAAGTTTTCATATCTCTTTCTTGATGACACGAGACAGTCTCAATACAAAGGACAAACTCAGAACATTGGCACAAATTCTATAAACATAAATTAATAGAAGCTGGTAATTTATTATAAAATAAAGTGAATAATACAAAGAAAATTAAAAATAAAGTGAATGTTATAAAAATAAAGCTAAATTAATGGTTGCAGGCAAAGTGTGTCAACAACTAATGATTTAAAAAATAAAAAACAGGCCTCTTCAAAAATGTTTCTTTAAATTACACCTTATTATCTGTCACTGGTGTCATATTAATTCACAACTTGAATTGTTTGAAATTTATTATTGGTCCCATTGCTGGCTCTCTTCATAGCAATTTAGATGAGAATGTCCTATTTTGCTGTACTTTGTTATTATTGGTCCTATTGCTGGCTCTCTTCATAGCAATTTAGATGAGAATGTCCTATTTTGCTGTACTTTGTTATTATTGGTCCTATTGCTGGCTCTCTTCATAGCAATTTAGATGAGAATGTCCTATTTTGCTGTACTTTGTTATTATTGGTCCTATTGCTGGCTCTCTTCATAGCAATTTAGATGAGAATGTCCTATTTTGCTGTACTTTGTTATTATTGGTCCTATTGCTGGCTCTCTTCATAGCAATTTAGATGAGAATGTCCTATTTTGCTGTACTTTGCACTGAACTGAACAATTTTGCCTGCTGACATATTGTGCTATAGCATTCTAATGAACTTCCTCCAGCCTTGAGGTTGGACCAAAGAAAACAAATGCATGATTCTGATGTATGAACTTCTATAAGGCACTATTTTCACATAATCTACTAATTGTCCTTATGGCTCTACAATTCCTAGTCATTGTGTTAATGAATACCAACAACAAAAACAAGAATGTCCACAATTTAAAAACATACGATGGCTGAATAGACCCTAATTTTAAAATATCATCAAAATGACTTGATAGGAACCATGGAACCATACAAGGTTATGCTGTACTCTAGTAAAGGTAGTACCAGAATTAAATAAGAGAAACAATATAATGCAAACAGTAAATTTAAAAAAAAAAAAAAGACACAAAAGTGAAAATGTTATCATTCAAACATAATAAATGGCGCTGATGCGCTAACAATAATACAAATGATATTAAAATAATATAAATAAATGTAGCATTACACAGTGATCTCAATACAGCAATAACCATAAAGGACCTACATGGTGGGCATGAAATGACCATTTTCAAGTGGGTGCTCTCTGCCTGCTCAATGTTGTTCTTTTCTAGAAGCAGCAGCTCCAGAGACCTCTTCTCACCACAATTGACTTCATCATTGTAGGCATTAGCAAACGCTTTCCACTTCAGAACCCTGACAGAATGAATGTTTATGGTAGGTGGTACAAAATGTGGGAATTTGTGCACAATATATTACTCTTGTAATAGACAACAGATATAATGTTTATGTAAATGTTACTCCTGTAATTAACATCAGATTTAGTCATTTGCTACTAATCAGTTTACCACATTGCAGTCATGCTGATTTTCTGGAATTTAAACAAATAAAAAATAAATGAAAATTGATCTAAAACACACAGTTTGTTTGGACAATTTGCTCACAAAGTTGAAAAAAGAGGTATAAATAAGAGAATTATGAGGTCGTTGTGGAAAAAATTGTGGACATGTAGTCAAATTAAAAGCAGCAGATTGTGGCTTCTGGGTCTCTCGTGTCAGCTACTAAAGCCACAGATTGTGGCTTCTGGGTCTCTCGTGTCAGCTACTATAGCCGCAGAATGTGGCTTCTGGGTCTCTCGTGTCAGCTACTATAGCCGCAGAATGTGGCTTCTGAGTCTCTCGTGTCAGCTACTAAAGCCGTAGAATGTGGCTTCTGGGTCTCTCGTGTCAGCTACTATGGCCGCAGAATGTGGCTTGTGGTGTGGAATGTTTTGAAAAATAAAAAAAACTACAATTCCATAACATAGGTGGAGCTGCAGTAGGTCAGTGGTTAGCAGCAAATTGGACTGCTAAAGACATCAGGTTAGATTCTAACTGATGACTCCTAGGTTCATCTAAGCCTTAAATGGGTAGTGGATGTTTCTGATGTGACATCAACCACATCACTCATCAAATATGCTGCCGCTCATTAAAAAAATATGACCACTGACACACCCCATAGACCTTTTTTGGGTGTGGAAGATGATTTTGACCTCTCTTACACAACATACAATTGCATTAATAGGTCACATCATGTGGGTGTGGGGTGGCCAGTGATCTTCTTCGCTGTAATTACAATTCCCTAACTCCATGAATCAGGTTCCCATTTCGTTCTAAGTTGGATTGACTAAAGAGCATCAAGTAGATCTATATTATGTAAAATGTTCTATCACTGATACCATTTCTAAAGGTTATGTAACACATTTCCTCAGTGTTGACATCAAATCTAAGTTTTATATAACAGATGGCTCCAAAAAAATGCTCATACCCATGTAGATAATTGTTTACTCTATCTTGAGTACAAAATTTTGGTTACTATAATTGGTTTAATTTCAGAGGGTCTTCTCTATCCATTGCCAATTTATTTTTCTGTTGAAACTGTGTTCTTGTCTATAGGAACATCTTCTGTACATGGACTGTATTATTAGTGCTCATTTATTTTCTTTATCTTGAAGTTGTGAACTAGGTCTGCAGAACCCATGAAAGTCATCCAGAAAGTTTCATAATGTCCCAGTGATGGTTGGAATCTAAACATTTTTGCCATTTAGCCCAGGCAGAGGCAAACAGTCTGTTGTTCTTCAAATTTCAAATATCAACAATTTGACATATGCCGCTTGAGCAAGGAACCTACATTTGATTATTCATGATGGATAGACCAAGCACTCTGTCTCACCTACCATCTTGTGTCACTGACCTTGACTGTTTCATGGGTCATTCAAGTGTACTTTTGAAATCAATGTGAGAACTACAACAGTAATACTACAAGCAATTAAACTTTTACAAATAAGATTCAAATAAATGTGTAATACAATAATTCTAACTACCTAAAGTAAATAAAAAAAAAACAGTTATTATTCATCTCTTGGAGTGTTTATGTAAAAGTCTTGAACACATTGGTATAACTCTTTGGCCACTTGATAAGACAGAAAGAATTAAATGTGACACAATGAACAATTAACAAACACTAAGATAATACTAGATAAAAGGTCTGCCTATAAAAATACCACACCCTACTACTGGCTCCTGACTATTAAAAATATGGATTGATTGAGTAATGGAGACAGCAAGAAGAGGCCAACAGAGATGCTAACGACCACAACCTTTGACAATGAAAAGCAAATGCAGAGGGGAAAAAAAAGAAAGAGAAATTGAACATATTGTCATTGATTTATATTGCTGTTAATAAAAAAACACATGGAAATATTTATGAGAAACACCATTGATTGTATGACTACATTATTGCTGATGTCTGACATGTCAGCTGAAACTACACAATTCATATCAAAACTATGACCCAAACATATTCAGTATTCTGATTTAAGAAAAGTTGAGAAGAAATTCACGCAAGAAGGGTATGATAGTGGTGGCATACAATCCAAGCAGTTGCTAAAATGTCATCATTTCACACAATGAAACCAATGAAAATTCTCAGAATAAAAAACAAACAACTATCTCCATAGTATATTCCAATTTCTGGGGAGACATTGAACCAGACAGAGAATAAAGGCCAGTCGCCATTGGGTGTTAGGGTCTGAGTATTTTCATTTCACATTTGATAGAAAAAAATCTTAGATCCTACCATGAATAGATTTCTCATTCTCCAGGATTGGACAAGTTACTCTTTGGCCACCCGCTGTCCTCAATCTCAGAATAATTTGGCCAAACAAAATCAGCACCAAGATCTCACAAAATGTATCCAAGGAAAGATACGCTCAATGAAAACATGTAGACTCAGCTGGATAGACCACAAGCTCAGTGGATATCCATGCAGCTGGATAGACCACAAGCTCAGTGGATATCCATGCAGCTGGATAGACTACAAGCTCAGTGGATATCCATGCAGCTGGATAGACCACAAGCTCAGTGGATATCCATGCAGCTGGATATCCATGCAGCTGGATAGACCACAAGCTCAGTGGATGCCCATGCAGCTGGATTGACCACAAGATAAAAAAAAATCAGAGATATCACAAGGGAATGCACTTTTGTAGCATGGTGAAAAGAGAACAAGAAAAATGTGATGAAAAACAAAAGTAAAGAATAAAGAAACGCAAAATAAGTATTTTTCTAATAAACACAATGTAAAACTTACTCAACTCAACCATCTACTAACTACACTGCAAAGTGCACTCATCTCAATTCTATACTAATCACAATGTAAACCTCACTTTCCTTAATTCAACCACACTGTAAAATTCACTCACTTAAGCTCTCTACTAATGGTCTTGTAAACTCACCTCAACTCTCGCTTCACTTCCTCATAATTGTCTTGAGTTCTCAATTTTTCCTCCAGCAGTCGGAATGCTTGATTTTTGGCATGTAACTCTGTCTCTAACTTTGTCACCTGCAGCAGGTAAAAGTTGAAGCTTCAAATTTCCCAGACTTTGCCACCAGGTATAGAATAAATGTCAGTAACAGCAAACTATCACAGGTCTCAAGCTAAGACAGGAACTAGCATCACATAACATGAGTACACACCTTAATTAATATGTTATGTCACAATAGCGGACCTGAGTAATAACGGTAAGCTAAATTGTATTAATCTAGTTCTTTTTGTGCAGAAATTAAAAAATAATTAATTTTGGCTTATAATATAAGACGATTATAGTGCTCAGTATTCATTAATGCGTTAATCTCTTTCATAATCACTTGAATGTGTTGGTGAGATTCAGCACAAAAATTATTAAAGTACAAAATAAAAAAAATTTGAGATGCCCTGTTGTAAAAGTAAAGGAATAACAACACTATTATAACTAATACAAGATTTCTAGAGGTTTTAACTGCAAATATACACAAATTATATTCTTAAGGAAAGTACTTTTAAATTCAAAAGCATGACAAAGAAAATAGCACAGAATACAGAAACAAAAATAAATGAGTAGCACAGGATTATACAGCTAAGAGAAGACAAAAACAAACAGATTTTTAATATCATGTTAATTGTTTCCATTAGTTCATTTATTTTGCCAATATGTTATCTGCTGCTGAATCAAACCAAAACTGTGAATTCTCCTGCTAATGCAATAATGTTAATCCATCTAAAAAGTATTTACTATTTTCATATTAACATGAAATAATTACTTCTGTGTTGTAACTTTTTAGCAAGGAATGTTATAATTTTGTAAAGTTGATCAGGATATGGAGAATGAGTAATAATCACTGTGGTTCTTCCAATCAGTTGTACATAGGTTTGGTTTATAAGGTAAGAAATGTTGTACATAGGTTTGTCATATAAGGTAGGAAATGTTGTACATAGGTTTGGTTATAAGGTAAGAAATGTTGTACATAGGTTTGTCATATAAGGTAGGAAATGTTGTACATAGGTTTGTCATATAAGGTAGGAAATGTTGTACATAGGTTTGTCATATAAGGTAGGAAATGTTGTACATAGGTTTGTCATATAAGGTAGGAAATGTTGTACATAGGTTTGTCATATAAGGTAGGAAATGTTGTACATAGGTTTGTCATATAAGGTAGGAAATGTTGTACATAGGTTTGTCATATAAGGTAGGAAATGTTGTACATAGGTTTGTCATATAAGGTAGGAAATGTTGTACATAGGTTTGTCATATAAGGTAAGAAATGTTGTACATAGGTTTGTCATATAAGGTAAGAAATGTTGTACATAGGTTTGTCATATAAGGTAGGAAATGTTGTACATAGGTTTGTCATATAAGGTAAGAAATGTTGTACATAGGTTTGTCATATAAGGTAAGAAATGTTGTACATAGGTTTGTCATATAAGGTAAGAAATGTTTCTTTTTCTATTGGGGTGGAGGTTGGGTGGGGGTAATTTAAAAACTCTGACCCGGCGTTGTCATGGTAACTGTTTTTGCCTTTATTTCCAGCCTTACAGTCCCCTCTGAAGGCAGACCCCAAAAATGTAATAAATATTATAATGACAGATAAATCAGATAGCAATGTAAGAGTACTCTTGTCCCTGACTCTTAAATAGACCAAAACTGTATGCAAGCTGAGTTTTAATGAACGATCAAAGACTATATCTGTGTGTTGATTATTTCAACATTTGAAGGTAACATTTTGGTTGTTATCCTAAAAAGGTTAAATTTTGATTTAAATATTTTCAGCTAAAATGCTTTATTTAATTATTTTTGGTTAAAAACTGAGTTTATTATTTGAAGTTTATTTCTGACTTGTTTCTTTTGGAGGTTAAATGGTGATATTCTTCATTTACAAACTACTGCAATTATTATTAATATTATTACCAATATAAATAATTACTATTGTGCATGATTAATATAACTGTTTATGATAATGTATGACTATCGGGGCTCTGACAATGTTGAGGGGAGAAAAAAAATAGAGCCATTGTCACCTGCCATGTATGTCTCAGGAGGTGACTAAGGAATTTGGGGGCAAGGTCTTCGCTGGTGCAACGGAGTTCATGCGTCTGAGCTTAAGCTATCTAGTATTTTCGCTAGTGTCTGGTGGGGGTGCTGGGGAAACATGCAGAGGAGCGAATTTGTGCACCATGGAGTTGTCCATTGTGCAATGATGATGATCTGTTGACTCAACTATTGTGTAATTGTGTGATTATTGAAGTGCCTATGAACAAGACTGAACAAGAACAATGGCAATTGTAATCTAAACTTGGGTCAACAACACAACATATAAACCCAACCTGTGCCAGCATGCTCTCCCTGAGCTTCTTCAACCTCTGTACATCTTCTATCAGCCGAGCAACCTGCGGCACAAGTTTAAAGAAAACTTTGACATTCAAAATAAATATTGACTTCACAGCTGACAGATTGAATAATACTATTAGATGGGGGTGTGGGGAAGGGGGTGTTTTTGTTTTTGAAATTGTAATAAGAACATAAGTTTCTCAGACCTGAGAATATGGATCTGACTCAAACTTATTATCCAGAAAAAAAAGACTATAATTAAAAAAAAAGATATTAGGATGCTCTGTGGCAAATTTTAATGTTGTAAGGAAATTAAGTATTAAACTCCGTCATACTCATCATCATCATGTACCCTGCCGGTTGGCATAGGCGATCATGTCCTTCCACAATCTTCTATCTACAGTGCATCGTATCAGTTCTGTTGTTGACTGTTTTCCATGCCATGACACCAAGCTATCCAGTATTTTCTCTCTTTGTCGTCCGCAATCTCTCTTTCCTTTTATTTTGCCAGTTGTAACCAAGTATTCCAACTTTCCTCTTCTCATGATGTGCCCGAAAAATGTTGATTGCTTCTTTCTGATGTTTTTTAAGAGCTCCCTTTTTGTGTTGGCCTCTTTGAGAACTTCCTCATTGGTCTTTTTATCTGTCCAGGGAACTTTCAACATTCTTCTGAGAAATCCCATCTCTGTGGCCTCTAATCGTCTTTTCATTTGTTTGTCTACTGTCCATGATTCGCTTCCATAGGTCAGAATTGGTTCTATATAGCACCGATGAACTCTCTCATTTTTATTGACATAGATTTGTTGCATAAGATATTTTTCATTTTCTGAAATGCTATTTTGGCCTGAGCTATTCTGCTTTTTATTTCTGTGGTGCATCTCCCATCTGATGTAATTATTGTGCCCAAGTATTTGAAACGTTGTACTTGTTTCAGGTTTGTCTCATTTATTTTTATGCTGCATGATGGTGATGATTGTTTCTTCGATATAACCATTACTTCTGTTTTCTTACTATTCAGACTGAGACCTTTCTTGTTGCTTTCTTCCACTATTATGTCTATCATTTCTTGTAGTTCGTTCTCTGTCTCTGCTATTAAGACTGTGTCATCCGCATATCACAAATTATTTATGTTGTGACCGTTGACTTCAATTCCTTTTTTGTCTACTATTGATCTCATAATATATTCGCTGTAATCGTCATACTAGGCCACCAAATTTGGAAGTGAAGGGGCTGGCGGGTTGAGAGAACTAGTTTTTGTCATTTACATTTGTCAACTCCTTCACTGAAGTAACTCTTCTTTTCATCTGAGTTAACTGGAGAGCATCAAGAGACTGAAAGGTCTAGTTTTGGAATACTCAGGGATGCAGGCAAAGAGGAAAGCCAGAATATACCTGGAAAAGGCAGGTCTAAGAGAAATGAGGAAGACATCTTAATACAACTTGATGGCTTGGAAAGTGTTGAGGACCTATGCTCTACATGAAACTGAGAGAAAGAAAGAAGAAGGAGAAGAAAATTCTTAAACTAAACTTATTGTTCTTAAACAAACTTGTTACCATTAAGTATTAGTAAGCTCCGTCAGTCATCGTTGACTATAGATTTTTCATCGCCCCTAGAAATGTTATTTTTTTTCTTTTCCTTCGCAGTGTATTCTCTTTTTCTATGAATCTGTTTCTGCTTCTGCTTGAGTTGGAGCTTTAGAGTGTGTTACCATTAGACCAAACTTAATGCTTAAAAACAAAACATGTTACTTTTAAACAAAAAAATTTGATCTTAAACAAACCTGTTACTCTTAAACCAAACCTGTTACTCTTAACCCTAAGATGTTACTCTTCAGCTTAAACCTGTTAATTGTTACCTAAATCAATCCTATTTCTAACATAATCTGGGCTTATTTATCACTTCAACAGCTATTAGGCAAACTCAAACTTCTTTACTACTTATTCAAACCTCAGTTAACCTTTAACCTTTACTTGTAGCATTTCACCTACGTCACTGGCCATCAAACAACCTTTAACTTAAAGGTGAACCACATACCACCTTCGGAATCAAACTCTCTGCTGCACTCAAGTGATTGACTTATTGAGGTCCCAGAAGTAGTATTGATCTTAAAACCAATTTCCTTGGTTGCCATAGTAATTTTAAGTGTTTTGGGAGCCTGTGTCTTGCAATATTATTGTATCTATCTGTTTATATTTATTTTGTATAAAATAATCAATACTTTTTTTTTTCTAAACCTGCGCGTTTATTTTTTATTAAGTAATATCACATACGTGTGTGTGTATGTGAAAACACATATGCACATACACACACACGATGTCACAACATAAGACTGGATTTGAAAAAGAACATCAAAGGAATAGAAGAATAACAAGGGACTCTACCTATAGCAAGTAATTGTATGAACCACAAGGGAGTTAATTCAAAATACAAATAAATATAAGAAAGGCATTTATGTCTTCAGCCATTCAACCAATGGTGTTATCATTACCTTGAGATTGCAATAATGACATATGCTGCAAACACATTTATACTTTAAACTTTCACACTCAAGACATGGAGTATTCACAACTCAGGATATATATAACACATGTGACAAAGCACAAACATCCACACACATATTTACCAATGAGCCAGGCCTTCCACCATTTATGAATTGCTTGTATTGTCTTTTGTTAGTCTACAACCATTGAAACCAATAACTGAAGTATAAATGAACAAAATAACAAACAAACGAAAAACTGCAACATTCACACAAACAAAACAAACAGTCATTACTATCTGACTAGTGATCCATAATGAGTCCATGGTAAGGAAAGAGCTGATGGGCACCTATAGGTGAGACTTGAGTGTGGTGAGGTTGGCTCGTTTAATCATTAATCTTCTTCATCCACACAAACATATGATATTCATTTAGTCATGTCTTCCAATTACTGACATACTTCCAAACATAAAATAATTTACAGCTTTGTCATACACAACACAGAGTTCTACAAACAGAAAATAATTTACAGCTTTGTCATACACAACACAGAGTTCTACAAACAGAAAATAATTTACAGCTCTGTCGTGCACAACACAGAGTTCTACAAACAGAAAATAATTTACAGCTCTGTCGTGCACAACACAGAGTTCTACAAACAGAAAATAATTTACAGCTCTGTCGTGCACAACACAGAGTTCTACAAACAGAAAATAATTTACAGCTCTGTCGTGCACAACACAGAGTTCTACAAACAGAAAATAATTTAGAGCTTTGTCATGCACAACACAGAGTTCTACAAACAGAAAATAATTTACAGCTTTGTCATGCACAACACAGAGTTCTACAAACAGAAAATAATTTACAGCTTTGTCGTGCACAACACAGAGTTCTACAAACAGAAAATAATTTAGAGCTTTGTCATGCACAACACAGAGTTCTACAAACAGAAAATAATTTACAGCTTTGTCGTGCACAACACAGAGTTCTACAAACAGAAAATAATTTAGAGCTTTGTCATGCACAACACAGAGTTCTACAAACAGAAAATAATTTACAGCTTTGTCATACACAACACAGAGTTCTACAAACAGAAAATAATTTACAACTTTATCATGCTCAACACATAGTTCTACAAACAGGCATACAGTCATTATTTACAAAACAACTGTTCACACAGCCAGTAGACATTTACACAACCCAGACGTTACATAGTAGTCAAACAAATAACACATAGATCTCAACAACAAACAACACAACACAACACATAGATCTCAACAACAAACAACACATTGATCTCAACAACAAACAACACAACACATAGATCTCAACAACAAACAACACATAGATCTCAACAACAAACAACACATAGATCTCAACAACAAATAACACATAGATCTCAACAACAAACAACACAACACATAGATCTCAACAACAAACAACACATAGATCTCAACAACAAACAACACATAGATCTCAACAACAAACAACACATAGATCTCAACAACAAACAACACATAGATCTCAACAACAAACAACACATAGATCTCAACAACAAACAACACATAGATCTCAACAACAAACAACACATAGAATTCAATGTTCTCAAAAACCCTGATGTCTCTCACCTCCTTCTCCTTCTTGGCCAGCTCCACCTCCAGACTTGACCTTCTGATGATGTCGATGTCCATGTCCTGATCAGAGACCGAGTTCTGCCCAATGTGCAGATGCAGGCTCTCTGTCGCCAGCGCCAGCTGGTGTTTCAAACGTTCAACCTGCTTCTCAGCATTGGTAGCCCTCTAGAAAGGGAGCATTATAAACATGACAAGGAAAGACACAGAAATCAATACTAGAAAAAAAAAACCAGTCAATAAAATCCATAAATTTTGTCAAAAAGGTCTTGACAATTCTCATCACAAATAGAAAATCTTCAGTAACAAAACAACTACATGAGCTTCTGAACCAGCACAGAACCAGACGAATGCAACACCCACAGACTAAGACATTATTTGGCTACAATTCATCATCATGTGACATACCGGTTGGCGTAGGTGATTATGTCCTTCCACGATCTTCTATCTACAGTACATCGTATCAGTTCTGTTGTTGACTGTTTTCCATGCCATGACACCAAGCTATCCAGTATTTTCTCTCTTTGTCATCCGCGATCTCTCTTTCCTTTTATTTTGCCAGTTGTAACCAAGTATTCCAACTTTCCTCTTCTCATGATGTGCCCGAAAAATGTTGATTGCTTTTTTCTGATGTTTTGTAAGAGCTCCCTTTTTGTGTTGGCCTCTTTGAGAACTCCCTCATTGGTCTTTTTAGCTGTCCAGGGAACTTTCAACATTCTTCTGAGAAATCTATATGGCTACAATTACATTGTGTAAATGTTAAAGCCATTCAGATGGTAGGAGTTAAAGTACTTTAGCTCTAATAGCCATGAGTTTAAATACTTTAAGAGGTCAATTGTGGTAAGTTAAATTATTTCAAGATGGCAATAATGAGAAGTTAAAGTACTTAACACAGCTGCTTGTCACTGTTATTTTAGTTGCTTTGCTAATTTGTCCATTTGTTAGAAATATAAATAGCATATGCTTTGTCTAGGACACACTCAAGTTGATTAGAAAATGTTACATCTGAAATTTATTTGTAAAATATTTAAAAAAATGTTTAAATGTTGCCCATCAAAAAGTCCCTGATTTGTTCAACCTTGACATTCATGTATGTTATAAACAATAAACTATATATCTATTGTCTTTCAAGCTGAAAAAAGTATATGGGGCAGAAATTGTACAGTCTTCATGATCAATGATCTTTACTATTAGGTGACAGACTATGTACAGGATCCACATTGTCTCTCCCTCACATACCTATTCTGGTCTCTCCCCCACATCCCTGTTCCGGGCAACCTCGACCTCAGCAAGGGAGATGATACCTGCTATTATTGCCTATCACATCAGTATTTTATTTTAGTGTTTCCCCTCTGGTTTCCATTTGAAGGCTTGCTTTATAATTCTCGTTTTGTCTCTTCTCAACACATGAACAACATATAATCACATTTTTCTCTTGATTATGATAATATTTTTGGATGCTTTTTCACTTCTCTTATTTCTACACTAGTTTTGAATTCACTCCATGGTATATAAAGTATTTTCCTGAATCCTTTGTTTCAAGTGCATCTAATTTATTTAAGGAACACACTATTTAAATATTATCCAGGCACAAATAATTTCATATACTTGTTTTAATAGGAAAAATACAGATACACAATGTATTTCCGAGCTGTGATCGCAGCCTTATGCTATAGTCATGAGAACACCTGCCATTGACATTGTCCGCAATAGCTAATTTTCTAGTTAGCTGAGTGGCAGTGTTCCCTAGTGTTTGGCTTTTCGTGGCAAGGCGCTGTGCCACTGAGTACGGGTTCGATCCTGCTTCGGTCCATTTATTGTTCTTCGTTTTTGTTGATTATTTGTCATTTTTTCCAAGTGCTGTAAACATACCTCTTCCTCTGAATTGATTCACAAATAATTTCAGCCAGAAATTTCAAATTCTTCAGTTTCATGTCATAAATCGAATAATCACAGGAGAAAATTTGTAAGAATTAGTGAAATCTACAAGGGCTATAAGCAGAGATTGCCAAACATGGAGAGTAAAGAGTTTCTGCCATCTTTAGTTCAAAATGACAACAGATAGACAGACCAGACTCAAGGCACCTTCACTCATAAAAATTGAAAATGTTTTAAGTCATAATGTCACTCTGGAAGTGTAGCAAGCTGCTGTGTTCCAAGTTATAGGGAATGAGTTTTTTAAAAAAATGGTGATGAGTTAAAATACTTACATAAATGGTAATGAGTATTATTACTTACATAAATGGTAATGAGTACTATTACTTACATAAATGGTAATGAGTATTATTACTTACATAAATGGTAATGAGTATTAATACTTACATAAATGGTAATGAGTATTAATACTTACATAAATGGTAATGAGTATTATTACTTACATAAATGGCAATGAGTATTAATACTTCCATAAATGGTAATGAGTATTAATACTTACATAAATGGTAATGAGTATTATTACTTACATAAATGGTAATGAGTATTATTACTTACATAAATGGTAATGAGTATTATTACTTACATAAATGGCAATGAGTATTAATACTTCCATAAATGGTAATGAGTATTATTACTTCCGCATTATTACTTACATAAATGGTAATGAGTTAAATTGCTTTAACAAATGGTAATTAGTTAATTATTTTCAGTAAAATAGTTGTGAGTTCATTACTATTTGTCAAATTGTTGTGAACTAAAATATTTTCAGGAAGATGGGGATGAATTAAAGTATTGAGAAGACAAATCATGATGAATTAAAGTATTGAGAAGACAAATCATGATGAATTAAAGTATTGAGAAGACAAATCATGATGAATTAAAGTATTGAGAAGACAAATCATGATGAATTAAAGTATTGAAAAGACAAATCATGATGAATTAAAGTATTGAGAAGACAAATCATGATGAATTAAAGTATTGAGAAGACAAATCATGATGAATTAAAGTATTGAGAAGACAAATCATGATGAATTAAAGTATTGAGAAGACAAATCATGATGAATTAAAGTATTGAAAAGGCAAATCATGATGAATTAAAGTATTGAGAAGACAAATCATGATGAATTAAAGTATTGAGAAGACAAATCATGATGAATTAAAGTATTGAGAAGACAAATCATGATGAATTAAAGTATTGAGAAGACAAATCATGATGAATTAAAGTATTGAGAAGACAAATCATGATGAATTAAAGTATTGAGAAGACAAATCATGATGAATTAAAGTATTGAAAAGACAAATCATGATGAATTAAAGTATTGAGAAGACAAATCATGATGAATTAAAGTATTGAGAAGACAAATCATGATGAATTAAAGTATTGAGAAAACAAATCATGATGAATTAAAGTGTTGAGAAGATAAATCATGATGAATTAAAGTATTGAGAAGACAAATCATGATGAATTAAAGTGTCGAGAAGACAAATCATGATGAATTAAAGTATTGAGAAGACAAATCATGATGAATTAAAGTATTGAGAAGACAAATCATGATGAATTAAAGTGTTGAGAAGACAAATCATGATGAATTAAAGTATTGAGAAGACAAATCATGATGAATTAAAGTGTTGAGAAGACAAATCATGATGAATTAAAGTATTGAGAAGACAAATCATGATGAATTAAAGTATTGAGAAGACAAATCATGATGAATTAAAGTATTAAGAAGACAAATCATGATGAATTAAAGTATTGAGAAGACAAATCATGATGAATTAAAGTATTGAGAAGACAAATCATGATGAATTAAAGTATTGAGAAGACAAATCATGATGAATTAAAGTATTTTAAGTGGAAATAAAATAGTGATTAGATAATGTACGTACTTCAAGAGTACTTCAATGTGAAAAACATGAAGGCTATAAAACTGTAAGATATTGAAGTACTTCAAAATATGATGAACAACATAATAAAGTAATATCGAAACAAGAATAGTGTAACCAGTACCTCGTTTGCTCGTTCAAGATCTGCCTTTACCATCTCCATGTCATCAAACCTGCAAGCAGAAAATAGTTGTCAGACAACAGTGTAACAAGTACAGACAAATACATGCTAACATATAGATATACATACACGCTAACATATAGATATACATACACCCTAACATATAGATATACATACACGCTAACATATAGATATACATACACCCTAACATATAGATATACATACATCCTAACATATAGATATACATACACCCTAAAGTATAGATATACATATCCCCTAACGTATACATATACATACACCCTAACGTATAGATATACATACACCCTAACGTATAGATATAAATACACCCTAACATATAGATATATATATACACCCTAACATATAGATATACATACATCCTAACATATGGATATACATACATCCTAACATATAGATATACATACTCCCTAACATATAGATATACATACTCCCTAACATATGGATATACATACATCCTAACATATGGATATACATACATCCTAACATATAGATATAAATACACCCTAACATATAGATATACATACATCCTAACATATGGATATACATACATCCTAACATATGGATATACATACACCCTAACATATCGATATGTTAGGGGACCTCGGTAGCCTAGTTGGGAAAACCACCCGACTAGACTACCGACGTTCGGACAACCCGTGTTCGATTCCCGCTGGAAGCAGTGTGAATTGTACTCGTGGTTGAAAAAAAAAAAAAAATAATACCCCCACGGTCGACCCAGCGTATTACCCTGGGAAGGTGAGGAATGTCGCTTCGCATCTGAGTTTCGATGCTTGAGGCTACACTATACAGAAATATCCGAACATTTCTGCACAGGCGGCCGAGCACATATGGGTGTAAACTCGACGCCGGTTCAAGTCTCGTACTTTACCTTTACATAGATATACATACACCCTAACAGGCACCGGCCAACATTACAGAATTTTCTAATGAACTTAAAGGGCTCACATACATAACATCATTAATATCATCATGTCATCACCACTAACACATCATCATCATGTCATCACCACTAACACATCGTCAATAATATCATCATGTCATCACCACTAACACATCATTATTAATATCAGCATGTCATCACCACTCAAACATCATCATTAAAATCAGCATGTCATCACCACTCAAACATCATCATTAAAATCATCATGTCCTCACCACTCACACATCATTAAAATCATCATGTCATCACCACTCACACATCATCAGTGTATGTGTGATGGTTGGCATGGCACTTAATGAAGCTGCATCAGATCAATTTAGCCACTCGCGCGCGTGCGCGTGTGTGTAGTGGAAGAGGGGATCATAAACAAAAGACTTCAGTCCTTACAGTTGTTGGAAACAAGATTTTTTGGGCCTTACGGTTGGAAATAAGTGGCTTTTGGTCCTTAGTCATTGGAAACAAGGGGCTTTAAGCCTCCCTCAGTTGTTGGAAACATGGAGTTTTGGGCCTTAGTAGTTGGAAACAAGGGGCCTCAGTCTTTAGTCAATAAAAACAAGGGGTCTCAATCCTTAGTCAATAGAAACAAGGGGCCCTGGTGAGGTAAAATTTCTACTCCTTTTCATTCTTTCCAAGTGACTGCTCACAAAACAGTTGCACTTCTGCAGTCAGTTTTCCGTGTTCATATGGTGACACAGAGTGGCTCTCACTGCCTGCTGGTGATGGTCTTTAGAGCTATCCAGTAGTGTCTTATCTGTTAGTTGATTCTCTGGTACACATGATTTGTATCATGGGCTCTGATTTAAACTTCATCAAAAATTGTCTTTACTCCGGAAGTCAACTTCTCAACCAGTGTCTAAGTGCAGAGGAAACAAGCACAGCATGTGATAATACCCAGTTGGCATCAACCGGAAACACGCATGCATGCACACGCGCGCGCACGCACGCGCACACACACACACACACACACACACTCACACACACACACAATCACATACATAATCATGCAAACAGCAAGTAAGAAAATCAATTCATTTGAAACAAAATGCTACAGAAAAATACTTAAGATATCTTGGATAATGAAAGAGAGCAATGAAGACATACTAAAAGATTGAAACATTAAAAAGAGCTGGTTTATAACACCATTCTACAGGGGAAATTAAAATACTATGGCCACATCAAACGACACAGTGGGCTGGAAAGAACAAAAATGGAAGGCATGGTTGGGTGTCCGGTTAGCGCAATCGATAGGCGGTTGGCTTACCACGGCAACAGCCGGGGTTCGTACCCTGGCGAGGACACTTGGGTTTTACTAATTCCCTAAAAATTAGTACCTCTGAAGTCGGAGTAAATCTGCCTGCATGGCGAGGGGCATCCTGTAATGGGATAAAACAGACTTTACACGCAAAATTCAGTCCCACAAAATTGAGTGGGTGGGACTTCGTCAGAGGTCAAAGCTGACGAAAGCGAACGAACGAACGAAGGCATGGTTCCTGGGCAACGCATCAGGAGCTGACCAAGAAGAATGTGGTTTCAAGACATCAAAGAGACCTTGAACATGACAACAGAAGAAGAGGCGACAGATCTGGCTGGAGACATATTTTTTTCAGACGGGTTGCGGTGCAATGTTCTCTTCCAGGAAATGCGACTTGATATAAATAAATAATTGCAAATAAAACGTCTGTAGATATAATTTGTTTAAGGGAATAGTTCGGAGATGGCTGGAGAGCAGAGACAGACGACATGTTGGAAGTTAGGTAGAGAATTCATTAGAACTATACACCCAATTTTGTCGCAATAGAATATTAACAAATGTATTAAAAAAAAAAAACTTTAAACAAATATCAATCAGGCGGAGTATTAACTCATCTTCATAGGGAAAAAAAAAACCGCTACGATTATTGATGTTTAAAATGACCTTCCTGGCTGGCCAAATATGGTTGTGTCGGATGACACAAATAGATTGATATTTCTGTACGATTTATGTGACATATACTTAATGTTCCTTCTTCCATCAATACAAGTTCATATCTTGACGATAAACTAGTCTCGTTTCAAAGGGTATATTTTTCGCCCTAACGTGTCGAGTATTTCTTTTTTTTATTATTTTATTTAAAGATAATGCATTTATGTAAATTAATTTACATGTAGAAAATGAATGATTGTACTTGGAAAGTATGAGATTGTAGTAGCCTGATAGTATCATTGTAGTATCATATAAGAAGATCTCGTGATGAAGCATCAACTTTTTTATCATAGGGAGGGCTCCATGGGTAATTTCAGAAATGTGGTTGTTGTTACTATTGCAATAATATATGGCACGTAACTTTGGAACCGTTATCCTGACATATGACAACAGACTACTGTTGTTGACCTTGAACTTTAAAGATTTTTCTGTCCGCTCAAGCAAAACACGTGATCCATGTTTTACCGTTAATTTCCGAGAGCATGGGCAACTCTGTATCACGTATTCTGGGATCGCTGGATAAACCCGACCATATACAAAGTTCAATTGGATACATTCCCGAGTTGATAGAGCAGTGGTTAGTGCGCACACTGCTAAACAGAAGGTTCAAAGTTCAATTCCCAGGTGTGACGAATTTGTTTAGGACCAACGCGCCTTCAGGGTTTACCCAGCCCCTGGATGATAGTACCTGACAATTTTTCTTTGGCGCTGCTTATCGTGAGGCTCATATACGGCGCTGCTTATCGTGAGGCTCATATACGGCGCTGCTTATCGTGAAGCTCATATACGGCGCTGCTTATAGTGAGGCTCATATACGGCGCTGAAATTGAACGACGGCGTTAAGTAAAGGTAAAGGACGAGACATGAACCGGCGTCTTAGCACGCGAGTTTACACCCATATGTGCTCGGCCGCCTATCCAGAAATGTTCGGATATTTCTGTATAGTGTAGCCTCAAGCATCGAAACTCAGATGCGAAGCGACATTCCTCACCTTCCCAGGATAATACACTGGTACCCATTTCTGCCAACGGCTGGGTCGACCGTGGGGGTAATTTTTTTTTTAAGTTTCCAACCACGAGTACAATTCACACTGCTCCCAGCGGGAATCGAACACGGGTTGTCCGAACGTCGGTAGTCTAGTCGGGTGGTTTTCCCAACTAGGCTACCGAGGCCCCCCGAGGCGTTAAGTGTAAGACAGAAGGTAGCTAACACAATTCTACTTGTAAACTATCAAATCACGTCAGTCGACTGGAGATCAAGCATGAGGCTCACAGCTCACCGTTGCAGTCTTGCATCGGTCCTTGCATGACACGGACCAATTGTTGTTCTCTACGATAAGACTCAAGCTGGACTTCTGTCGCCTTTGAACAGTGCACCTCCGACACCATAGTGTTTTCTCTTCTCCACCAACAAGTAAGTACTTCACTTAACCATTGTGTCACCAACCCGAACGTCGCACTTTGGTCAGCCACATACATCACAGACATAATCACTTCACTTTTATAACCAACAGGATTAAAGCACAAATATACGGCGTGATGCTCGCTGCAACATTTCATACATGCCACCTAACCGAAACTTCAGACACAAGATGACAATTTCCATGCCTGGCAGTAGAAACGGACGCGACATCTCTTAAATTAATAATTGAAATCGTGATGTTGCGCTCAGTAAGCACGTCCCTAACATCTCTGACAGGGCAATATATTTAAACCCTCGAGATTCTGTCTGTTAATTCGAGACCGGCCTTCTCCACATTCCTACTTGATCCTAATGGAAATCTTGTCCTCAAGGGATATAATTCAAGTCAGAAATGGGAGACAAAATGTAATACCTGTCACTGGTGTACAAGGCTGTTAAATATGATGGTAGAAATTCTGAGGACTGAGCAACAACGAGGCAGTCAACTTGTCAAAGATATATTCTTTCTCATCACATTTGTTGTGCTAAATCTACTCTAGGAGACACAAGTGTCACACTGATTACTTCCCTCTAGATGTATTTACTGCCCTTTGCCTTGTACAAAATACTGAGCTGGCGTCTGCGTATGATCATTGCATTGTTCTCGACCAATGCTCATTCGATCTCTTTGTCGACCACAGTGCAGGATTTCAGCACAGTAAACGAACTCTGTAAAGCTCGAAGCTTACAGCGATTTTAAAGAAGATATGTTTTTTTTTTATTGTAATATGTACTTTCAATAACATACAGAGGTGATCAAAAAATATGGAACTACGCGCGTCCATCTCGCTGGACTGTTGTAGAAGACGCCATTCAGTACATTACTGTGTGCAACCAAAATTTATAACGCGATGGCCGTCATCAAATCAATATTCTCTCCCCCCCCCCCCCAATCCCGCCTGAAAGTTCAAATTCGAGCAACAGTGACCCGATAATCTTGTGTCTGAATTCAGAAATGTAAACATCGGAAAAACACATGGTTCATGACAGTGTTCTTATGAGGTGCGTTTGTAGCTCCGGTTTGCAGAAAGGTGAGTTGAGCAAATCCAAGGTTTCAATACTTTATGCTTATGACTTTCGCATGACTCGCAGTTATGACGCGTAGTTACTGGTTGCTCTGTCAACGTGTCCGACAAGTTCTGGCCCTTTAACCTCAGACCCCTTTAATAATAGCCCTTTATCCTCAGACCCCTTTAATAATAGCCCTTTATCCTCAGACCCCTTTAATAATAGCCCTGTATCCTCAGACCCCTTTAATAATAGCCCTGTATCCTTAGACTCCTTTAATAATAGCCCTTTATCCTCAGACCCCTTTAATAATAGCCCTTTATCATC
Organism: Megaustenia siamemsis; assembly: GCA_032433765.1. Classification (NCBI taxonomy): domain Eukaryota; kingdom Metazoa; phylum Mollusca; class Gastropoda; order Stylommatophora; family Ariophantidae; genus Megaustenia; species Megaustenia siamemsis. The sequence goes on from JAVIAB010000008.1 coordinate 28,471,499, forward strand.
ACACCACTTTAATAATATCCCTTTATCCTCAGACCCCTTTAATAATAGCCCTTTATCCTCAGACCCTTTTAATATTAGTCCTTTAACCTCAGACCCCTTTAATAATAGCCCCTTATCCTCAGACCCCTTTAATAATAGCCCCTTATCCTCAGACCCCTTTAATAATAGCCCCTTATCCTCAGACCCCTTTAATAATAGCCCTTTTACCTCATTAGAGATTGGGCGTCCAATCAATTCTAAACTACACACAGAGACAACAAATGAAATAGTTCGCTCATCTGGAAAGAAAGCCAAGTGGTTCTACACTATACTCAATATATAGAAGAGTGAAAGAAAGCCAGGTGGTTCGACACTATACTCAATATATAGAAGAGTGAAAGAAAGCCAGGTGGTTCGACACTATACTCAATATATAGAAGAGTGAAAGAAAGCCAGGTGGTTCGACACTATACTCAATATATAGAAGAGTGAAAGAAAGCCAAGTGGTTCTACACTATACTCAATATATAGAAGAGTGAAAGAAAGCCAAGTGGTTCTACACTATACTCAATATATAGAAGAGTGAAAGAAAGCCAGGTGGTTCGACACTATACTCAATATATAGAAGAGTGAAAGAAAGCCAAGTGGTTCTACACTATACTCAATATATAGAAGAGTGAAAGAAAGCCAAGTGGTTCGACACTATACTCAATATATAGAAGAGTGAAAGAAAGCCAGGTGGTTCGACACTATACTCAATATATAGAAGAGTGAAAGAAAGCCAGGTGGTTCGACACTATACTCAATATATAGAAGAGTGAAAGAAAGCCAAGTGGTTCGACACTATACTCAATATATAGAAGAGTGAAAGAAAGCCAGGTGGTTCGACACTATACTCAATATATAGAAGAGTGAAAGAAAGCCAAGTGGTTCGACACTATACTCAATATATAGAAGAGTGAAAGAAAGCCAGGTGGTTCGACACTATACTCAATATATAGAAAAGTGAAAGAAAGCCAGGTGGTTCGACACTATACTCAATATATAGAAGAGTGAAAGAAAGCCAGGTGGTTCGACACTATACTCAATATATAGAAGAGTGAAAGAAAGCCAGGTGGTTCGACACTATACTCAATATATAGAAGAGTGAAAGAAAGCCAGGTGGTTCGACACTATACTCAATATATAGAAGAGTGAAAGAAAGCCAAGTGGTTCGACACTATACTCAATATATAGAAGAGTGAAAGAAAGCCAAGTGGTTCGACACTATACTCAATATATAGAAGAGTGAAAGAAAGCCAAGTGGTTCGACACTATACTCAATATATAGAAGAGTGAAAGAAAGCCAAGTGGTTCGACACTATACTCAATATATAGAAGAGTGAAAGAAAGCCAAGTGGTTCGACACTATACTAAAATAGATAATATACTAATATAGAAGAATGGAAGAAAGAAGATCCGTTGTTAGAGCCATGTTATCGCTGTCTAACATGTAGCAGCATTACGGTTTACAGAGACAGTTGAAGGTGATCCGACAAACCAGATCATTGTTAACATGCATCGTGAGGGCTCACACAATAACACTCCAATAAGATGGACTGACAATGTTTGAGAAAGGCAACAACAAATTCAACTGCCTATGGCTACACGAAAGGCTACAAAGAGAACTTTGTATCTCCCTCCACATCCGATGGGATATAAGAGACAGTTAAGAGAAAGAGAGCTATATGGGACACACGAACCTTCAAATTGAAACGTAGATTTGATGAGACCAACACTAAATGAACGGATCAGTCAGAACCATAAAGGAACATATAGGAGAGTGCAGACCTTCTTCTGTTGAGTCCAGTCTTCGATGTTCGGTTGATTATACAAACACAGAGATGATGGGCAGCATCTGTCGTTAGCAGGAGGTCATCACTCATAACACCCCATAATATGTCAGCCACATGTCAACCAGATTTCTTTACTTAGCTCTCTGTACGGTTCACACATTTACATGATATGTTCACATATTTACATATGTTCACTAATTTAAAATTCAGATCTCTCAAAGGAAGGTGTGAGGGCACGTACCCGCACATAATTCCCCCACTCCATGCACCCCTCCTTTGAAATAAAAATCTATGGTAAGAACCTACTAATCAAAACTAACAGCAATCAATTCAGTTTGCACGCAGTCCCGCTAACCAGCGATTTTCTCTGAAATCACCATACTTTCTCTATGATTTTCTCTGAAATCACTATACTTTCTCTATGATTTTCTCTACTCTCTCATCGCGTTCTGGTGTCATGACATTTCAGTCTCATATAAGCGAAGGAGACAAGGTGACTGTAAATGAAAGACAGGGCTGAGAAATGAATGTTGATTGATAATTTATAGACCTGTCATATGAACTCTCGAGTAGAATAAAGAATGAAGTGAGGAAAACAGGACAGGCAAACGTAAGGTAGCAAACATCGGGCGTGTGCTAGCAGTGACAAGGGGAGACAACTTGATGTTAACAATTGTGACTTAATTGTTTTAATAAGATGTATGTGCCACTGCAGCCAGGAGTGGATTTTAATTTTGCATTGTAAAAATCATAGCTAAAGAGATCCCAATAGGAAGACAGTAGTATCTTCATATGTGCACTTTCATCAGCTGTCAAGCTGGAGACGTTCAAAGATAGTAGTGGGTCGAACCAAAGTGAGTGTTATCTCCGGCCAACATCACAAATGTAACAATAGCAAGATTAACTACAAGAATATGGCATTAAGTGCAGACTCATAGGTGACATGTTTAAGTTTCCATTCGGCGACAAATATCTATCTATCTATCTATCTATCTATCTATTGACCTTTCGAGCCGTAGCCGGCCCATAGGGCGTAAACCAAGATACTCCTTCTCTTACCTGAATTTTTGTTCTAGCAGTTTTCAATTCTTTTAAAGATAATTTAACAAATCTCGCCTTTTGTCTCTGTTCTGTGCAAGCAGCTCTATCTCATTGAGGGAGCCGAATCCTGCTGCTCTTGCCTGTCTCATCAATGTTCTTCTCAGTGTCTCTCTGGGTCTTCCTCTTTTTCTCTTACCTGTTGTTTCCCATATGAGGGCTTGCTTTGCTATTCGGTTATTATCTCTTCTCATCACATGTCCAACATATGACCATCGTCTTTTCTTTATTACTGAAGATATTAGTGGTTGATTGGCGATTTCTCTAATTTCCTCGTTTGTTTTGAATTCGTTCCATGCTATACCAAGTATTTTCCTTAGACATTTATTTTCGAATGCGTTCAACATTGTTTCTATATCTCTTGTTGTTTTCCAGCTTTCACACGCATACGTAAGGGTTAATAGTACATTTGATTTGAATAGCCTACGTTTTGTGTTTGTGCTGATGAGTTTTGATTTCCACAACTTTTCAAGGCTTCTGAAAGACATTGCTGCTTTAGCTATTCTGATTCTAATTTCTTTGCTTGTATCCCCTTCTCGATCAATGTGACTTCCGAGATAGATAAAGTGATCGATCTCTCCACTGGTTTGTTTTCCGTGTATATTTTGTGGTGCGACAAATATACACATTGTTAATTTCTTTAGCTCGTTGGTTACATACCCTTTCCTCTCTTCTGTCTGTCGTGATTCGATGTTGTCAGATTTAATATTACAGCACTGGCTGATCATTATTCCACAAATAATGCGTGGAAGGTCTATTGGGACACTAACACTGTACTTCACGCTGCGCGTTACGGGCTCTTTCTTTCTATTGTAATCCAGAAAACCCATTCGATGATTATGTCTCTTCATAATTTTATGTGTTTACAGTTCTTCAGGAACTATACTATATATTTTCTACTAATTCATTATCTTACATTTATCTTTTCTTCCTGTTTCCCTCTAGTTACTCTTTCATCAATTTGTTCAAGTTGTCACGACATATTCTGACTGGTCTTGTGCTACACTAAAGCTACAATAACAAAACTGACATGAATTATGAAGCTTATTATTGTCACATTTGGAAATTGTATTAGGAGAAGTGGAAGGTTGGCTGCTTGTGTTAGCAGGTGAGTTATGGTGCGCTGTGAGTTATGGTGCGCTGTGAGTTATGGTGCGCTGAGGTAGATGCCATCTTGATTTAGGACGAGTGAGACGGCACAACTCTTCATTGTCTCCCTTCACATTCTGAGTTGTGTCCCCTGACAACGCTTACAGGTAAGCCGTCAGGGTCTAGGGGGGAGGCCCGCACCAACAGCCATGGTGGCCTCCTGGCTCAGGGTCCTTGCTGACTGACCGTGTGATGAATGTCACCAGGTAGGATTTGAGGCAGGGATGGAAGAGGACGATTCTGATTTGTGATTCCTGGAGATTGGGGAAGCGCCTTCAAGGGCTCTGAGCGTCTGACGACTTATTATATTGTTGGCTGCCTGCCTTCGTGTCTCCGGAGAAAAAAAAAACCAACTTACTTGTCTGGCCAAACGAAAATGGAAAGTCAACCCAGTTCCCAAAAATGTCTTGCTGATGGGCGATTTGTTGCGCCGATTTAAGCGCAAAATATCGCAAACTCCTGTTAACGACTCTTACAACTTAACGCCTTTTTTAGAAAGCAATGATGAAGAGAGGCAGCTGCTAGGTCAGTCTACCCGGAAGTGGAAAAGGAGGAGGAAAGAAAAAAGGGGAAAGGAAAAGAAGTGCATGATGAATGGGAGGGGGGGGAGAGGATCTGGCAATTGTCCTGACGTCACTTATAGGTGTAGCAGATAGAGTGTCGGCTTTAAGATAGTCTGACCTTCTAGTCGGCTCAGCTGAAGAAAATGGCAGCTGTCTCCCTCTTGCGTTCAAATCTGTGTGCTTGTCCAGACCTCCAGCTCTATTTTCTTGTTCTGTTGCAGCGTTAAGTCCTAGTGTCAAAGCATCCTTAATTAGTCAAATATAGAACAAACCTGTAGTAAATGTTCTGCACTTTGACCTTGTGTCCCACATATTTTTGTATCATTTAGTTAGAAGCTAGATACCGCCGCTCCTCTTTTCAGAGTACAGAATGTTACATGTCGCAATAATAGAATGATAGCCTCTGAAAACACATCTGGAGCAATTATAATATTTGATCAACCCACACACCTTGCGCCGGCTATAGAAAAGAAAAGCATTTGTGTGGTTTGAATTGTATTTAGTAGTTTTTTTGTTTTTTTGGGGGGGGGATTGTTTTAAGACTTCATCGTTTGTTTTCTTTTCTTTCCATCCATCTCTACATATTCTTCTATCTATCCACATTACAACTCTCAAACTGCTGGTACAACAATAAGATAGAAGTAACCGCAACTCGTAGAATCCCTGACAAAGATGAAGATTAGAAACTATGGCAAATTAACTGCCACTTAATTGCTAAATTCTGCACAGAGGGGAGATAATGTAGTGCTCGAGGAACATAATTAATAAGTGCAGGCAAACATCCTAACTGAAAATGGCAGCCGCCGAGCAAATTTAGAAAGGTCGCTGATAGGCCACTTGTCACTGCAACCAAAATGTACGGTGGGGGAAGGGCGGAGGAAGGACACAAAGATGCAGTTCAAAGGTCACATTAAAACTCCCGTCCAATGTTTCTGTGACAGTTACGACAAAATGGCATTCAGAAATAAACATCTGATTGTGGTGGCAGACAGAACTAAGCGTGACTGCAGACAGAACTAAGTGTGACTGTAGAGAGAACTGTGACTGCAGACAGAAATAATTGTAACTGCAGACAGAAATAATTGTGACTGCAGACAGAAATAATTGTGACTACAGACAGAAATAATTGTGACTGCAGACAGAACTGTGACTGCAGACAGAAATAATTGTGACTGCAGACAGAAATAATTGTGACTGCAGAGAGAACTGTGACTGCAGACAGAAATAATTGTGACTGCAGAGAGAACTGTGACCGCAGACAGAAATAATTGTGACTGCAGAGAGAACTGTGACCGCAGACAGAAATAATTGTGACTGCAGAGAGAACTGTGACTGCAGACAGAAATAATTGTGACTGCAGAGAGAACTGTGACCGCAGACAGAAATAATTGTGACTGCAGAGAGAACTGTGACCGCAGACAGAAATAATTGTGACTGCAGAGAGAACTGTGACTGCAGACAGAAATAATTGTAACTGCAGACAGAAATAATTGTGACTGCAGACAGAAATAATTGTGACTACAGACAGAAATAATTGTGACTGCAGACAGAAATAATTGTGACTGCAGACAGAAATAATTGTGACTGCAGAGAGAACTGTGACCGCAGACAGAAATAATTGTGACTGCAGACAGAAATAATTGTGACTGCAGACAGAAATAATTGTGACTGCAGACATAAATAATTGTGACTGCAGACAGAAATAATTGTGACTGCAGAGAGAACTGTGTCTGCAGACAAAAATAATTGTGACTGCAGACAGAAATAATTGTGACTGCAATCAGAAATAATTGTGACTGCAGGCAGAAATAATTGTGACTGCAGAGAGAACTGTGACTGCAGACAGAAACAATTGTGACTGCAGACAGAAACAATTGTGACTGCAGACAGAAACAATTGTGACTGCAGACAGAGACAATTGTGACTGCAGACAGACATAATTGTGACTGCAGACAGAAATAATTGTGACTTCAGAGAGAACTGTGACTGCAGACAGAAATAATTGTGACTGCAGAGAGAACTGTGACTGCAGACAGAAACAATTGTGACTGCAGACAGAAACAATTGTGACTGCAGACAGAGACAATTGTGACTGCAGACAGAAATAATTGTGACTGCAGAGAGAACTGTGACTGCAGACAAAACTAAGTGTGACTGCAGAGAGAACTAATTGTGACGTGACTGCAGGGAGAAATAATTGTGGCTGCAGACATAAATAATTGTGACTGCAGAGAGAACTAAGTGTGACTGCTGAGAGAACTAAGTGTGACTGCAGAGAGAGAACTGTGACTGCAGATAGAACTAGCTGTGACGTGACTGCAGAGAGAATTGTAACTGCAGAGAAAACTAAGTGTGACTGCAGGCATAACTAATTGTGACTGAAGAGAGAAATAACTATGACTGCAGACATAACTAATTGTGACAGCAGAGACAACTAACTGTGACTGCAGACAGAAATAATTGTGACCTGCAGACAAATAATTGTAACTGAAGACATAATTGTGACTGCAGAGAGAACTGTGACTGCAGACATAACTAACTGTGAACTAATTGTGACTGCAAAGAGAACTGTGACTGCAGACATAACTAACTGTGAACTAATTGTGACTGCAGAGAGAACTGTGACTGGAGACATAACTAACTGTGAACTAATTGTGACTGCCTAGAGAACTGTGACTGCAGACATAACTAACTGTGAACTAATTGTGACTGCAGAGAGAACTGTGACTGCAGACATAACTAACTGTGAACTAATTGTGACTGCAGAGAGAACTGTGACTGCAGACATAACTAACTGTGAACTAATTGTGACTGCAGAGAGAACTGTGACTGCAGACATAACTAACTGTGAACTAATTGTGACTGCAGAGAGAACTAACTATGGCTGCAGACATATAACTAATTGTGACTGCAGACAGAAAAAAATTGTGACTGCAGACAGAAAAAAATTGTGACTGCAGACAGAAATAATTGTGACTTCAGAGAGAACTGTGACTGCAGACAGAAATAATTGTGACTTCAGAGAGACCTATCTGTGACTGCAGACAGAAATAATTGTGACTTCAGAGAGAACTAACTGTGAATGCAGACATAAATAATTGTGACTTCAGAGAGACCTAACTGTGACTGCAGACAGAAATAATTGTGACTTCAGTGAGAACTAACTGTGACTGCAGACAGAAATAATTGTTATTTCAGAGAGAACTAACTGTGAATGCAGACAGAAATAATTGTGACTTCAGAGAGAAATAACTGTGACTGCAGACAGGAAGTACAGACTCGCATCGCCAGGTCTCCAATTGTTTTAAGAGTTTTTTTTTTTTTGAGGGAGTGGGGTGGGGTGTTTGTTGGAGATCTCTATAAATGAAAACAAAAATAGAGGTCTCTATTGAATGAAATCTGAAATCAAGGAAATCTCTAGTGATAAATACACAAAGTGCTGTCTCTTTTGGTTGCAGACAGTAAAGAATCTCTCTGTAAAGGAACGGGCGGGCTCATAGATGAGGAATACAGAGATCGTTGTTGATGAAAAAGTGAGGGCTCTCTCATAATTTGTAGAAAGTGTGGGAGAGGGGATTGCATTGGTATGAAAATAGAAAGGATACCTATTGATGGAAAATCAAGGGTGTATGTGTGTTGATGTAATAGGAGGAGTGATCTCTAAGGATGGAGTTTCCCTCTAAAACATATTTTTGTTTATTTTTTTTTATTACTGTCTCAACATGTAGCAGGAGGATTTACAAGGAGAACTAAATGACTTCCGACAAACCGGACCATTGTTAAGGTGAATCGTGAACGACAGTCCAACAAACGACTTCCAACATAGGTGAATCGTGAACGACAGTCCAACAAACGACTTCCAACATAGGTGAATCGTGAACGGCAGTCCAACAAACGACTTCCAACATAGGTGAATCGTGAACGACAGTCCAACAAACGACTTCCAACATAGGTGAATCGTGAACGACAGTCCAACAAACGACTTCCAACATAGGTGAATCGTGAACGACAGTCCAACAAACGACTTCCAACATAGGTGAATCGTGAACGACAGTCCAACAAACGACTTCCAACATAGGTGAATCGTGAACGACAGTCCAACAAACGACTTCCAACATAGGTGAATCGTAAACGACAGTCCAACAAACGACTTCCAACATAGGTGAATCGTGAACGACAGTCCAACAAACGACTTACAACATAGGTGAATCGTGAACGACAGTCCAACAAACGACTTCCAACATAGGTGAATCGTGAACGGCAGTCCAACAAACGACTTCCAACATAGGTGAATCGTGAACGGCAGTCCAACAAAGGACTTCCAACATAGGTGAATCGTGAACGACAGTCCAACAAACGACTTCCAACATAGGTGAATCGTGAACGACAGTCCAACAAACGACTTCCAACATAGGTGAATCGTGAACGGCAGTCCAACAAACGACTTCCAACATAGGTGAATCGTGAACGGCAGTCCAACAAACGACTTCCAACATAGGTGAATCGTGAACGACAGTCCAACAAACGACTTCCAACATAGGTGAATCGTGAACGGCAGTCCAACAAACGACTTCCAACATAGGTGAATCGTGAACGACAGTCCAACTAACGACTTCCAACATAGGTGAATCGTGAACGGCAGTCCAACAAACGACTTCCAACATAGGTGAATCGTGAACGGCAGTCCAACAAACGACTTCCAACATAGGTGAATCGTGAACGGCAGTCCAACAAACGACTTCCAACATAGGTGAATCGTGAACGGCAGTCCAACAAACGACTTCCAACATAGGTGAATCGTGAACGGCAGTCCAACAAACGACTTCCAACATAGGTGAATCGTGAACGACAGTCCAACAAACGACTTCCAACATAGGTGAATCGTGAACGGCAGTCCAACAAACGACTTCCAACATAGGTGAATCGTGAACGACAGTCCAACAAACGACTTCCAACATACTCAAACATGAATCCTTACCACGTATATCCCTTTTCTGGCGTTTGTTGAAATGGGAAAGGGAAGGGCTTCAATTCTATGAATGGAATAACTGTCACTGCAGCATCCCCATTTCCGCTCCACCGCCCGTCTCATAGTTTCTCGAAGCGGACTGACTGTTCCTGCAAGGTGTTGATTGTATACGCATCTGCTTTCCTAATGAAGCATTCGGGACCGATCAAACCCACTTTTCTAATGAAGCATTCAGGATCGATCAAACCCACTTTTCTAATGAAGCATTCATGATCGATCAAACCCACTTTTCCAATGAAGCATTCAGGATCGATCAAACCCACTTTTCTAATGAAGCATTCGGGATCGATCAAACCCACTTTTCTAATGAAGCATTCAGGATCGATCAAACCCACTTTTCTAATGAAGCATTCAGGATCGATCAAACCCACTTTTCTAATGAAGCATTCGGGATCGATCAAACCCACTTTTCTAATGAAGCATTCAGGATCGATCAAACCCACTTTTCTAATGAAGCATTTGGGATCGATCAAACCCACTTTTCTAATGAAGCATTTGGGATCGATCAAACCCACTTTTCTAATGAAGCATTCGGGATCGATCAAACCCACTTTTCTAATGAAGCATTCAGGATCGATCAAACCCACTTTTCTAATGAAGCATTCGGGATCGATCAAACCCACTTTTCTAATGAAGCATTCAGGATCGATCAAACCCACTTTTCTAATGAAGCATTCGGGATCGATCAAACCCCCTTTTCCAACTTTAGACTCATCAATCTCTCAATATATACATCATTGGGTCACTCATCTGTTTTTTATGAAGGAATGAAGAACAAACATGGCGATGTCCTCATTGTTCACAGTCAGGCCACACTCAGTGCCAGCGAACTTATCAGCTATTTCATTGTCATACACACCAGCGTGAGCCACGTTAGCTCAGTGGTTAGTGAACTGGACTACAAAGGACAAAAGGTAGGGTTCGATCCCAACCGACAGCTTCCGGGTTCACCCAGCCTTAAATGGGTACCGGATTTTTTCTGGGAAAGTAAAGCGGCACGGGCGTAATACCGACCACATTACCCCAGAAATCATGTGTTGAAGGTCTGTAAAAATTATGGTGACTAACACCATATTTCCTATACGCCACTTGGCGTGACGGGGGTACTTTACTTTACTTGTTTTACACACCAGCGTGACCTTGACAGAACACCCAGGTTAACTCGCTCACTTTAGAGCCATCCAAGAACTGCCACCGCATGGAGGATTTCTACGACTGGAGAATAAAGGACGTGTGTTCAGTGCGGTCACAACGAGGTGTTCAGGATCAGTTTCTTTCTCCCCGACACAAATGTGATTCAAAATATGCGTTTAGGAGCACGACAACTTGTTGAATCAGATGCCTGCTCTTAGCTTTGACAGACAAGTTCACAACTACAATCAAACTACTTCCAACAAGAGGGATGATGGTTGACATAAAACTAGACAGTTCTCAACTACAATCAAACTACTTCCAACAAGAGGGATGATGGTTGACATAAAACTAGACAGTTCTCAACTACAATCAAACTACTTCCAACAAGAGGGATGATGGTTGACATAAAACTAGACAGTTCTCAACTACAATCAAACTACTTCCAACAAGAGGGATGATGGTTGACATAAAACTAGACAGTTCACAACTACAATCAAACTACTTCCAACAAGAGGGATGATGGTTGACATAAAACTAGACAGTTCACAACAACAAATCACACAGGACTTCCAACAAGGGAGATGATGGTTGACACAAAACTAGACGGTTCACAACAACAAATCACACTGGACTTCCAACAAGGGAGATGATGGTTGACACAAAACTAGACGGTTCACAACTACAATCAAACTACTTCCAACAAGAGGGATGATGGTTGACATAAAACTAGACAGTTCACAACTACAATCAAACTACTTCCAACAAGAGGGATGATGGTTGACATAAAACTAGACAGTTCACAACAACAAATCACACAGGACTTCCAACAAGGGAGATGATGGTTGACACAAAACTAGACGGTTCACAACAACAAATCACACTGGACTTCCAACAAGGGAGATGATGGTTGACACAAAACTAGACGGTTCACAACAACAAATCACACAGGACTTCCAACAAGGGAGATGATGGTTGACACAAAACTAGACGGTTCACAACAACAAATCACACAGGACTTCCAACAAAGGAGATGATGGTTGACACAAAACTAGACGGTTCACAACAACAAATCACACAGGACTTCCAACAAGGGAGATGATGGTTGACACAAAACTAGACGGTTCACAACAACAAATCACACAGGACCTCCAACAAAACCAGAACATTGCAAACAGTCGCAATTATTGTCATCCAGCAAATCACGACGATTACACGCCATTATTGATGATTCAGTTCTATAGCGGCACACAACACGCACATCACAACCTAGTCCGTGCCATCACATTTCGCCAGCTCCACGATAGCGCACATGCAGACACACGTAAAGACCAGGCCCAAATCTGCAGCTATCTGAGCCGTTATTAATTGATCGGTTATTCATAATTAAAAGCAGCCACAGTTTCGACGAATCAGGCGCTAACCTTTTCGCTAATTGACACCAATCAAACTAGTGAGGTATGGGAATGAAAATACAAGCAGAGCCAGGCCCTACGATAACTATTATCGGTTCTAATAATTGTTCTGAACACTGGAAAGTACTGGCTCGGCTTTCGGCTTTCAAATACCAGCTTACACGATATTACTTCGTTGGTAATTTTATATACATGTATATATCGGCCAGGAATCCACGGTGTGGGCAACGTTTTTACTGACATTGTAGCTCCGGCAGCGGAACATTTATGACCGACTCTTTCCGATTTTAACTGCAAAGAGTTCTTTAACGTGCGCGAGTGCACATGGACCTTATTTTTATAGCCTTTATTGGACAGGGCTAGACGCCGGATCACACTACCTAGTGATCGGGGGTGGTAACACCATGAAGAAACCATGGATTCATTTTTTTCATATTTTCCTGTATGTCAAGAGACCGCCTTGCGCCCCTCGCCCTATATATACTATAGGTATACATATATGTACACTAGGAAAGGTCCCTATAATAGAAGTACAATGAGTGGTATGTATAGATGTAAGTACAATGAGTGGTATGTATAGATGCAAGTACAATGAGTGGTATGTATAGATGCAAGTACAATGAGTGGTATGTATAGATGCAAGTACAATGAGTGGTATGTATAGATGCAAGTACAATGAGTGGTATGTATAGATGCAAGTACAATGAGTGGTATGTATAGATGCAAGTACAATGAGTGGTATGTATAGATGCAAGTACAATGAGTGGTATGTATAGATGCAAGTACAATGATTCGTACATCATTTTACATTTATGTATAGTTATTCATTAAAATCATATAAACTATCATCATCAAGTACCGGGACTACTGGCGTAGGTGATCATGTCTCTCCACAACTTTCGATCTCGGCAGATATTTATCATTTCTGTTGTTGACCTTCTGCCAAGCCATTCTCTTAAGCTGTCTGTTATTTTTTCTCTTTGCATCCCTCTATCTCTTCGTCCCTCAATTTTTCCAGTTGTTACAATATATTCCAGTTGTTCTATTCTCATTACATGGCCAAAAAATGATGATTGTCTCTTCCTAATATTGGAAATTAGCTCTCTTTTTGCTTTGACCTCTTTCATAACATCTTCATTACTCTTCTTAGCTGTCCATGGTACTTTCAACATTCTTCTGTAAAACCACATTTCTACAGGCTCCAGTGATTTTCTTGTCTGTTGTCCTATTGTCCATGATTCGCATCCATATGTTAAGACTGGCTCTACATAACATTTAAGAACTCTTTTTCTTGTTTCTATTGTCAAAAATGGATTGCATAGTATCTTATATAAACTATATAAACTATAAAAAGTATACAAACTTTCAATAAAAGTGAACAAATTAAAAGACGGGGCGTACGAATTATAATCCAAACTGAACATAATGTATGTCAAATTATACAGACTGCAAGACAATAAACAATATCATCATCATCGTCATCATCAAGTGCCATGCCTGCTGGCGTAGGTGATCATGTCTCTCCACAATTTTCGATCTCGGCAGCTATTTATCATGTCTGTTGTTGACCTACCAAGCCATTTTCTAAAGCTGTCTGTTATTTTTTCTTTTTGCTTCCCTCTATCTCTTCGTCCCTCAATTTGTCCAGTTGTTACAATAACAATATATTCCAGCTGTTCCCTTCTCATTACTTGGCCAAAAAATGATGATTGTTTCTTCCTAACTTTGGAAATTTTTTCTCTTTGCTTTGGCCTCTTTCATGATGTTTTCATTACTCTTAATAATAAACATTATACACAAGTCCAAACATAGAAATTGAATAACATGGGAAAGCAAACAAAAGGTAAAGTAACATCTGAAACACGTGACATCCTCGCGACTGTAGGTGGTAAGTGAATTGTGACCTTGTTCCCTCTCCACATTTCTTTGTTCCCTTACACATGTCCCTCTTCCCTCTTCACATTATTGTATTCACCCTCCACATTTCTTTGTTCCCTCTATACATGTCCTTGTTTCATCTCATGTTTCTTTGTTCCCTTACACATGTCCCTCTTCACTCTTCACATTATTGTATTCACCCTCCACATTTCTTTGTTCCCTCTATACATGTCCTTGTTTCATCTCATGTTTCTTTGTTCCCTTACACATGTCCCTCTTCACTCTTCACATTATTGTATTCACCCTCCACATTTCTTTGTTCCCTTACATATGTCCTTCACCCTCCACATTTTTTTTGTTTTCTCTATACATGTCCTTGTTTCATCTACACATGTACTTGTTCCCTTACACATGTACTTGTTCCATCTCACATTTCTTTGTTCCCTTACACATGTTCTTCACTCTCCACATTTCTTTATTTTCTCTATTAGCGTCCTTCATGACTCTCCACATTTCTTTGTTCCCTCTATACATGTCCTTGTTCCCTCTTCACATTTCCTACATATTCAACTAAGAAACTCGTCTTCTCCTTATAATCATCATCAATGTCATGCTTGTTTTCAGCCGGAACAAACTATCCGGTAGACAGCTGACCAGGTATATCAAAGAATGATATATAAATCGACCTCTCTAATAAAATAATTGGCTCCTTCAGACCTCTCTCTTTAACCACCAGACAGCTGATCACGTATGTCAAAGGCCAGGGTGATAGATACGGCAGCACCACACAGCGTGAGAAAATCGATTCTGGTCACAAACAAGCGCCCTTACCGCCTCTATCAAAGACTAAATGCGACAATACAGACCACAAGGTCTGAAAAAGTCGAGATTAAAACGTAGCTTTAGTTGCAACAGAGAAGTTAAAACAAAATGCCACTTCTTTCATGAGAAGTATACAAGCCAGTATAGATGTCCAACCTGGCTCCTGGTAAGTACATGGCTTATTTCGGTGATAAATGAGTTGTCTTCTTGTTATGGATGTAGCAGATATCGAGTTTGTTTCCTTGTCCAGATTTTTACACCATAACTCATCCACATGAGTAAGGCCACATTCGATGCACGCTAAATACAACATTATTTATTAAGCTGCAAAAGGGAACACGAGAACATCCTAGTGCTTGTGAAACTAAACAATTTAGCAAACAGCCAGCACGAACCGTGACGATGGTCGATACCCTTGAGCAGGGGTGAGAATAACAAGATGGTCACTAATCAGAGGCGTATCTAAAGCAGCCACGTCGGGGTACATATATCCAGACTATAATTAGCGCAATGTCTTATGTGTTATGTCAATTATCATGGCAAAAAAATAAACATAAAACTGTTAGTAAGAACTTAACTAAAAGGAAGGCAACAAAATTATACATTTATGGGCCACAGGAATTCGCCAGTAAAACAAGACAACAAACGGTTACATAGATATCAACTCAGTTAGAGCAACTGACGAAGGCATGTCGCCGAAACGTTTAAAAGTTTCAGTTATGCTCTTACATTACAATGTTAAGTTAGTTCAAGTTTGTATCCAGCTGTATAGCGCACGTATGTGCCCCCCCCTCCCACTTTCCTGGACATCAGTGTCCCCGTATAATGTCAACAAACAATCCCCATATATTTTCTAATAAAGCACAGAGTGCGACATAACACACATAGGCAATCTCTCAGAGTACGTCATAACACACATATGCAATCTCTCAGAGTACGACATAACACACATAGGCAGTCTCTCAGAGTACGACATAACACACATAGGCAGTCTCTCAGAGTACGACATAACACACATAGGCAATCTCTCAGAGTACGACATAACACACATAGACAGTCTCTCAGAGTACGACATAACACACATAGGCAGTCTCTCAGAGTACGACATAACACACATAGGCAGTCTCTCAGAGTACGACATAACACACATAGGCAGTCTCTCAGAGTACGACATAACACACATAGGCAATCTCTCAGAGTACGACATAACACACATAGGCAGTCTCTCAGAGTACGACATAACACACATAGGCAATCTCTCAGAGTACGACATAACACACATAGGCAATCTCTCAGGCCACGTTCATTTACGTAAAGCTAGTTAATTATTGTGAAAATAGCAGGTAGTTATTGTGAAAATAATGGGTAATTATTGTGAATTATTATAAAAATAATGGATAATTATTGTGAATTATTGTAAAAATAATGGGTAATTATTGTGAATTATTGTAAAAATAATGGGTAAATATAGTGAAAATAATGATTAATTATTGTAAAAATAATGGGTAATTATAGTGAAAATAATGATTAATTATTGTAAAAATAGTGTGTATTTATTTTATTTCCGAAATTTGTATCAGACAAGGTAACGGTGTACAGCCTGCTCTTTATGACTCTCTACTGATAGTGGTTCCTCGACATGCTTAATATTAGCACGGACTTCCTTTATTTTAAAAAAAAGTTCGTCTCCAATAGGTCTAAGTATTGGGTCCGACCATGTTCACGAGGTTTAAAAAAAAAACTTGCAATATGATTTAAATTGAATACTTTCTGAATGTGAGGCTTTAACCTCAACGCTACAGTGATTCCACCATCATCATCAGGTGTCCTGCCTACGAGGGTAGAGAGATAGGTGCACGTCTCTTCATAGCACCTGTTATTTGTATGATCATAACTTACATGGCACTGCCTTATAATTTGTATGGTTTGGTTCTAAGAATTCGTTTAGTTTGTCTAGTAGTGTGTATATATTCTCTTTGAGCGATTCCTTAACGTTAAATAAATAAAACCCCACTTTTAGTGTTAAATGTTTATTTATATAATAAAAAGACACATTCGTGCTTAAACATATTTATCAACAATACAGCGAGAGATGAGAGTTAAATTACTAGCAACCGGCAAAAATGGATAATGAGATACTGGGTGAAATAAATAAGACACGTGACTCACCTGACAGATATGACCTGATCATACTTGCACTTTAGCTCAAAGAGTTCTGACTGGGCTGTTTCCAAAGCTGAGAAAAGATAATCAGTGTGTGAGTTGAATGAATTAACTGATCGCTAAATTAGTTGTATGTAAGATTAACAGCTCAATAAGAATATATGATTTGACATGCGTGACAGCGTCTATAATGTGTGGATATCGATGTGTTAGGATGGTAGTCACTTATGTTCATGCATGAAGTTATGAACGCAACCCTAGTAATTGTGGACTCCACTAAGCTGAGATTGTAATGACTTCAAGAATGTTCATGCATGAAGTTATGAACGCAACCCTAGTAATTGTGGACCTCACTAAGTTGAGATTGTAATGACTTCAAGAATGTTCATGAATGAAGTTATGAGCGCAACCCTAGTATAGTAATTGTGGACCTCATTAAGCTGAGATTGTAATGACTTCAAGAATGTTCATGAATGAAGTTATGAGCGCAACCCTAGTAATTGTGGACTCCACTAAGCTGAGATTGTAATGACTTCAAGAATGTTCATGAATGAAGTTAAGAAAAACGATGTCAAAAAGAACCTGCATTAAAAGTGGTCAGGAGACTACCGGCGTCAGGTTAACGAACAAGATCTGACACAAAAGCAACTCTATCTGCCCGCGATAGCTCACGAAGTAGACAGGTTAGCCAAGCAGGTATCAAATATAAATGAAAAGCAACCTGGTCACCCAAAATGGCATGTTGAAGTGCGTTGGGAGGAAATTACTAGACATATGTTGAGATCAGGGATCACAGGGGAATCACAACAGCTCTCAAACCGGACCTCTGTTTAAAAGTGCAACGAACACTCTAACGAGATGCACCGTAGTAATTGTACATAAATAATCATTTCAGCCCCTCCCTTTCTTTCCTCGATGTAGCCCTTATTTTCCACACAGCTTTTGAAAAAAGGCCAATAACGACATTAATTAATTAACAACGTACACAGATCATGTAACTCTGACATTATGAGAAGGCCAGTGACAGTAGCAATTGTTGATTTATATTTGCATTAGTGCCATCATTGTTTATACTCGCACAATGTCTTTTAGCATCTTTTAAATCTTTTTTAAAAAAATCTTCTATAACTAACACACACACACACACGCACGCGCACACACACACACACACAGATCTCAGTATAAAGCACAAACTCCGCTGCACCGGCGTAGGCCTTCATGGCCTGAAAGCGGTTCTTATTGTGAAGATGGTAACAAGTTTTAAACCTATGGTTATGTTTATGGAAGGCCTCGGTATCACTGCAGACGAATTAAAATCCATAATTTTAACCGCCCGTGCGGTTAAGGCGGCTCAACCGCCCGTTCCAGTAGAATAATCTCTCATCTCCCAAACAAAGAAAGGTAGCTGTAGTCCCCATCACTGCAGTCTCAGCACACCCCAAAAGACATAAGGCGAAACTGCACAGAAAGTGAACACAGCCATCTGTTCCCCGCCATACAATATCATCTTTCATCGTAAGCAAACTGAATATCGAAACACGATCAAAACGGACGAAACACACAGAGCACTTAACTCAGTAGCTCCGTCAACAAGCCGGACTTGGAATATGAGGAAACTGCAAGAAGGAACACTTTTCAGACACAGCTTTTAACGGTTCCTGTCGCCTATCTGTCATATTGACCGGAAGTTATAATTTTTAAACTTACGCTTGGCAATGGTATACAGTCTACTCTTCTCGATTTTTAAACTTGAAAACGATGAATGTATTTTTTAATCGTCCGTCTTTTATAAGACTAGGTACACGATCTTACCACTCTTCAGGTCTGAATTCACTGGCACAAAAATACGATCGCCCAAACGGTGATTCTAATTTTAAAATAAATCTAAGTAAGTTTTTAAGTAAATCTAAGTACATTTTTGTTGTGAAAGAGAGCACTGTACCCTTTTCGCCACAGCAACCCACCCACTTACTCTTAACGCCACAGCAACCCACCCACTTACTCTTAACGATACAGTAACCCACACACTTACTCTTAACGCTACAGCAACCCACCCACTTACTCTTAAAGCTACAGCAACCCACCCACTTACTCTTAACGCTACAGCAACCCACCCACTTACTCTTAACGCTACAGCAACCCACCTACTTACCTTTATCGCCACAGCAACCCACCCACTTACCCTTATCGCCACAGCAACCCACCCACTTACCTTTAACGCCACAGCAACCCACCCACTTACTCTTAACGCTACAGCAACGCACCCACTTACTCTTAACGCTACAGCAACCCACCCCCTTACTCTAACGCTACAGCAACCCACCCACTTACCCATATCGCCACAGCAACCCACCCACTTAACCTTAACAACCTCCTCAAGAAGCCAATATCGTGTAGAAAATATGGTGGGCAGGAGTGTCTTGCTAATCGACAAAATTAATAAGCAACGGCGTTCCCTTTACAAACACGTGAGACCAGAAGCATGTGGAACAGAAACTTGTGGGACAGAAACTTGTGGGATAGAAACTTGTGGAACAGAAACTTGTGGAACAGAAACTTGTGGAACAGAAACTTGTGGAACAGAAACTTGTGGGACAGAAACTTGTGGGACAGAAACTTGTGGGACAGAAACTTGTGGAACAGAAACTTGTGGGACAGAAACTTGTGGAACAGAAACTTGTGGGACAGAAACTTGTGGGACAGAAACTTGTGGGACAGAAAACTTGTGGGACAGAAACTTGTGGAACAGAAACTTGTGGGACAGAAACTTGTGGAACAGAAACTTGTGGGACAGAAACTTGTGGGACAGAAACTTGTGGGACAGAAACTTGTGGGACAGAAACTTGTGGGACAGAAACTTGTGGAACAGAAACTTGTGGGACAGAAACTTGTGGGACAGAAACTTGTGGGACAGAAACTTGTGGGACAGAAACTTGTGGGACAGAAACTTGTGGGACAGAAACTTGTGGGACAGAAACTTGTGGGACAGAAACTTGTGGTACAGAAACTTGTGGGACAGAAACTTGTGGGACAGAAACTTGTGGGACAGAAACTTGTGGGACAGAAACTTGTGGAACAGAAACTTGTGGGACAGAAACTTGTGGGACAGAAACTTGTGGGACAGAAACTTGTGGGACAGAAACTTGTGGGACAGAAACTTGTGGGACAGAAACTTGTGGAACAGAAACTTGTGGGACAGAAACTTGTGGGACAGAAACTTGTGGGACAGAAACTTGTGGGACAGAAACTTGTGGGACAGAAACTTGTGGTACAGAAACTTGTGGTACATAAACTTGTGGAACAGAAACTTGTGGAACAGAAACTTGTGGAACAGAAACTTGTGGGACAGAAACTTGTGGAACAGAAACTTGTGGGACAGAAACTTGTGGTACAGAAACTTGTGGTACAGAAACTTGTGGGACATAAACTTGTGGGACAGAAACTTGTGGAACAGAAACTTGTGGAACAGAAACTTGTGGGACAGAAACTTGTGGGACATAAACTTGTGGAACAGAAACTTGTGGGACAGAAACTTGTGGGACATAAACTTGTGGAACAGAAACTTGTGGGACAGAAACTTGTGGGACAGAAACTTGTGGGACAGAAACTTGTGGGACATAAACTTGTGGAACAGAAACTTGTGGGACATAAACTTGTGGAACAGAAACTTGTGGGACAGAAACTTGTGGAACAGAAACTTGTGGGATAGAAACTTGTGGGATAGAAACTTGTGGGACAGAAACTTGTGGGACAGAAACTTGTGGGACAGAAACATGTGGGACAGAAACTTGTGGGACAGAAACATGTGGGATAGAAACTTGTGGAACAGAAACTTGTGGGACAGAAACTTGTAAAACATAAACTTGTGGGATAGAAACTTTAAACACGTGAACTACAAACGGGGGATACGACAAAAATTATGGAACTACAAGTTAATAAGAACATAATATATGGACCTACTAAATGCACATTGCTGGTAGAGATAACCTAACTGCGCCCCAAGAAGCCTCATATGTACTGAGTTAGTCTCGAAACTGGAAAATACTTGTGGTTTACAATAGCTGTGTTCAACTCTGTTACAGCCATGCAGCCACAAGGCAGAGACGGTAACGCACCACTGACACAGGAGTCTATCAATGAAAACATGTTGGTGTACTGGAAGACCATCATCCGTTTAATAACAAGATGATCGTGTTCGTGCCGCGTACCAAGACAGCTCAGATGAAACCAAGTAATCAACTACTGATATGTACCATGTTTCAAAACGTCTCCTTCATACACCTGTCAATTCTGGATACACAATTCCTAAGAAAACCACATAACAATAGTATGGCTTGTCTAATATATTACAAGTGTATTTCCTTTGAGCAACAACGACAATAATAATAATAATAATAATAATAATATATTCAAAATTATTTAAATTTTAACATGTAGAAAACATTTACAAATACCCCCCACCACCCCCCCCCAATAAAAAAAAAATAAAATAAAAAAATAAATACAAATAAATAACAACAAAAAAAAACCCATAAGATTCACCCGCTCGTCCATACCCCTCAAAAAAAAAAAAAAAAAGTTAAAAACAGTCAGTTACGCCAAAGTTCTGTTTCACCAAAACCAAAGTTCTGTTTCACCAAAACCAAAGTTCTGTTTCACCAAAACCAAAGTTCTGTTTCACCAAAACCAAAGTTCTGTTTCACCAAAACCAAAGTTCTGTTTCACCAAAACCAAAAATCTGTTTCATTATGTGAAGCCTCTTTTCTATAGAAGTATTCTTCCAGAAGTGCGTCTATTAATGTCAGGGGTACCCACTAAACACTCTCCCTGGTCATAGTAATTAATGTGAGAAGATGTGGGGGGGGGGGGCGACTTACACACACACACCCAGAGAGAGAAGGTGCAGTAGGGGGAGAATAGACATACACAAAACAGAGAGAGAGAAGAAGGGGGGGGGGGATGCGGAAACTCATTATCTTTGATGATGCTTTTAAACGACTACTGTTCTCTGCAATCTGACGCTGATATTTTAGTTCTACTGTTTATTTGTTGCAG
Source organism: Megaustenia siamemsis (assembly GCA_032433765.1). NCBI lineage: Eukaryota > Metazoa > Mollusca > Gastropoda > Stylommatophora > Ariophantidae > Megaustenia > Megaustenia siamemsis. The sequence goes on from JAVIAB010000008.1 coordinate 28,493,616, forward strand.
TCAATTATTGTTCTTCTCTTGTATGTACAAGTCTATGTTTACTTGTATATTTATATACCAATTTTTTTTTTGTTAAATAGTGTCTCATTTCATGTCATGCGTATTTTTAAAAAAGAAGAAGAATTTTAACTATGTATTCTTTCATGTACCCCATGTCTCAAATGACTTTTCTCTGTTTATTCTTTCATGTACCCCATGTCTCAAATGACTTTTCTCTGTTTATTCTTTCATGTACCCCATGTCTCAAATGACTTTTCTCTGTTTATTCTATTATGTACCCTATATTTCAAAATATTTTTATCTGTTTATTCTTTCATGATTCATGTTAACTAAAGGTTTTTCCGTGTTCATGCTTTCATATTGTGCTAAAATATGTGTTTTTATTTCTGCCTATTGCATGCATTTGTGAAACCATGAATCTAATTAATTATATTTGTGAAACCATGAACCTAATTAATTATATTTGTGAAACCATGAATCTAATTAATTATATTTGTGAAACCATGAACCTAATTAATTATATTTGTGAAACCATGAACCTAATTAATTATATTTGTGAAACCATGAACCTAATTAATTATATTTGTGAAACCATGAACCTAATTAATTATATTTGTGAAACCATGAACCTAATTAGTTTATATTTGTGAAACCATGAACCTAATTAGTTTATATTTGTGAAAACACGGATTACTGGCTCAAACATTAAATGTAAGGCATTACGTTCATTCTGTGGACGGATCTTTTGATTGAATATTTTTTGACAAACAGTGATTGGTTACAACCAACCGTCTGTTTTAACGAAAAAAAAAACCCCAAAAACACACACACACTAAGAGAGAGAGAGAGAGAGAGAGAGAGAGAGAGAGAGAGAGAGAGAGAGAGAGAGAGAGTGATAAGAAAAGACAAAAACAGAGCAGATCTAATGGGAGTTATAATCCATTACGTATATAACATTTAGTAAACATGATCTATAATCTGAGTTATTGTTGGGGCTGAGGTTAAAGTTCTCGCCTGCCGAACAAAGGCTCGGAGTTCAAATGCCGGTTCGAGCAACATTTTTCTTTTCTAAATAAAGGGCTCACAGGGTCCACCCAGCCTCTCCAAATAAGAACCGAAGATATTCTCTGGGTCCACCCAGCCTCTCCAAATAAGAACCGAAGATATTCTCTGGGTCCACCCAGCCTCTCCAAATAAGAACCGAAGATATTCTCTGGGTCCACCCAGCCTCTCTAAATAAGAACCGAAGATGTTCTCTGGGTCCACCCAGCCTCTCCAAATAAGAACCGAAGATATTCTCTGGGTCCACCCAGCCTCTCTAAATAAGAACCGAAGATGTTCTCTGGGTCCACCCAGCCTCTCTAAATAAGAACCGAAGATGTTCTCTGGGTCCACCCAGCCTCTCTAAATAAGAACCGAAGATATTCTCTGGGTCCACCCAGCCTCTCTAAATAAGAACCGAAGATGTTCTCTGGGTCCACCCAGCCTCTCCAAATAAGAACCGAAGATGTTCTCTGGGTCCACCCAGCCTCTCTAAATAAGAACCGAAGATGTTCTCTGGGTCCACCCAGCCTCTCTAAATACGAACCGAATATATTCTCTGGGAAGGAAAGGCAGCGAGGAACTGGCCACGCCACCTCAAGACGCTGAGGATTAGTACAATGACGTCACTTCATTACTCAACTAACAATTGCTATCTCATTTCGGACAAAAAATATTTAGAAGAGGAATGAATCTTCCGGCAAGATGGTGGCCATGCTCGCATACCCTTGCAGAGACTGCCATCATTAAAACTGTTTGTCGATGTTTCGACACTTGTATGCTTATTTAATCGATTTTTTTTTCACTTCTTTTCACAGCTTTCACATCTGGCGAAGTCCCTAGAGACTAGGAACTGAATTTTGCGTGTTAATCCATTTTTCCCTGGCAGCCGTGTGCACAGGGGTCATCGACAGGCAGATAACTCCGCCTTCGACTGGTTCAGCCAGGATTTATAAACTCATCTCTCTGTCTCGAGGACAGCGTTTTACCTCGAGACCAACCAGTCCCCCTTATATTTATTGGAATGAATTGGAGTCGGAGGTGACTGGACACTGTCTTATCGGTGATATCTTGAAATCGTCGCCTACGCAGCCAACTTGGCTCGCACTGGAGTTCGACTTTGCTAACACCATAACCGACAATACGAAAAGGCTGCAGGTCGCCCTGTTTTAGCAGAGACTAAAACAGTCGCTTAAACCGTTTCAGCCGCTTTGTTTGAAAGGTGTGTTTAAAAGGTGTGTTTAAAAGGTGTGTTTGAAAGTTGTGTTTGAAAGATGTGTTTGAAAGATGTGTTTGAAAGGTGTGTTTGAAAGGTGTGTTTGAAAGGTGTGTTTTAAAGATGTGTTTGAAAGGTGTGTTTTTCGAGACAACTGGAATGATGTGCACTCTCTATTAGATGGAAGTTGTTTGGAATCGTCGCCTATGCCGCCTATAAGGTTGTTGGTAGTCGACCTTGTCAAGAAAATTTGCTGTGAGAGCTGTGATATGAGTGGATACTGGGAATTCTCGACCGCAATGAAACTGGTATCATAAACATAACAGTTAAAGGAGGAAGAATAAAGTAACTAAATAGATATTTATACAATAACCTTGGTCTGTGAATGATATAAGTGAGGGTAACCATCACAATTGTTGTGTGCCTCCACCAATAATATTCAGAACAGTAAAATACGGTTAACCGCCCAAAGAAAAAAAAACCTAGACATTAATAGCTTTTAATTGATGTAGAAATGTAGAATGTGCAACAACTGTCGTACTTTCATTACAATTTTTTAAAAAAAGCATATGTTGAAGCAAAAGAACACTTTAAACACATATATTCTAGCTGCTACATCTTGACGCCTGTGGCGCAGGTTTGAAAAAAAAGAATCTATAATTTTCTATTTTAATGCAAAAAATAACTATGCATATGAATATTCGAATCGGCGTGAATATACAATAGTAAGCGTAGGCGTGAAGTGAACGATTTGTTAGGCTTGTTCGACCACCCGTGACCAGCAATGAGTTGAATTCACGCACTTCTTATCCCGTTGATGTTTCTCAAGCAGGCAATGCTTCGTTGGCCTGTCAAAACTCAACAAAAGCGTGACGTTCAACGCAAAATGGCCTTCACAACCAACTGGTTTTTAAACGATGACAAAAACTGTCTATGCTCATAGTTACTATCATCGTCTGCCATACCTCGCGCGATTCACAATCAATGTTGTACATTTCATTTTTAATATTTCCCACTTTTAACAATCAGTATGTCTTTGAATCCATGACCAGTGTTTTTTCTCACATTTTACAATAATTAGGTAGTTAAATCCTTACCAGATTTGTTTCCCTCTGACCCCAACTTTTCTTGCCGCTGACTTTTCCTGTTGTTATTCTAATATAGCTGGACCCCCAACACCAGCTGGACCCCCAACACCAGCTGGACCCCCAACACCAGCTGGACCCCCAACACCAGCAGTTCCTAGCCGGCAGCTTGCGCCCAGACCAGCGAGCCCGAGCTGATCAACATAATCCGCCTCCCAGTTCTAGGCATTCTAGCTAAGTATTGACAGTCGGTGTCTCATTTCTGAAGGTGTATGTGTTGGATCAAAACACGCATCGTATATCACACAACTTGCTATAAACCACGACACGACACATCGTATATCACAACTTGCTATAAACCACAACACGACACATCGTATATCACAACTTGCTATAAACCACAACACGACACATAGTATATCACAACTTGCTATAAACCACAACACGACACATCGTATATCACAACTTGCTATAAACCACGACACGACGCATCGTATATCACAACTTGCTATAAACCACAACACGACACATCGTATATCACAACTTGCTATAAACCACAACACGACACATCGTATATCACAACTTGCTATAAACCACAACACGACACATCGTATATCACAACTTGCTATAAACCACAACACGGCACATCCTATATCACAACTTGCTATAAACCACAACACGACACATCGTATATCACAACTTGCTATAAACCACGACACGACGCATCGTATATCACAACTTGCTATAAACCACAACACGACACATCGTATATCACAACTTGCTATAAACCACAACACGACACATCGTATATCACAACTTGCTATAAACCACGACACGACACATCGTATATCACAACTTGCTATAAACCACAACACAGCACATCCTATATCACAACTTGCTATAAACCACGACACGACACATCGTATATCACAACTTGCTATAAACCACAACACGACACATCGTACATCGTATATCACAACTTGCTATAAACCACGACACGACACATCGTATATCACAACTTGCTATAAACCACGACACGACACATCGTATATCACAACTTGCTATAAACTACGACACGACACATCGTATATCACAACTTGCTATAAACCACAACACGACACATCGTATATCACAACTTGCTATAAACCACGACACGACGCATCGTATATCACAACTTGCTATAAACCACAACATGACACATCGTATATCACAACTTGCTATAAACCACAACACGACACATCGTATATCACAACTTGCTATAAACCACAACACGACACATCGTATATCACAACTTGCTATAAACCACAACACGGCACATCCTATATCACAACTTGCTATAAACCACAACACGACACATCGTATATCACAACTTGCTATAAACCACGACACGACGCATCGTATATCACAACTTGCTATAAACCACAACACGACACATCGTATATCACAACTTGCTATAAACCACAACACGACACATCGTATATCACAACTTGCTATAAACCACAACACGACACATCGTATATCACAACTTGCTATAAACCACAACACGACACATCCTATATCACAACTTGCTATAAACCACGACACGACACATCGTATATCACAACTTGCTATAAACCACAACACGACACATCGTATATCACAACTTGCTATAAACCACGACACGACGCATCGTATATCACAACTTGCTATAAAGCACGACACGACACGACGCATCGTATATCACAACTTGCTATAAATCACGACACGACACGACGCATCGTATATCACAACTTGCTATAAATCACGACACGACACGACACATCGTATATCACAACTTGCTATAATCCACGACACGACGCATCTACTCAGCGTCTTTTTTAAGGACGGAAGATTAAAATGAACAATCGTCGAATTCAAGTAGAACAAAATTGAATGTTTGTTCCACTGATTTGGATGACTTCCTGTGCCATTTAGTTAATTTCTGGATATTTCTTTGCTGCAATGTTTGCACATTTGATTGCTGATCTGTACACTATTCAAACAACGTTAATCTCAGCAATCACATCTGTCGCTACATTTGATCTTTTCATCATCATCATCGAGTGCCGTCTCCGCAACGAAGGTTGGCTATCATGAAGCGTCATTCTGCTCTGTCTCTTGCTTTGATGGTGCAGGTTGTCATAGACTGATTTGTCCATCTTTTGATGTTACTCGTCCATGTTAGTCTTGGTCTGCCTCTGCCTCTTTTACCTTGTATTTTCCCCTCCAAGATTACTTTTAGTAGGCTGTTGTGTCTTTTAACATGGCCCAAAAATCGCATTTGTCTTGTTTGAATTGTGCTTAGTAGTTCTCTTTTCATTTTTAGTTGTTTTAAGACTTCGTCGTTTGTTTTATTTTCCTTCCATCCAATTCTACCTATTCTTCTATATATCCACATTTCAAAGGCTTCAATTCTCTGTTCTGTTTTCTTGTCTAATGTCCATGTTTTTGCACAATATAGGAATATTTAGAAGATGTAACATTTTACTATTCTTAGTTTTAGCCCTGGTGTTATTTGTTTTGTTGTTAGTATGTTCTTCATGGCATTAAAATTACTTTTTGCCATTCCTATTGATTTGTTTATTTCAGTTGTACATTTTCCATCACTGGTTATAGTATGTCCAAGGTAGTTGTAGTTCTGAACTGTCTCCAGGTTTATTCCTTCAATTTTGATATCCATTTGTGGGTTTTGAGAATTCCCTTTGTTTATGATCATATTTTTAGTCTTTTTGATATTCATATCTAGTCCATATTTTTTGCTTATCGTGTTTATTTCATTAAGTAATTGTTGTAGATCTTTAGGATTTTTGCTAGTAGTACAGTATCGTCAGCATATCTTAGGTTATTGATTATCTTTCCATTAATTTGTAGGCCTGGCACCTCTATGATGTTTTTAAAGATTTGCTCAGTGTATAGATTAAACAAGCTTGGTGATAGGATGCATCCCTGTCTTATTCCTCTTTTATATCAATGGGTGTAGAGTTCTCTTTGTTATATGTTATTATTGTTGTTTGCTCCCAGTATAGATTACATATTAGTCGTATGTCCATGTCATCTAGATGTATCTCTTTTAGGCATTCTATAAGTTGTTTGTGGTATACTCTATCAAAAGCTTTGGTGTAGTCTATGAAGCAGGCATATATTGGTTTGTTTACTTCTGTGTATTTTTTTTATTAATGTTCTCATGCAGAATATGGCTTCTTTTGTCCCACTATTTTTCATAAATCCTAATTGCTGCTCATCTAATTCAGTATTGATTTTATTCTGAATCCTTCCTTGTATAACTTTTAGCAAGTTTTTTGTAAGATCTTTAGAATTAAAAAAAAAAAAAAAACTGCCCAAAGAATTAACATTTGTCGTGTATTTTCCTATTATTGAATATGAGCCCAGTGCACAAGAATGAAAACAACATGCATCTTGTTTGATGAAAAGTAGCTGCATATTTGTTTTGATTTGTCAAAATAATCAAAGGAAAATAAAGGTGTAAGAAATAAATGATTACAGGTAACGCTGGGAAAGTCAATTGCTAAGACATTCAAAGATAGGGGGAAAAACTGGCATTTGTGGTCTCCAAATAAATGAAGGAAGGAAGGAAGAAAGAAAGAAAGAGAGGGAGGGAGGGAGGGAGGGAGGGAGGAGGAAGGAAGGAAGGAAGGAAGGAAGGAAGGAAGGAAGGAAGGAAGGAAGGAAGGAAGGAAGGAAGGAAGGAAGGAAGGAAGGAAGGAAGGAAGGAAGGAAGGAAGGAAGGAAGGAAGGACATGACGAAAAACAAGTGGGAAAAAAACAAATATATATATATATTGTGTGCTGGATGAGCACTGTGCAAAGAATGGGCAATGTGCAAAGAATGAGCACGGATCATGGAAACTATGGAAGGATTGCTCCTGCCCAACAAGACTCCACAAGGCGTGCAAAATCCACAATCGGCTCGTGTCCGAGGAAACGAAAGATGAACTGCTACCACTTTGGAACACTTCAACAAATAAGAACTAATGCTGATAAAGAGAAATAACAAAACATATGTAGAGAAATAAATTAAGGAAAAAAAATATAAATGAAGATGAATTTAACAGAAGTTTAGAAATAGCGATGACTATACATAAATAATGAAGATATGAAAGAACTATTTCTTCAGTTCATCAATTCATGCGATCAGTTTCATTGCAGCCGTGGTATCCCCCATACCTACTCCATCGTCGGTTCCAGCATTTCTAGAAGCGTATGCAGACTAACTGCTTGTGTACAATGTTCATTGTAGATACATCTGCTTTTCCTCATCATCATCATCATCATCAAGTACAGTGCATGCTGACGTGGGTGATCATGTCTCTCCACAAATTTCGATGGTATTTTTTCTCTTTGCTTCCCTCTATCTCTTCGTCCCTCAATTTTCCCAGTTGTTACAATATATTCCAGCTGTTCTCTTCTCATTACATGAACGAAAAGTGATGATTGTTTCTTCCTAATATTGGAAATTAGCTCTCTTTTTGCTTTGGCATCTTTCAGAACGTTTTCATTACTCTTCTTAGCTGTCCATGATATTCTCAATATTCTTCTGTAAAACCACATTTCTACAGACTCCAGTGATGTTCTTGTAGGTTGTCCTATTGTCCATGATTCACATCCATATGTTAAGACCTGCTCTACATAACATTTAAGATCTCCTTTTCTTGTTTCTATTGTCTAAAATGGATTGCATAGTATTTTCCTAATTTTCTGGAAAGCTGCTTTTGCCTGAGCCATTCTGCATGCTTCTCACCTCTGTTGTACATCTTCCGTCTGAGGTTAACAAAGTTCCCACATATTTCCCTACTAAGCGTTAATTAAGAAACAACTACGATGTGTATAGATAATAATAAAATAAGAATATTTCAAGAAAGATATAATTTCAATTTTCAAATAACAAAGATATACATTAAAACACTTACAACACACCAAGGAACAATAGAAAACAAACAGACAAACGAAGAGGGCCAATAACAATAATTCAGAGTACATTCCGGAAAGTGATTTGTTGTACAATGACAGAGCGAAAACTGTTGGTCATTCGACGCTGGTAAGATCCAGATTACGTCATTCTCCCTTACATTTATAATCAAAGCTGGTTTCTTTATTTAAAAAAAAAAAAAAAAAAAAAAAAAAAAAAAAAAAAGAAAGAAAGAAACGTTTTCCGCTGAATTTGCCTGCATGTATGTGTGTGTGTGTGTATGTGTGCGTGCGCGCGCGTGTATGTAAAGAATACTTTAAATATCCAGAATAGACAAAAGAAGCAACAAATGTGTCTTAGAAGGAATTAAAATAAACGAAAATTTGCAAATGAGTTTAACTAATGAAATAAAGTAACAGGAATATTCTCACAAAAAATCACATTTGAGGGGGAAAAAAACGAAAAATAATGGACAGTGAAGTTTGTGGAAATAGGAGAGCCATCATGGAATTCCAGACAGGCTACACACAATGAGGTGGGGAGGACAAGGAGAAATACTCAGAATATCGGTGACTTCTGACTCATACTCTACAGGCTCTTGACCATGATGATGATGTACAACATGACAGGATTTAAATAAATCGTTGAGTGTGGAACATGTTGATAATTAATCTGTCTTATGTCAAGAACTCCTTCTTCAGAATTAGTAGTCGGTAGTGTTGAAAAATGGTCTTGTTGAGAAATGGTCTTGTTGAAAAATAGTCTTGTTGAAAAATGGTCTTGTTGAGAAATGGTCTTGTTGAAAAATGGTCTTGTTGAGAATGGTCTTGTTGAAAAATGGTCTTGTTGAGAAATGGTCTTGTTGAAAAATGGTCTTGTTGAGAAATGGTCTTGTTGAAAAATGGTCTTGTTGAGAAATGGTCTTGTTGAAAAATGGTCTTGTTGAGAAATGGCCTTGTTGAAAAATGGTCTTGTTGAGAAATGGTCTTGTTGAGAAATGGTCTTGTTGAGAAATGGTCTTGTTGAAAAATGGTCTTGTTGAAAAATGGTCTTGTTGAGAAATGGTCTTGTTGAAAATGGTCTTGTTGAAAAATGGTCTTGTTGAGAAATGGCCTTGTTGAAAAATGGTCTTCTTGAGAAATGGTCTTGTTGAGAAATGGTCTTGTTGAGGAATGGCCTTGTTGAGAAATGGTCTTGTTGAGGAATGGCCTTGTTGAGAAATGGCCTTGTTGAGAAATGGTCTTGTTGAGAAATGGCCTTGTTGAGAAATGGTCTTGTTGAGAAATGTTCTTGTTGAGAGTTGGTCTTGTTGAGGAATGGCCTTGTTGAGAAATGGTCTTGTTGAGGAATGGCCTTGAGAAATGGTTTTGTTGAGAAATGACCTTGTTGAGAAATGGTCTTGTTGAAAAATGGCCTTGTTGAGAAATGGCCTTGTTGAGAATTAGCCTTGTTGAGAAATGGTCTTGTTGAGAAATGGTCTTGTTGAGAAATGGTCTTGTTGAGAATTGGTCTTGCTGAGAAATGGCCTTGTTGAGAATTGGCCTTGTTGAGAATTGGCCTTGTTGAGGAATGGCCTTGTTGAGAAATGCTCTTGTTGAGAAATGGTCTTGTTGAGAAATGTTCTTGTTGAAAGTTGGTCTTGTTGAGGAATGGCCTTGTTGAGAAATGGTCTTGTTGAGGAATGGCCTTGAGAAATGGTTTTGTTGAGAAATGGCCTTGTTGAGAAATGGCCTTGTTGAGAAATGGTCTTGTTGAAAAATGACCTTGTTGAGAAATGGCCTTGTTGAGAATTAGCCTTGTTGAGAAATGGTCTTGTTGAGAAATGGTCTTGTTGAGAAATGGTCTTGTTGAGAATTGGTCTTGTTGAGAATTGGTCTTGTTGAGAAATGGCCTTGTTGAGAATTGACCTTGTTGAGGAATGGCCTTGTTGAGAAATGCTCTTGTTGAGAAATGGTCTTGTTGAAAATTGTCTTGTTGAGAAATGGCCTTGTTGATGAATTATCTTGTTGAGAAATGGTCGTTTTGAGAAATGTTCTTGTTGAGAAATGGCCTTATTGAGAAATGGCCGTGTTGAGAAATGGCCTTGTTGAGAATTGGTCTTGTTGAGAAATGGCCTCGTTGAGAAAAGATCTTGTTGAGAAATGCTTAACTGAGATTTGATTCTAAGGGTCACAAGCGGAGCATGGTGTAATGTTGACCATCAAACCCAAACATTGCGGTAGTAGTCAAGGACAATAAAAATATGAGCATTAAGTAACACGGCGGATTTTCGTTAAGTTGTAGGCCGGTCTCGAACGAAAGAGTTAAGGAAATAAGGACAGACATCGGCTATAGAGATGGCAGGAGATGAGACGCAGTGCCTAGATGTCCAAACAGTCCAACATAAATACACGATAAATGCCGTTGAGCTATCAAGACGTGTTGACGGATCGAGTCAAACAGGCAGCGGCAAATGGAAAAATAGAAGAAAAAAATGCCTTCTTCATTTTCTACAGCACCGTGATAAAACAATGAGTGAACTATTTATTCGCTACTATTATCGTGTGCTATGTATCCACTACCGTCCGTCAGTGTTGATAATGAACGAGCTGATGTGGTGTGTGGACATGGAAAAGGGGCAGAAGGAAACCATTTCTCAACAACACCATTTCTACAGGCAGGGTAGCAGAAGCAGCAGAAGTTGAACGAGGCTCAGACACAGCCACATGTCGAGATGAGGTTGGTTGTAGCCGACTCACGTTCTTATGTCGACTGACACACTTGGGATTGTTTCCGGTGTCGAAAAGTGTTGGATAGCAGATATTTACTGTTCGTCAGTCCCTGAGCTTAGTTCAAATAGAAACACTCGGGATGACTTAACGTCTCATATTAAGTCATTCCTTTTTACCAGAGTTGGGACATACGACTGTCGGAACAGTTGTTGCCATGCCCCTGACAGTTGCTAATGTCCATACCCCTGACAGTTGTTGCTAATGTCCATGCCCCTGACCGTTGTCGCTAATGTCCATTCCCCTGTCAGTTTTTGCTAATGTCCATACCCCTGACAGTTTTTGCTAATGTCCATACCCCTGACAGTTTTTGCTAATGTCCATACCCCTGACAGTTTTGCTAATGTCCATGCCCCTGACAGTTGTTGCTAATGTCCATACCCCTGACAGTTTTTGCTAATGTCCATACCCCTGACAGTTGTTGCTAATGTCCATGCCCCTGACAGTTGTTGCTAATGTCCATACCCCTGTCAGTTTTTGCTAATGTCCATACCCCTGACAGTTGTTGCTAATGTCCATACCCCTGACAGTTGTTGCTAATGTCCATATCCCTGACAGTTGTTGCTAATGTTCATACCCCTGACAGTTTTTGCTAATGTCCATACCCCTGACAGTTGTTGCTAATGTCCATACCTCTGACGTTGTTGCTAATGTTCATACCCCTGACAGTTGTTGCTAATGTTCATACCCCTGACAGTTGTTGCTAATGTCCATACCCCTGACAGTTGTTGCTAATGTCCATACCCCTGACAGTTGTTGCTAATGTCCATACCCCTGACAGCTGTCGCTAAAGTCCATACCCCTGACAGTTGTTGCTAATGTCTATACCCTGGCAGTTGTTGCTAATGTCCATACCCCTGACAGTTTTTGCTAATGTCCATGCCCCTGACAGTTGTTGCTAATGTCCATGCCCCTGACAGTTGTTGCTAATGTCCATACCCCTGACAGTTGTTGCTAATGTCCATATCCCTGACAGTTGTTGCTAATGTCCATGCCCCTGACAGTTGTTGCTAATGTCCATACCCCTGACAGTTGTTGCTAATGTCCATATGACCCTGACAGTTGTTGCTATTGTCCATACCCCTGACAGTTGTTGCTAATGTCCATACCCCTGACAGTTGTTGCTAATGTTCAAGAACGGATCAAAATTAACACACACGGGCTGTTACTGTATGGATAGCTCAAAACAGTATGAGATATACGAGTAGACCAAATGTTTGGTAGAGAGATGTTTGTAAGGCAGCCATAGGGGTTTCAGAATCAGACAACAGATAGAGTGTCAATGCGAGAAGCGAGAGAGAGAGAGAGAGAGAGAGAGAGAGAGAGAGAGAAAGAGAGAGAGAGAGAGAGAGACAGAGACAGACAGAGAGATGCAGTTTTATAGTACCGAAGTTGATGAAACGATCAAAGGAAAAATAAACCAAAACAAAAAATAATAGAAAGAAAAAAAAAATACTACGCTGCTCGTGAAAGTAAAACTATGCCGGATCCGAGCAACTAATATTGGCAAATGTCGCAATGAAAAAAATACATGACAGGATCTGCTGACATTTACTGACTGTTTGTGACATCGGTCTGCAAGACGTAAAATGCCATATATTACTGTGTTGTTATTTCCATTATTAGTTTTTTCAAGAACTCTCGTCCTTTTTTCTAATTAATAATTAATCTATTTTCTGTTTCCGTTACATCTTATTCATATTAACCTCCACCAACCACCATTGTTCCACCCTATCTCGCGTAATTCCTCTAATAATGTATTCAATGCACAAACTAGCAATAAATACCAACTCGTGGTGATCCAGAATTCTCTGAGAGAAGAACGAGGTCTCGTGTTCTAGCGAGCTCGTCACATGAAGTACAGGTACTGAACCTCCGCTATCGTCGCACGACTACTGCTCTTTATCACCCGCCCCTTTTAAAGACGTTGAGCGACCGTAGACGCGCTGTTTACGCCTTTCGACACAAAATATCCGATTTTAGCATGGCGCCGGTCAAGGTCAAGATCGAGACTTGAACCGGTGTCTTAGCACGCGAGTTTCAACCCATATGTGCTCGGCCTCCTATCTAGAAGTGATCGGAGACTTCTGGATAGTGTAACTTCCAGCATCGAAACTCACGATACGAGGCGGCATTTCCCACCCTTCCCAGAGTAATACACTGGTACCCATTTCTGCCAGCGGCTGGGTCGACCGCGGGGGGATTATTGTTTTCTAACCACGAGTACAATTCACACTACTTACAGCGGAATCAAACATGTGTTGCCCGAAAGTTGGTAGTCCAATCGAGTGGTTTTCCCAACTCGGCTACCCAGGTCCCCGAGCACTTTTGTATACGACCAGCCTTCTCTCATGACCTCTACTCGCTTTGCCAGATTGCCTGGTCTGGTGGAGTAGGATCTTGAATAGTTGCTCCCTCTGATCCTGACTCAAGCAGTCAGCTATGGGTCGCTGACCACTTTCAGCCCTGGTGCTGTGGAGGGTCTCGGCCCTTTATTGCTTCTCTTAAATGCTTCTTTTACTTATCAGAGAGCGTGTGTAAGGGCTGGGGCTCCCATCAACATGTAGGCCAGTTCAATGCCAGTTTCACATTGCCATCAAGACTCCATCAAACCGAGATTACGGATTCTCGTACCAACTCGGCTGTTTCCGTTGTGCTTTACAATTGATCTTCCACAAGTAGTGGACAGTCACCACGTTCTCCTCCTCAAGTCAGTATAACCGAGAAGTCTTGTAGAATGTGATCTATCAACTTCATAAAAGAAAAAACTAGATGCTTATAATTTAAGGCAATATTCGCGATTATATTTGTTGTGGAGTATATTGCCATTATTCATTACAATATTACATTAACACTTTGGATTGTAGTGGATAGTGTGCTGTGCCTTTCTGGTCTGAAGGCTCCAGGTTCACTCAGCGAAGTGGGCACTCGAGATGATGGAGGGGGGGGGGGAGTAACGGCGGCCTGGCGTAATACCGACAAGATTACACACAAATATCCTGTTTGTGATGTAGAAATATTGGCATTAACATCCTAGAAAAGCACACCAATATTTACATGGGAGAATTCGCTGAACTTGAATATGTTGGTAACAGCTAATCGTTACTCTCCAGAACTCACCGTTACCCTCCAGAAATCACCGTTACCCTCCAGCGCTCACCGTTACCCTCCGGCACTCACCGTTACCCCCCAGCACTCACCGTTACCCTCCAGCACTCACCGTTACCCTCCAGCACTCACCGTTACCCTCCAGAACTCACCGTTACCCTCCGGCACTCACCGTTACCCTCCGGCACTCACCGTTACCCTCCAGAACTCACCGTTACCCTCCGGCACTCACCGTTACCCTCCGGCACTCACCGTTATTCTCCAGCCCTCACCGTTACACTCCAGCACTCACCGTTACACTCCAGCACTCACCGTTACCCTCGAGCACTCACCGTTACCCTCGAGCACTCACCGTTACCCTCCAGCACCCACCGTTACTCTCAGCACTCACCGTTACCCTCGAGCACTCACCGTTACTCTTCAGCACTCACTGTTACACTCCAGCACTCATCGTTACTCTCAAACACTCAGCGTTACTCTCCAGCACTCATCATTACTCTCAAGCACTCACCGTTACGAAGGGAGGCAATCTGATGCTCAGCCTCTCCCAATTTCGTGGCAAATGTAAGCTGGTTCTCATCAAATTGTCGTTCTTGCTCAACAAAATCTCTTTGTAGTTCCTGTTCCTTCGTCTGGGCTCGAGTCTGTGAAAGGGGAGGAAAAATGTAAGTGAGAAGAAAGTCAAATAATAACATTCACGCATCGTTCCATGACTGTACAGACAGGTAAAGCAACAAAGTAAGATCCAAACTGGCCAATAATGGTACGGGTGTTATGAATCAGCCAGCAGTCACAAACTACACGTCAATAAGCATGGATCATTGCTCTTATACTTTTATGATATGACGTCTGGACGAAATTGTTAAAGACTTTCTTCGGCAGGTTTGACTGTAAGTTGAAGGAATATGTGGGACTAGACTTTATATGACTTTATAGAACGTTGCAGGCAACATACCAGTAGATCGGCTAGCACCACTGATGTAATTATTAAATAACATTATTACTTGGTTTCATTAATAATAGAACACAATTGGTGTTAACGTCATCATCATGTGCCATACCGGTTGGCGTGGGCGATCATGTCATTCCATAATCTTCTATCCACAGTGCATCGTATCAATTATGATATTGACTGTTTTCCATGCCACGACACCAAGATATCTAGTATCTTCTCGTTTTCATATCTCTTTCCTTTTATTTTGCCAGTTTTAACCAAGTATTCCAACTTTCCTCTTCTCATGATGTGCCAGAAAAATGTGGATTATTTTTTCCTGATGTTTTTATGATCTCCTTGAGAATTTCCTCATTGGTCTTTTTAGCTGCCCATGGAACTTTCAATATTCTTCTGTGAAATCCCATAATTGGTGTTATACCAACTACATATCCCATACAATGTACCGTTGGTCAGCGAAGAAATGCACTAAAACCATATTCCCCATATCCTTATGTGGCAAAGGGGGCCCTTAGTTAGATACATATAGTGCATAATAACCATATTCCCCAATATCCTTATGTGGCAAAGGGGGCCCTTAGTTAGATACATATAATGCATAACAAACCATGAGTTAATGTATGGCTCATTCAACTTTGCAAAATAGAAATGTAATGAACCGAATTGTAGATCTACACAACAAAGAAATGTAATGAACCGAATTGTAGATCTACACAACAAAGAAACCAACCAACAATGCCACCAAAACAGACCAGGCAAACAACTGACACGCACAGACAATCAACCCACCATTAATCTACCAAACAACAAAGCCACCAACAACCAACCAACCAACGAAAGCACCAACAATTAACCAACGAAGACACCAACAACCAACCAACAAATCAACAAACCACCAAACACAAAGCCACCAACAACCAACATAATTTCTAGCGTTCCATTACACAATTTCAAATAAATGTGCGGGTGCACTCACTCTTGCTCATTATCTCACCCATTCCATCACCCACCCACTCACTTAGCCATTCATTTACCTAGAACATCTAGTCAGCGCTGTCAATGTAGAACCACGCACACATACATACACAACACATACATACAGACTTCCCCAAACCCTGACTTCCATCAAGCAATCACGTTATCACAACTGCACAAAAATGTTAGAAATCTCTCTCTCTCTTTCTCTCACACATTCTCTTTCTATCTCTGATACACACGCGCGCGTGCGCACGGTGATGCGGGAATACAAGAGAATGAACAGAGACATATGCAAACACGGGAGAGAGAGAGAATGCAGAAAGAGGGTAAAAAGAGACCTGAAACAGTAAGAAAAGGATTGGAGGAGCAATGAAATAGAAAGAAAGAAAGAGAGAGAGAGAGAGTGTGTGTGTGTGGACATGTGTGCAAGGAAAAAACACTGTTATTTATGTGTATATGTGAGACAGACCAACAGACAGAGTGTAACCCCCATATCTCTAATACTAAATAGTGTATGGTGACGGCTTTACAAAAAAGGAACAAAATAAAATTGTGACGTTTCGGCATACATGCGTCTACATCAGAAGTAGACCGAAACGTCAGTATTTTGTTGTGTTCCTTTTGTAGAGCTGTCACCATACGTGTTGTGTGTAGGAGTGTACATTACACCCACCACTTGCTCCATGACCACAGCACTACAATTATTGGCCTGTTCTCTACTAATTAGTGGCTCTATATAAGCGGCTTTTTTTTTTACTTAAAAACCACAATAACAGATATATTCACAAATAATTTAAATAAAAACCAGATTTAGCAGAACAGTTAACAAAATGTGACAAAATGGAAGGAAAAGAAAACAAACGACGAAGTCTTAAAACAACTAAAAATGAAAAGAAAACGACTAAGCACAATTCAAACAAGACAAATGCGATTTTTGGGCCATGTTAAAAGACACAACAGCCTACTAAAGTAATCCTGGAAGGGAAAATACAAGGTAAAAGAGGCAGAGGCAGACCAAGACTAACATGGACGATTAACATCAAAAGAGGGACAAATCAGCCTATGACAACCTGCACCATCAAAGCAAGAGACAGAGCAGAATGACGATTCATGGTGGCCAACCTTCGTTGCGGAGATGGCACTCGATGATGATGATGATGAATTAACAAACAAAAAATGACTACTTACAAATTCAGTCGGATAACTGCTGAATCCGGAAAACTGAGCACATGTCAAGCTACACCGAAACGAAGATCAACTAACAAATAATTCTATTCTATGATAGAAGTGGAGATGATATTAGAGACATGAAAGAACTGTTGATTGTGCGTTTGAATACAGTCACATTACATCAGTCGAAAAAACAAGTGCGAAGAATAAACAATGGCCCGCTAAAAGCAACAACCGATAAATTATATACGAAACCTGCGAAAGAAATAATTTCTGATACAAAATAACAGGATTGAAATAATATGCGCACATCGAAACTGAAATAATTATTATAATCACGAAAACCGAAGTAACAAGATGTGTAAAGTTGTAAAATGTTTCCGTCTATTGGGACAAGAATTTCAGTTAAGCGCTCTCTCTCTCTCTCTCTCTCATAATATATATATATGTGCCTAACTGATGACACTAACAAAGTCAACGTTGAGCTAGTCTCTTTAAATATTGCCTTGGTTGTCGCATAGCTGGTTCAAATAATTAGAGAACAGTAATGGTTGGGAGAGGAGAGAGGAGAGAAACAGAAAAAGAGAGACAGAGTGAAAGAGTACAAGTGTTATTACTCTGATTCAACTATGCACCAAACCGACAAAAGTAAGTGGGAAAGAGCATGTACAACACACATGAATACGTTTTCTAAAGCACCGATATATCTAATTAACACGCTATAATATCTTCTATTAAACTTTACTATCACACAAATCTTACTCCAATGCAATTTTACTATCAAACAAATCTTACTTACCTCTTCTAACTTCGATTTAAGAACTATTATTACTTATATATATTTTAAAGTGATAAATATATTACATATCCCTGATGATCATCCACAGGCAAGTATTGCACACACGTTGAAGTACTTACGTTAGACGACTGACATTAGCCTAGATGAAGATGTAACTTCTCTAGCAATGTCCCGAACCGAGTAACATTGTCTCTACATTGACGCATTTATCCAGCGTGATCTCTACAAATGTGACAATGGTTCGCTAAAATACGCCAACTAGCTCTGTTCATTTTGTTCGTAGCGGTTGTTTCTGTATCAAATTAATTAAACAAATCACAGGTGCGACCAAAGCTTTGCTGGCAGCAATCCGACACCAGAGACAACAACAAAACCGTCTTGATACACCTCGAGAGAGCTTGACTGTAACGCTTGTATGTTTGCTCTTCCACCACCGATAAACTCGAGAAATACCAGAAACCTTTATAAAGCAGAGAAGGAATCAATTATTTGCTCTGATCCACGAAGCCGAGCTCAGAGCACCGGCCAATCAATGATCAATTCCTGCCCTCCGGAACAATATCACGAGATAGTCAACTCCTGCGTCTTCAAACACAAAGAAATCAATGACACATCTCTCGCGTAATCACAGATTTTGTCCGACAACAACGACATGAAAGTGGGGGGAGAGGGTGAGACAGGGGAATCCTTTCGTGAAATACTGTAAATCTGGTTAGTGAAATCGCGGTGACGTACGGTAAAACTGGTTAACTGAAAGTGCTGAAGTACGGTAAAACTGGTTACTGAAAGTGCTGAAATACAGTACATATTGTTACTGAAAACGTGGTCAGGTTAGGTAAATCAAGTTACTGTAAAATTACTGGTTGCTGAAAACGTGGTTAAGAAACGTAAATCTGGTTACTGAAAATATGAACTTGGTCAAAGATTGCTGAGTGTGTCAAATAATTGCGATAAGATTAGAAATGTTAAGTAATTGTGCTGAGATTATAACCGAGTCAACTAATTACATTCATATAAACAAAACTGTCCAATAGTTCTACTGATATATCCGAAGATTTGTTCAATAATTTTACTGATATACTCCAATGAACTGCCCAACAGTTCTGCTCATTTACCCCGATGAACTGTCCAGTAGTTCTATCGAAATACCATGACGAACTTTCCGATAATTCTGATGAAGAAAGAGCTGCCAGTGATGTTGCTAATACAATAACTCTGTGGAGATCAAAGACCACATTCCATTGACCACTAGGTACTCATCACCTTAACAAAGAGATCAAATACCACTTTCCATCATTCTATTTAATCATTACTGATCAAATACCACTTTCCGTGATTTATTGTAATCATTGTTTTATTAACAGACCAAATGCCACTTCCCATGACTGCTTTCTTTTTGCACTATGTGTTCATTAATCTGAAATTATCAAACACAATTTCTTGCATCCCATTGTTTCCCATTGCGTCCTGCTCATGACTATCAAACAGATTAAAGAAGACAATCTCCCTTGGCCTGTTATCCTCCCACTCCCGCCTTCAGAACCCTACCTGGCCGCAGAACTTGCTAGCCAATTAAAGCAGGAACCGGCATCCCTGCCAGGTCTGAACAGCCATGATTACAGGACAAGAGGCGGGTGAGCGCCCATCACACGCATTGATCCATCGGAGATGAGCAGCTATTAGCTTCCTGCTCAATCGCTGCTCGCTGCCGACAGCGCTGTGCATGTACGTCATCTGGCTCGGCCTGGCCCATTTACCATGTCACAGCCGCCATTACGCTGGAGTATAACAGTTATTAAGTTAACAGGTAGTTCTTGAACCGCTGGCTGCAAGACTGTCGTATCTGGAGTCACGTGTACGCAAAGATGTGTGCACTATAGGACAGATATGACGCGGGTATTCTATGCAATAATGATAAGGACAGAATGATATTCGCATCATTATCATCTGTGCTATATACACTCTAAACATAATTAATTAATTTAAGCAAACGTGTCAAAACAAATGATTATCTTTTTTCCAATTCGACTCTATATTACATTCGACTCTATATTACATTCGACTCTATATTACATTCGACTCTATATTATATTCTTCTCTTCTTCTTGTTAGCGCTCAGCCATTAAGTGGGCATGGATGCGTTGTGTCGCTACTTCATGGCAAGCCGAGATATCTGCACCTTTAGACCCGACACATCTGTCTTCGACATGGGTCCTGTTCTACTCATATCCTCTCAGTCAGTGAGGAATAACCCAAAGTAAGTCCCCCCAATAATCTCTGCTGTCTCTTCCACTTTTCTCAAGGCGTGATTTCCCAAGGTTTCGACACCTTGTTTTTCTAGGCCTTCGCTTTTCCCCTTCACCTGTGTGCTCCCGGTGAGAACTTGTCCTGGTAATGTTTGTCGTTAGCTTCTGAAGCGTATCCAGCCCCACTGTCGTTTAATTATCATTTCCTAGAATGTTGAAAGATGTATTTCTTGCTACAGCCCGCCACCGTAATGGTATCCGGTCACATGAACTGAAGTATTCTCCTTGGACAAATGTCTGCAGTTTCTCGCTATTTTTTTCAGTACAACAAACCTAGGGAGCCGCGATAGCTCAGTGGTTAGTGACTGGATTACAAAGGACAAGAGGTAGGGTTCGATCCCAACCGACGGCTTCCGGGTTCACCCAGCCTTTAATGGGTACCTGATTTTTTTCAGGGAAAGTAAAGCGGCACGGGCGTAATACCGACCACATACCCCAAAAATCATGTGCCGAAGGTCTGTAAAATATATGGTCACTAACACCATATTCCCTATACGCCACTTGGCGTGACGGGGTTACTTTACTTTTTTTTTTTTTATACAACAAACCTCTTTATCGGGTGCAGAAAGAACTTTGTGATGAAACTATTCTACAGCTAAATGGCGTTCACATTCACATTATTTTCATCTATTTGTGTTTTAACAACGCCCATCATTTCTTATTTGACTCGAATCCAGATCCGAAGTTATTCTCATTTAAGGAGATCACAGGCTGCGTTTTTGTTGTATGTCTGGTTGTTATTGTATGTCTGGTTATTGTATGTATGTCTGGTTGTTGTAGTATGTCTGGTTTTTTATGTCTAGTTGTTGTTGTAGTATGTCTGGTTGTTCTATATCCGGTTGTTGTTGGTCTGGTTGTTGTAGTAGTATATCTGGTTGTTCTATGTCTGGTTGTTCTATATCTGACTGTTGTTGTTGGTCTGGTTGTTCTATATCTGACTGTTGGTTGTTGGTCTGGTTGTTCTATGTCTGGTTGTTGTCATACTGGTTGTTGTTGATGGTCTGTTGTTGTTGCAGTGTGTATGGTTGTTCTATGTCTGGTTTTTGTTGTAGTATGTCTGGTTGTTGAAGTAGTATGTCTGGTTGTTGTAGTAGTATGTCTGGTTGTTCAATATCTGGCTGTTTTGTTGGTCTGGTTGTTGTTGTAGTATGTCTGGTTGTTCTATGTCTGGTTGTTCTATATCTGGTTTTGTTGTTGGTCTGGTTGCTGTTGTAGTATGTCTGGTTGTTCTATGTCTGGTTGTTGTTGTAGTATGTCTGGTCGTTGTAGTAGTATGCCTGGTTGTTCTATATCTGGTTGTTCTTGTTGGTCTGGTTGTTCTATATCCCGTTGTTGTTGTAGTATGTCTGGTTGTTCATATCTGGCTGTTGTTGTTGGTCTGGTTGTTGTTGTAGTATGTCTGGTTGTTCTATGTCTGGTTGTTCTATATCTGGTTATTGTTGTTGGTCTGGTTGTTCTATGTCTGGTTGTTGTTGTAGTATGTCTGGTTGTTCTATGTCTGGTTGTTCTATATCCGGTTGTTGTTGTTGGTCTGGTTGTTCTATGTCTGGTTGTTGTTGCTGTATGTCTGGTTGTTCCATATCTGGTTGTTGTTGATGGTCTGGTTGTTGTTGCAGTATGTATGGTTGTTTCTATGTCTGGTTTTTGTTGTAGTATGTCTGGTTGTTGAAGTAGTATGTCTGGTTGTTGTAGTAGTATGTCTGGTTGTTCAATATCTGGCTGTTGTTGTTGGTCTGGTTGTTGTTGTAGTATGTCTGGTTGTTCTATGTCTGGTTGTTCTATATCTGGTTATTGTTGTTGGTCTGGTTGCTGTTGTAGTATGTCTGGTTGTTCTATGTCTGGTTGTTGTTGTAGTATGTCTGGTCGTTGTAGTAGTATGCCTGGTTGTTCTATATCTGGTTGTTCTTGTTGGTCTGGTTGTTCTATATCCCGTTGTTGTTGTAGTATGTCTGGTTGTTCAATATCTGGCTGTTGTTGTTGGTCTGGTTGTTGTTGTAGTATGTCTGGTTGTTCTATGTCTGGTTGTTCTATATCTGGTTATTGTTGTTGGTCTGGTTGTTCTATGTCTGGTTGTTGTTGTATTATGTCTGGTTGTTCTATGTCTGGTTGTTCTATATCCGGTTGTTGTTGTTGGTCTGGTTGTTCTATGTCTGGTTGTTGTTGTAGTATGTCTGGTTGTTGTTGTAGTATCTCTGGTTGTTCTATGTATGGTTGTTGTAGTAGTATGTCTGGTTGTTCTATATCTGGTTGTTTTTGTTGGTTTGGTTGTTATTGCAGTATGTCTGGTTGTTGTTGTAGTATGTATGGTTGTTGTTGTAGTATATATGGTTATTATTGTTGGTCTGGTTGTTGTTGTAGTATATCTGGTTGTTGTTGTTGGTCTGGTTGTTGCTGTTGTATGTCTGGTTGCTGTTGTAGTATATCTGGCTATTATTGTTGGTCTGGTTGTTTTTGTTCTATATCTGGCTTTTGTTGTAGGTCTGGTTGTTGTTGTAGTATATCTGGCTTTTGTTGTAGGTCTGGTTGTTGTTGTAGTATATCTGGTTATTAGTGTTGGTCTGGTTGTTATTGTAGTATAACTGGTTGTTGTTTCTCTTTGAACACTCCATACAAATCCGTTTTGTGACCTGTCCTTGAACTTTTCAGAATGCAGGTTGTAGTGAATGTTGTGGGACAAGTACAGGTTGTAGTGAATGTTGTGGGACAAGTACAGATTGTAGTGAATGTTGTGGGACAAGTACAGATTGTACAAACAAAACAAACAACATATGAGAGCTCTTCGTGATGCTCGTTACTCCACATTTGACAACTCCAATACGTGTCAAGTGTCTTCAATATCATGAGCTAATGTCAATACTTTCATCGTCAATATTTCAGACTTCTACAACAGGTAATATTAAACTCTTATTTGTTAATGTCTAGAAAATGTGAGTCCTGAACCTTACCTCAGGCAATACAAGACATGCCATGTTGCCTTCATCAGCCTGACAGGGCACATACGTACTGCTGTATGCCACTTGCTGCTTCAACATTCGTCCCCGCAATGAGACCCTTGTACTCTCGTAATGCTCGATGTCACCAGCTGATGCTCGATGTCACCAGCTGATGCTCGATGTCACCAGCTGATGCTCGATGTCACAAGCTGATGCTCGATGTCACCAGCTGATGCTCGATGTCACCAGCTGATGCTCGATGTCACCAGCTAATGCTCGATGTCACCAGCTGATGCTCAATGTCAATGTCACCAGCTAATGCTCGATGTCAACAGCTAATGCTCGATGTCACCAGCTGATGCTCGATGTCACCAGCTGATGCTCGATGTCACCAGCTAATGCTCGATGTCACAGCTAATGCTCGATGTCACCAGCTAATGCTCGATGTCACCAGCTGATGCTCGATGTCACCAGCTGATGCTCGATGTCACCAGCTGATGCTCAATGTCACCAGCTGATGCTCGATGTCACCAGCTGATGCTCGATGTCACCAGCTGATGCTCGATGTCACCAGCTGATGCTCGATGTCACCAGCTGATGCTCGATGTCACCAGCTAATGCTCGATGTCACCAGCTAATGCTCGATGTCACCAGCTAATGCTCGATGTCACCAGCTAATGCTCGATGTCACCAGCTAATGCTCGATGTCACCAGCTAATGCTCGATGTCACCAGCTAATGCTCGATGTCACCAGCTAATGCTAAGCGGCAACACAAAAATGAAGATGTGGAGATTGACCATGAAGCTGGAACTTGAGTTAATCATCATCATTGGGTGCCGTCTCCGCATCGAAGGTTGGCTACCATGGAGCGCCATATTACTCTGTGTCTTGTCTTGATGGTACATGTTTTATCCTTGGTTCACCTGTCCACCTTTTGATGCAAACACTCAAAAAAGTCTTAGTCTAGTTTTTTTTTCTTCATTTTTAGCTGATTTACAACTTCATTATTAGCTGATTTACAACTTCATTATTAGCTGATTTACAACTTCATTGTTAGCTGACTTACAACTTCATTGTTAGCTGATTTACAACTTCATTGTTTGTCTTCTTTTCCTTCCAACCAATTCCTCCCCCCCCCCCCCCCCCCCGATTTTAATATTTTGGGTTAATAGGCCAATAATATATGAAACAGATATGAACTAATAGTAGTGTCTGGGTAACGTAAGAAACTGCATGCCATACTATGAAGGTTAATCATGGTTCGGAAGCATTGTTATTTCAGGCACACAGAAAACATACTCACGCAACAACTGCCATATCAATCTGGTTACATAAGAGGCTCTTGCCATTAAAAACAAAATAAATCTGTGTCTCTGACATTCTTTACAAACACATTTCTGTTCTTGAACCCATTAGCAATCTGTGTCCTTGACATTATTACGAACACGCATCCTTGGCATTACTAATTGTCACTAAGTTTAATATTCAATGTGCCCTTGCATTGATAGTAAGACCTTCTGCATCGTTAATCTATATAAGGATGTATGCCCTCGTCACCATCAGCCTCGTTATAGGGATGCACTCTCGTCTAAGAGAAACCCACATGCAGGCACGATAACCCGGTTCCCATACATGTTGACCCGATCTGTCAGTCAATGTATGTCAAGGTAAACGCAGTCAGATAAGACAGTTCTGTCACTGAAGAGCGCCAAACGATGATTTACGCTGGCAACAATTTTCCACCAGCCAAATCAATGATAATTACAAGAGTGGAATAAGGGGAAGTCGCACAGAACGTCTGCTTGAAGGACTTGTAGCGCCAGCCAGGGAATTTGTAGGTCATGAATGAAAGGTTTCCATCGATTTTACGGTAAAGATTGGGCCGATATTCAAGCGGTAATTATGGGAAATCATCATTGTTGACATCCTAGATACTGTAAAACTTCGCTTCTTGGTTTCAGAGTACTGTTACAATCTCGATCTGACATACCATATACTGTAAGACTTGGCTTCTTGCTGTAACATTATTGCTACTACCAGTATACGACATATTAGATTCTGTAAGACTAGGCTTATTGCTTCTACATTACTGTTGCTACTAGTACCTGAAATACTAAAATAATGTAATGCTTAGCTACATCGTACCGTATTAGTTGCAATCAGTTTTTGATATGCTAGATATTGTAAAACTTATCTTCTTCGTTCCATATTACTTCTAAAATCGATTGACAGACTAAATATTGTAAGACCTAACTTCCTGCTCCATATGACTGCTACACTCAGATCTGACTTACTAGATATTGTAAGACCTAACTTCTTGCTCCATATGACTGCTACACTCAGATCTGACATACTAGATATTGTAAGACCTAACTTCTTGCTCCATATTACTGCTACACTCAGATCTGACATACTAGACTCGAAAGATTGAAGTTTTGGTTTCACTTCTAGTAACAGCATCCTGACACTAATATATTAAACACTGTCTATGCCAGTGGGAGCTTAAAATAACATGTGTATCTCTCTCTCTCTCTTCTCATTTAAATTTTGGGAGGGCTTCGATGGATAATATAGGAATAAATAGCATCATAGCAAGTCTGGGAGGGAGACAACATTAGAAATAAACATTCTATAATCTATGACTGTCAAGGCTCTGATCGACAAATATGAAAGATCCTCTAACAATCTGGAAGGCCTCTGATGGAGCCCCTAAAAGATTAATATCCTCTAAAACAAGTCAGGAGTGCTCTGGTCGACAATATAAGGTATACATATTTCATACAACGTAAGTCTGTAAGAGATCTGATTGACAATTTAAGTAAGGCATCTAGAGCCATGTGTCTGAGACGACTTTCACTAAAGACATACGACCTGGATGGATCTAATACTAAATCTAGTAAGGTACTAATGAATTGAAGAGATAATCAATCGTTGCGACAAGCACAACACACGAATGTCAAATGTCACAGTTCACCGCTTTTAGCACACAGTTCAACAAACTGCCATGAGATTTGTGTTATTCAATTTATTTGAAGTTAAAAGAAAAACGATTTAAACTCCATTTTCCCTCCAAATAAGGCCGCTCTACCTTCAAGTGTCCTCTCGATAATGTTGGCATTTCCCTAGACAATTAGAAGACAAAATATTGACGATAATCTTGAGGCATTTAAATGAGAAATGATTTGCTCTTGTCTGCCCCTCGGGGCGAGTACGGAATTGACGTTGGTGCCAATAGACGCTTCTCCCTGCATCTAAGTCACAAATATAAAGCTGTAATAGGAAGTTGGGAGCAGGCTTCTAAATAATATAAATGACTCTCGACAGAAAATAGAGCAAGAAATAGGAAGCGAAACAAAGTAAAATAATAATACAAAATTACAATGAAACATCGTTAAGAGAACAACGATTACAATCACAACTGTCGCCTTTAGCTTCTGTTACCAATCCATCAAAAGGTCTGTGGACTTACCAATATCAACACTGGCGAGGAGTGGATACCGGTACCTGCAACATTCAGGGGCACACTCCCTTGTATTTTCACACTCGACAGGAAGTGGAGGGAGTCAAGTCGTGGTCGATGTGGAGGTCAACGTCCACATTTTTGGGGCCAACACTGGCGAGGAAGATGCAGTCATCTATAAGACGGGTCCGTAATACGACGCCAAAGGAGTGCGTGGGCATTTACAGCACGCCCTGTATGCAGAACAGTCAAAGAAAACAGCGGTGCGTACATTATGACCAGGAGTAGCATGAGGGTGGAGGTGATGGCTGTGATCAGAGCATTCATCTGATTGGAGTCACAAGACTACACTCACGCCTCAATAATAAGTGATTGGATGAACATAGTAAGAAAATTGGAGGCGAGCTCTGCAGGCAGGCCGTAGGTTGACTCATCGCACAAGTCAACGACAACAGTCATCTTTATCCACTCCCTGGAGATGCTGAAGTCCGCATAAATGAAAGAGCGGACAAGCTGGCTAGTCGTGCAGTCGTCAAAGACGATCTGGCGGACATCATCATCAATGGATCTGGCGGACATCATTTCAATGGATCGGGCGGACATCATCATCAATGGATCTGGCGGACATCATCATCAATGGATCTGGCGGACATCATCATCAATGGATCTGGCGGACATCATGATCAATGGATCGGGCGGACATCATCATCACTCTCCGAGATGCGGGAACAGCACAGGACTTCGACAACCAAGAGTTCCCTTCACTCCTTTGGTTGAAAGAGATCAGAGTTCAGATGGACACAGAACTGGAGTCGTCAGTCGCTGGACACTGCGGGACTTGCTGAGGAGGGGATCTGAGCACCTTTGTACATGTTCCGGAGTGCAATGACGAAAACCAACAAACAACTCAATAACAATGCATTCCCCACATAACTCATTTTTATCTCAGTAATGAGTCGATGGCCACTCTCAGCTAAGAATATTAGCGACGGTTTAGCCTCACATCACCCTCGAAAGCTGCGCCCACTGTGAAGTTAATACTTCTACGACACGTAATATCATTGACCTTTAAAGTTATCTCAGATGTGGTTACACCGAGTGCCTAGTCTAATCAAATACTAACAAAGATGAATTAATTCGCGGGTTATTGATATTGCAGCGTATAGACCTTGTCAATGGACTCAATACCAAATAGTATTATCTATATATGGATCATATCATAAAACTTGTAGAAGTTGGATAATAGTTAAAGCCAGGAATTTATTAATATCGATCTCTCTTGATTTACTAACCACGTTGCCAATGATGACGCAACCTTAATTTAAGAGGTAAAGAAAGAATCACTTCTTGCCCTGAAAGTGTATAACAAATATGATGTTAGTGACCAGATTAAACATTTTAGGTTGATACGGCAGTTATCGAGCAATGCCGTTTCTATTCCAACCCGCTTCAAAAAAAAAAAAAAAAAATTAAATGAATGGTACCCGTTTTCAAAAGCTGGGGTGTGCACGGGAACCAGCGGGTTAGGAAAAATAGATGGTCTTGGATTTGAACCCGAACCATTCCGATCAGTGACGAGTGCACTAACCAAATAGCCACATAGGCTCCAACCTAAAAGGAGCTTCAGAAAAATGGACAAAGCGCACATATTCATGGACAGAACGTACACATTCATTGACATGACGTACGCACTCATGGACAGAACGCGCACATTCGTGTACAGAATGTACACATTCAATGAGAGTGAGCAAACTTGCCGAAGTCCTTCGGCACAACGCATCCAACTGAACAAGTTGAAGAAGCTCATATATTAATGCCTTCTTTGTTAGCAAATAATATTTGGATGTTTCAGGGTCGGTGCTATTTTTGTGAATTCCTGTTATCAATCTCCTATCTAATTTGGTGACGTCAGTAAGATATCTGTTTGAACATGAAGTATATCATCACCACCTTCATCAAGTACTATTGCTGGTGATAAAAATGACAATGAGACTGCACAACTCCCTATCTCTACAACTATTTATTACTTCTGTTACTGACTTCCTACCAAAACATTCTCTTTCTAGTCTCAAATCTTGTTTTTTTCCTTCGTTTCCCATGATCTCTCTTTCCTTTATTTCTTTCATATGTTCTAATCAATTGCAGCTGTTCCCATCTCATGACACGGCAGCCAAATATGTGGACTCTCTTCTACTGATGTTGGTAAAACGCTTAGATTTTTGGGGGCCTTTTTTAATAACACCCTCACTTTATTTATTAACCTGCCAATGGTATTTCTAACATTCTACAAAACCATATTTCTGTAGTCTCTAACGATTTTCTTTGTTGCGCGACTGTCCACGATCCACTTTCATATGTCATGACTGCCCTCACATAAAGTTGAAAACTTCAGAAATCTCCTCTTCTTTTTTTATTGTAAGTGACAAAAATGTTTAACACAATGTCTTTCTCATTCTTTCGAGCACAGCCGTTTCCTGAGCTTTTGTGAGCCTCATCTCTTTTACACATCTACCATCCACAGCTAATATTGTTTACAGTGATTCTAATGTACAGACTTGTTTTAATAGTGTCCCATTTACTGAAACCGTACATTTCAAGACATGCTTTTCCTTTGTTGTGACTATTGCTTCTGACTTGTTGAGGTTAATGCAATTACTGAGAGTATAGAAACGATGTTCCTATTTTCTCCAGCTTTCACCTGACACTCATTTTCATCGTCCGCCCTTGCGTTCTAATGTGGTGTGAAATCAAACTGTGATTATCTGCGCCTTTCGGCCCAAAACATGTGATTTTACTTTGTTTTTTTTTTCAAACAATTCGCTCAGCAAATGTAATCATTATAAAAGGTCACCTTTGGAACATTTCTTTTGTCCCCACAGGCTGCCGTCTCCACAAGGAATGTTGGCTACCGTGGAGCGCTGCTTGACTCTGACATTTGCCTGGATAGTGGAGGTTGCTAGAAGTTCACTGTTTGATGCTATCAGTCTACTTGACTCTGACATTTGCCTGGATATCCACGTGGAGGTTGCTAGAAGTTCAATGTTTGATGCTATCAGTCTACTTTGACTCTGACATTTGCCTGGA
This sequence comes from Megaustenia siamemsis, assembly GCA_032433765.1. Taxonomy (NCBI): domain Eukaryota; kingdom Metazoa; phylum Mollusca; class Gastropoda; order Stylommatophora; family Ariophantidae; genus Megaustenia; species Megaustenia siamemsis. The sequence continues at coordinate 28,523,462 of JAVIAB010000008.1, forward strand.
TAGTGGAGGTTGCTAGAAGTTCACTGTTTGATGCTATCAGTCTACTTGACTCTGACATTTGCCTGGATAGTGGAGGTTGCTAGAAGTTCACCGTTTGATGCTATCAGTCTACTTGACTCTGTCATTTGCCTGGATAGTGGATGTTGCTAGAAGTTCACTGTTTGATGCTATCAGTCTACTTGACTCTGTCATTTGCATGGATAGTGGATGTTGCTAGAAGTTCACCGTTTGATGCTATCAGTCTACTTGACTGTCATTTGCCTGGATAGTGGATGTTGCTAGAAGTTCACCGTTTGATGCTATCAGTCTACTTGACTCTGTCATTTGCCTGGATAGTGGATGTTGCTAGAAGTTCACCGTTTGATGCTATCAGTCTACTTGACTCTGTCATTTGCCTGGATAGTGGATGTTGCTAGAAGTTCACCGTTTGATGCTATCAGTCTACTTGACTCTGTCATTTGCCTGGATAGTGGATGTTGCTAGAAGTTCACCGTTTGATGCTATTAGTCTACTTGACTCTGTCATTTGCCTGGATAGTGGATGTTGCTAGAAGTTCACCGTTTGATGCTATCAGTCTACTTGACTCTGTCATTTGCCTGGATAGTGGATGTTGCTAGAAGTTCACCGTTTGATGCTATCAGTCTACTTGACTCTGTCATTTGCCTGGATAGTGGATGTTGCTAGAAGTTCACCGTTTGATGCTATCAGTCTACTTGACTCTGTCATTTGCCTGGATAGTGGATGTTGCTAGAAGTTCACCGTTTGATGCTATCAGTCTACTTGACTCTGTCATTTGCCTGGATAGTGGATGTTGCTAGAAGTTCACCGTTTGATGCTATCAGTCTACTTTAGACTTGGTCTTCTAGCTCGTCTAACTTGCACCTCCTCAACCATGACTTTCAGTAGGGTATTGTGTCACATCACATGTCCTAACAATTTTTGTTGTCTTATTCGAATTGTGTTAATATTTATTTTCTTCCAGCTGATTTAAAACTTTACTGTTTGTATTTTTTTCCTTCTACTCATTCTCTCTCTCCCCCCCTCCCAAATATTTTTATATTAAATCCACATTTCAAAAGCTTTCTTTTTCTACTCCGATTTCTTTCTCTGTCCATGTTTCCAAGGCATCAAACAGAATGTTGAGTAAATACAAAATTGTACAACTCGTAGTTTTAGTTCCGAGGTTTATCCGCTTTGATGTGGTTATATTTTTAATGTTGTCAAAATTGTTTTTTTTTTTATTCCTGTTCTTTTTTTATTTTAACTTTCCCATCGTTTGTTACGACATATTCAAGATGGTGATATTCTGGAACCTTTTCCATCTGCTATGATATCCACTTGTAGGTATCATGTCTTACCTGTGTGTTTACCTGTACCAATTTTTTTTAGTCTGTGGGTGTTAAACAAATATTTATGGTTGCTTATGGTGTTTACTCTATCAGAACACGCGCCGTCTTCTCCTCTAACATTGATTGTACAATTCCTATATAAAGACTCTGGTTTCAATTTCTTGAAGGTAAGTAGGGGCCCTGATACAGTATTGGGGCCCTGAGACAGTATTGGGGCCCTGATACAGTATTGGGGCCCTGCGACAGTATTTCTCCGAATTAAAAAAAACCATATCTATGAGCCCAACGTCCTGTCTGGTCAATGGCACTGCTGTTGGTTCTAATCTCAGAATGTCATTTTAGCCACCATCTCATGAATGTCCGTGTGCGCCTGGGTGGAGTTCATTCGATACATTCAATTGTAGCTCTTAAAACAGATAGTTTTCCAGCTTGTGATACCGTGACTACTTTGTCTGTGGGAGCCGCGCAGGCTCAGTGGTTAGTCAACTGGACTACAAAGGACAAGAGGTCGGGTTCGATCCTGATCGACGGCTTCCGGGTTCACCCAGCCTTTAATGGGTACCACATTTTTTTCCGGGAAAGTAAAGCGTCAAGGGCGTAATACCGACTACATTACCCCAAAAATCATGTGCCGAAGGTCTGTATAAATGATGGTCACTTGGTCACTAACACCATATTACTTTGTTTGTGCTAATCTAGTGGATGTATGGGAGGAAAAGCTGCTAGAATGTGACAATTTACTTTCGATATAAAATACCCCATAATGAACAACAAATGAGATTTCAGCTACACTTTCTTGTAACCAGCTTGAATATGGCACAGACCAATCATCTGTTGGATTATATTTCTGAAGAGAGCGAGAAAGCTAAAACATCGGTGACAAACAACTGTGTAGAGCACTAATCACTGTGCCACTGTTGTTTCTTGCGTGCACTACAGAAGTGATACATTAGCAGAAGGCGCGAGGAAAAATATTTATTAAAAATAAATAACATTCAAAATGGTCGTTACTTGTAAAGAGAGGCTACTCCAGGGATTTTAGACTGGCTACAATGCATTTAATTTCCTGGAAACGTCCATTCCGATTAGAATCTGTCACGTCATTAGCCTCATTATCCTAAATGATGTAAATAATGACCAGTCTAGACTGAAAGGACGCATCACTCGAAGTCATCCATCTTTATCTGGTGATAAACATTTGTTGTTGAGCATGCAAGAAGAGACCTGGCAATTTCCAGAGTCAGGCACTGATTATGTTTGCGACACACACACGGACGCACACACGTTTACTTTCACATACTATGTTTGATATTGACTTAACAAGATCTAAAAAAGCACTGGTCAGTTCAAGGTCGGTCACATCACTTTACGGCTTTTTTTCCGCATGTGGGAACGTCGATGGCTACACAAACATTATCTGTTGATCGTTAATAATGTACAATTCGTCACATCACATTATGTGTATATTCTTACCAAGCTAGTCATGGGGTAGTAGAATGAAAGAAAATGAATGACGTAGACAAACATCGTACAATTAACAGTCTCCATATGTTACGACTTCAAATATTTCAATCAAGAATATGTTGAAAGTGTTGAATATGTTGAAAGTGTTGAATATGTTGAAAGTGTTTAATATGTTGAAAGTGTTAAGTATAAACAGGCAGGCGGTTTGTTAGTTTAATGTTAGCATGATGAAGCAATGTAATAATAGTAAGACTTTTGGAGATACCATGACGACGAGCATTGGTGGCTGATGGGTTAGTGTGCTCGCTTCCTGATCACAAGGGTAGGGGTTCGATCCCCAGCAGTGGCGGATTTTTGTCGGCCGACAAGGGAGAGAGAGAGAGCATGCGACAGACGGTGAGAATTTGGAACAGTGTGATAGTTCGTGACAGTGAGAGATAGGAAGAGAATGTATGAGTGAGGGAAGGCAGGTTGTGAGTGTGAAACAGTGAGTGTGAGAGAGTATGGAGACAGAGTGAGGGAGTCAGGTTGAGAGTGTGAGAGATTATGGAGACAGAGTGAGGGGAGGCAGGTTGAGAGTGTGGGAGAGTATGGAGACAAAGTGAGGGGAGGCAGGTTGAGAGTGTGAAACAGTGAGTGTGGGAGAGTATGGAGACAGAGTGAGGGGAGACAGGTTGAGAGTGTGAAACAGTGAGTGTGAGAGAGTATGGAGACAGAGTGAGGGAGTCAGGTTGAAAGTGTGAGAGATTATGGAGACAGAGTGAGGGGAGACAGGTTGAGAGTGTGAGAGATTATTGAGACAGAGTGAGGGGAGGCAGGTGGAGAGTGTGAAACAGTGAGTGTGGGAGAGTATGGAGACAAAGTGAGGGGAGGCAGGTTGAGAGTGTGAAACAGTGAGTGTGGGAGAGTATGGAGACAGAGTGAGGGGAGACAGGTTGAGAGTGTGAAACAGTGAGTGTGAGAGAGTATGGAGACAGAGTGAGGGGAGACAGGTTGAGAGTGTGAAACAGTGAGTGTGGGAGAGTATGGAGACAGAGTGAGGGGAGGCAGGTTGAGAGTGTGAAACAGTGAGCGTGGGAGAGTATGGAGACAGAGTGAGGGGAGACAGGTTGAGAGTGTGAAACAGTGAGTGTGAGAGAGTATGGAGACAGAGTGAGGGGAGACAGGTTGAGAGTGTGAAACAGTGAGTGTGGGAGAGTATGGAGAAAGAGTGAAGGGAGGCAGGTTGAGAGTGTGAAACAGTGAGTGTGGGAGAGTATGGAGACAGAGTGAGGGAGGCAGGTTGAGAGTGTGAAACAGTGAGTGTGGGAGAGTATGGAGACAGAGTGAGAGGAGACAGAGTGAGAGTGTGAAACAGTGAGTGTGGGAGAATGTGGAGACAGAGTGAGAGGAGGCAGGTTGAGAGTGTGAAACAGTGAGTGTGGGAGAGTATGGAGACAGAGTGAGGGGAGGCAGGTTGAGAGTGTGAAACAGTGAGTGTGAGAGAGTATGGAGACAGAGTGAGGGTGACGATGCGAGCAAAGGTTGGTAAGAGTGAGTGAGTGAGTGAGTGAGTGAGTGAGAGAGTGAGTGAGAGACTAAGATTGAGATTTTATAAGACTGGCAAAGATAATACATGTAAGACACCGGAACAGTGATACAGTTTTGTATTGAGAAAAGTGAAGCAATAAATCAAATGAATTTACTGATGAACTCTTTTATCAGGTTGTACCTGATACCCAAGTCACATAAAAGAAGTTTTCCATAAACTTGATCACTGATCTTCCTTTTCGCAGCACCGAATTGATCAAGCTAGAACAAGTGACTAGACCTTGTCCCATTGAGAAAGGTTCCTGAGCCCATCTTGCCTATTATAAGCTATCCCCCTAGTTGTTTGACGTGCTTTTATCTACCGAATGTTAACCCGTGTACACATACCTCTGTTTTTTTTCTGTTTAATTAGCCTATACGTTGCTTTAATGTTGGCCACTGTCTGCTCAATCAACCGTAAATTGTATCTGCGTGTAGTTAATGTGGTCTCTCCTCTGCCCCCTTCCCTGTTTTTGTAAGCAGAGCTGGAATAAGCATCCGGGTGTGTTTGGTCCATACTTTGCCATAAATAATTTATATCATTTCATCTGATACCGTCTCCCTATCGAAGTATGGCTACCATAAAGCACTATTTCCCCGCCTCTTGCCTTGACGATATATGCTGTCACGGGTCTGTAACTTATTTTTGTTGTCTGTCTACATTAATCTTTGCTGTCATGGGTCTGTAACTTACTTTTGTTGTCTGCCTACATTAATCTTTGCTGTCATGGGTCTGTAACTTACTTTTGTTGTCTGCCTACATTAATCTTTGCTGTCATGGGTCTGAATGTAACTTCTTTTTGTTGTCTGTCTACATTAATCTTTGTTGTCATGGGTCTGAATGTAACTTCTTTGTGTTGTCTGCCTACATAAATCTTTGCTGTCATGGGTCTGAATGTAACTTCTTTGTGTTGTCTGTCTACATTAATCTTTGCTGTCATGGGTCTGAATGTAACTTCTTTTTGTTGTCTGCCTACATTAATCTTTGCTGTCGTGGGTCTGAATGTAACTTTTTTTTTGTCTGCCTACATTAATCTTTGCTGTCATGGGTCTGAATGTAACTTCTTTTTGTTGTCTGCCTACATTAATCTTTGCTGTCATGGATCTGAATGTAACTTCTTTTTGTTGTCTGCCTACATTAATCTTTGCTGTCATGGGTCTGTAACTTCTTTTAGTTGTCTGCCTACATTAATCTTTGCTGTCATGGATCTGAATGTAACCTCTTTTTGTTGTCTGCCTACATTAATCTTTGTTGTCATGGGTCTAAATGTAACTTCTTTTTGTTGTCTGCCTACATTAATCTTTGCTGTCATGGGTCTGAATGTAACTTCTTTTTGTTGTCTGCCTACATTAATCTTTGCTGTCATGGGTCTGTAACTTCTTTTAGTTGTCTGCCTACATTAATCTTTGCTGTCATGGGTCTGAATGTAACTTCTTTTTGTTGTCTGTCTACATTAATCTTTGCTGTCATGGATCTGAATGTAACTTCTTTTTGTTGTCTGCCTACATTAATCTTTGTTGTCATGGGTCTAAATGTAACTTCTTTTTGTTGTCTGCCTACATTAATCTTTGCTGTCATGGGTCTGAATGTAGTTTCTTTTTGTTGTCTGCCTACATTAATCTTTGCTGTCATGGGTCTGAATGTAACTTCTTTTTGTTGTCTGCCTACATTAATCTTTGCTGTCATGGATCTGAATGTAACTTCTTTTGTTGTCTGCCTACATTAATCTTTGCTGTCATGGGTCTGAATGTAACCTCTTTTTGTTGTCTGCCTACATTAATCTTTGTTCTCATGGGTCTGAATGTAGTTTCTTTTTGTTGTCTGCCTACATTAATCTTTGTTCTCATGGGTCTGAATGTAGTTTCTTTTTGTTGTCTGCCTACATTAATCTTTGTTCTCATGGGTCTGAATGTAGTTTCTTTTTGTTGTCTGCCTACATTAATCTTTGCTGTCATGGGTCTGAATGTAGTTTCTTTTTGTTGTCTGCCTACATTAATCTTTGCTGTCATGGGTCTGAATGTAGTTTCTTTTTGTTGTCTGCCTACATTAATCTTTGCTGTCTTGGGTCTGAATGTAGTTTCTTTTTGTTGTCTGCCTACATTAATCTGTGTCCGTCTCTGCCAAGTTTTATCATCACCATCATCTAGTGCCGAGTCCGCATCGAAGGTTGGTTACCACGGAGTGCCATTCTGCTATGTCTCTTGTTGTGATGGTGCAGGTTGTCATAGGCTCACTTGTCCATCTTTTGATGTTACTTGTCCATGTTAGTCTTGGACTGCCTCTGCCTCTTTTACCTTGTATTTTCCCTTCCAAAATTACTTTTAGTAGGCTGCTGTGTCTTTTAACATGCCCCACAAATCTCATTTGTCTTGTTTGAATTGTATTTAGTAGTTCGCCAAGTTTACCACCTGTTTTCTCATCCAAGATGTCATTATGTCTCTATTTTTGTCTTTTAATAGTCGTGTTAGTTCATTCCTTCTATTTTAAGTTGTTTATAAATTATCATTATGAATTACCCCGAATCCACGTCATTATTTCTTTTCTTCAATAAAGACACACTTATCAGCTACATCTACCTTCTTGTATGTTTAAATATTTATAAACAAAATCGGTGTTCAAATAGTCATGAGGAATCCATATAATCTACGGACCAACACACCAAATAATTCTTGTACACTTGTACATAAAACACACCAAATAATTCTTATACACTTGTCCATAAAACACACCAAATAATTCTTGTACACTTGTACATAAAACACACAAATAATTCTTGTACACTTGTACATAAAACACACGAGTTATTTATAATCTTCCTGAAAGTGCTTTCGGGACCCACTCAGCCTCTCTAAATGGGTACCTGAAGTATTATCTAGATACTTACAGGACTGGACTCTAAGGACCATCACCGCAAAGTGATGCCCAGATTAAAGTTTGTGTTTTCACTCCGTTTAATCAGCTCTGTCTACGTCTGTTAGCTACACACCAAATTCAACACAAATCACATGGTCAATAAATAAAATATAATTAATAACACAATGAAACTTGTCCATGCTAGGGAAAACACATAGCAAACTGATATTTAACAAATAAGTTAAACAAGTGTCTATTCTCTGTGATCCCTTGTGTCGAGTTCACGTCATAGAATATCAAGCTACTTGTGTTCACATAACAAGGACTCCTCTTCTGACTGACTTGGGCAAAACTTCAAATACATTCAGTTGCCCGCATCACTAACGACAGCATCTGTTTAATAACGTCACGTTATGAACACCGGCCGATTCACGCACGCACAGACACACACACACAAAAATGCGCGATATGTTCAATACTTGCATATATTGATTAACACGTGAATCAATAATTTTGATAGGTGAACCAATGTAGCGATCACTGATCACTAAGGTAACTGATTGGCTTTGGAGTAATTATTGATGACTGCTCTATATCTGTTCTTGACTGATTAAAAATAACGTATCGATCAACTTGACTATATAGATCAGGCAGGACAAGCAATTTCTGATGACCTGTTACCACGAGTTTTTTTTATGGATTCTTTTAATTAACTCCCTTGATGTGGCGTTATCGATCTTTGATACTGATTCGACTGTTCAATAAAGTGATTAGATAGAGGCCTGATCACGTCAGAAAACATGACAGCCAACTAACCTGAGCGTACAGCTACATGGTCTGTAGATTTTAATTTTGGCCTAAAATTCGCTGATAACTACCCTGTTGGGTTGGGGTAGGGAGCAAAAAGCTAAGGAATGTATTGTAGCCAAAATAATTAAAAAAAAAAAAAACCCACACTAATATAGATGCGACTGGTTAAAGGCTAGCAGAAACAACCGTAATTAAATCAACAGACGGCAAAGAGCAGCCACCGTCGTAAACCCTTGATTATCCTGCAAAAAAGCTGTTGCCTGTCATCACATAAGGACAGCAGGTCCAGTGCTACAAGCGATTCTTTCTTTCCTGGGTTTCTATAAATGGCTTTAAAAACTGGCGCAGTGTAAAACAGCAGTGGCCGCCACATCATGGTTCCCGCAGAAACTTGTGCACTTCCGGTAACGCCCCATAACGCATAACCTCTTGGTCAAGTTTACCTTCACGATGTCCTTGATGCGACTGGGACAACACTATACTTTTATATTAAATAGTATTAATGCAAAGTAGTAAAATACGAGAATCTATATATGGAAAGTCATGCAACAAACTGTTTGATCAAGTTTAACTTAATCATTATTATTGTAGCACACACACCTGCTCTATTGAGACACAATTTGGAATGTTAGTTCTAACTAGCTTTTGAGGGAAGACATCCTGAGTTCGCTGAACTAAACCAGTTTCCAAAACGAAGCATTTCCGTACTGACAAAGCAACAGAAAGATTGAATTAACCTTTAACCTTAATGACGTGTTATAAACCGATACGTGTTTACGACAAGAAAACAAACACTTTGTCACTACGAGCTACAGAAAATAGACTTCTCATTTAAGTACCACTTAAGACTTCGTTACATTAAACTTGAATGGTACACAACATAGTTTTTATGTTAATTGTGAAACAAGCAACAGGCAAATAACAACACAGATATCAGTGAATCCAGCAGTTCCATGGACCCTTCAGATGAGATACTGTGAGAAGTCAATTACGCAATTAATGTGATGTCATAGTCAAAGTGTCTATGTCCTGTTTTTTGCTTGTTTGCCATGACGTTTTATGTTGCCAGCTATCTCCTTCTTGTGAACATTGATAAGGGATATACACGAGAATATTTGCAATATGAGTTTGTGATAATGACACTGTTGGTGCCGGACATTTCTCGGAACATTTGCTTGAGGTAATACATGCTACGTTTGATGAAAGACTTTGATGAGACACTTCGTGGTAAAGGATATTTGTGAGCAGGTCTGTAGGAGGACATTTGTGAGCAGGTCTGTAGGAGGACATTTGTGAGCAGGTCTGTAGGAGACATTTGTGAGCAGGTCGGTAGGAGACATTTGTGAGCAGGTCGGTAGGAGACGTTTGTGAGCAGGTCTGTAGGAGACATTTGTGAGCAGGTCTGTAGGAGACATTTGTGAGCAGGTCTGTAGGAGACATTTGTGAGCAGGTCTGTAGGAGACATATGTGAGCAGGTCTGTAGGAGACATTTGTGAGCAGGTCTGTAGGAGACATTTGTGAGCAGGTCTGTAGGAGACATTTGTGAGAAGATCTGTATGAGACATTTGTGAGCAGATCTGTAGGAGACATTTGTGAGTAAATTAGTGCATGACTTTTTAGACGAGTAAGAAGGTATGTACCTCACTGTTGTTACCTTTGAGGTACTGACCTCACAATCGGATCGATTAAAATGTTTCCGTAATGAAACGAACCGGAGACCTTTAGTTCATGGGGGGGGGGGTGGAGGAAAGAGAGAGAGAGAGAGAGTTGGTGGTTGTGGGGGACTAAGTCTAAACGTCACAATTACTGATTACATCATTTGATCTAATCCCAGTCACCACTCCCTTACTTCATTTACGTTTTTCCTATGACGTATATAAATACATACAAACATACACACCACCATAGAACACTTTGTGTGGATTATATAAAACAAAAATAAAGTATTCAACAACGCGGGGGTAGCTAAACATATTAGACGACATAAATCAATCTAGCGGGGGTAGCTAAACATATTAGACGACATAAAGCAATCTAGCGGGGGTAGCTAAACATATTAAACGACATAAAGCAATCTATAGACAAACAGGAACATAGTACAAGGATGTAAAGTATGCTGTTGAGATGTTCAAATCTGATAGTCTTAAATTTTACATTTTTCTGCCGCTTTTGTTGAAAGTTCAAAACCTGAAGGGCTAGCAAAATGTATAGCGATGGCACGTTGAGTGAAAGCTGTGCACTAAGGGTCTCAGAGATATGAGTTTTTATTTCTTCTTTGTCAAAGAAGAGAGGAACACGCTATGGTATATAAAGGAAGGGATAACTGAAAAAGATGAAGTGATGGAAAAATGAGATAGTTAAAAAGAAGGAAGGAAGGAAGGAAAATAACTGGTTTTTATATGTCGAGTTATATACACCTACTTATTGATTAAATATCCCATCTGACTTCCGTTTCAAAATGGTGGAACGTTTCACGTCCTCTCGATCGCTGCAGCAAAATGTATCTGTGGTTTGATTAATTTAGGCTCTCTGACGTATGTTTCTGTGGTTTGATTAATCTAGGCTCTCTGACGTATGTTTCTGTGGTTTGATTAATGTAGGCTCTCTGACGTATGTTTCTGTGGTTGATTAATGTAGGCTCTCTGACCTATGTTTCTGTGGTTTGATTAATGTAGGCTCTCTGACGTATGTTTCTGTGGTTTGATTAATGTAGGCTCTCTGACGTATGTTTCTGTGGTTTGATTAATGTAGGCTCTCTGACGTATGTTTCTGTGTTGAAATCAAAATGATGTTCTACTTAGTAAATCTGCACTGCCGAGTACGCCCAGCAATGTTCCTTTTTCAAGTTACAAGTCAAGTATTGTTTGTAAAAGCGACTTTCACCATCTAGTGTTGTCATGCGCTTTACGTCACATTTAGTGTTGTTTAATGTCCGACGCGCATATTTTTTGACGCAAGTTATTTACAAGCTGAAACGCATTTACTGTGGACTGCTCCGTCAAGTCGACCGATGATTTTGTGTTTATAACTAACAGGGTGTTTATATGTTCGGTTGCAGTCAAGAACAATATCCTAACATCGTCAAACGCTATACATTTTTGTTCTCAATATGACGATCATCATTTTCGGGAGGACGTGAAATTCCGGTATATGGTGGATAGGTGGCAGGAACCATTGAAAGCTGTGTCTGAAAAGTGTTCCTTGTTGCAGTTTCCTCATATTCCAAGTCCGGATTGTTGCAGGAGCTACTGAGTTAAGTGCTCTGTGCACACCGTGAGCTGTGTGTCTCATCCGTTTTGATCATGTTTCGATGTTCCAGTTGTTTGCGATGAATGATGACATCGTATGACAGGGAACAGTTGGCTGTGTTCACTTTCTGCGCGGTTTCGCCTTGTGTCTTTTGGCGTGTGCTGAGACTGCTACGATGGGGACTGCGGTTGCCTTTCTTTGTTTGGGCGATGAGTTAGTAATTCGGATGATTCCACTGGCACGGGCGGTTGAGCAAATATGGATTTTAATTCGTTTGCAGTGATACCGAGGCCTTCCATAACCAATAACCAATATCCCATCTATTACATAACTTCCCAAAACTATTGACAAATTAATTAATTAACATATATTACTTAACTATCCCAACAAATGATTAACTATCCTAACCATTCACTTATCATCTCACACAATGACTAACTATCGCTTATACTAACTCTACTACTGACTAATTATTCCAGATGAATAACTATCACAAATACTAACTCCACAGCTGACTAATTATCCGACACAACTATCCCAGCTACTAACATCACAGCTGACTAATTATCCGACACAACTATCCCAGCTACTAACTCCACAGCTGACTAATTATCCGACACAACTATCCCAGCTACTAACCCAACAGCTGACTAATTATCCAACAGAACTATCCCAGCTACTAACTCCACAGCTGACTAATTATTCGACACAGCTATCCCAGCTACTAACTCCACAGCTGACTAATTATCCGACACAACTATCCCAGCTACAAACTCCACAGCTGACTAATTATCCGACAGAACCATCCCAGCTACTAACATCACAGCTGACTAATTATCCGACACAACTATCCCAGCTACTAACATCAGAGCTGACTAATTATCCGACACAACTATCCCAGCTACTAACATCACAGCTGACTAATTATCCGACACAACTATCCCAGTTACTAACTCCACAGCTGACTGATTATCCGACACACCTATCCCAGCTACTAACATCACAGCTGACTAATTATCCGACACAGCTATCCCAGCTACTAACATCACAGCTGACTAATTATCCGACACAACTATCCCAGCTACTAACATCACAGCTGACTAATTATCCGACACAACTATCCCAGCTACTAACATCACAGCTGACTAATTATCCGACACAACTATCCCAGTTACTAACTCCACAGCTGACTGATTATCCGACACACCTATCCCAGCTACTAACATCACAGCTGACTAATTATCCGACACAACTATCCCAGCTACTAACATCACAGCTGACTAATTATCCGACACAACTATCCCAGCTACTAACATCACAGCTGACTAATTATCCGACACAACTATCCCAGCTACTAACATCACAGCTGACTAATTATCCGACACAACTATCCCAGCTACTAACATCACAGCTGACTAATTATCCGACACAACTATCCCAGCTACTAACATCACAGCTGACTAATTATCCGACACAACTATCCAGCTACAAACACCACAGCTGACTAATTATCCCAACTATTGACCAATTGATTGCCAAACTATCGTACCCACTTCCAAGACGACACGTCACCGAAAGACGTGCACCGATCAGACAGAACGTAATTGTTGGTTGCCTGGAGTGCTCGGAGTACTGACTGGCCGTCACATCCAAGGGCTGACAGCAATATTGTAATTAATATATTGAAATACGTGTATCGATTAGCAAGGTTGTAATCAGTAGCTTAATCGAACGCTGAATGTACAAGCTGGCCGTCTAACCCACAAAGCTATCGGCACATATACACGGCCACCGCAATTCTTCACAAATTAATGTTCTGCAGAAACGACTAACTGCACCGATAGCGGCCCCAAAGGTGCCTTGTCCCGGGCAGTAAATGATGAAAGGTAAACATATGATGTTTGCTCGCATTCTCTACCCGTCCCTTACACGTTTCTCCCTACTCGTGCCACTAAAAGGCAAACTATCGTAACAACTTTTACTCCATTTCTGGGTTGTGTCGAAGATTTCCTAAACATCTGCAGATAAAAGCCACAGGCCCACTGAAGTCGCCACGAGGCGATCAATTTTAATTATTTTTTTTTTAAAACATGATTTCACCCCAGAAAGAAAAACGACTAGAGTTAGTCGAATCTGAGTACGCCTTCTTTGGAGAAAACAACTTTTTTTTCTTTTTAATTCATGCAGCAGACCGTTCTCCTTGTGCCGCGCTTTATATAAATGAAAAATAAAATGCTTAATGTTTACTTCAGCTGCAAATGATAATACATTCATTGCACGCTGTTAGCTTTACAAAAGGACATAAGGTTAAGTCTATACCTTGAGTCAATAGAACATTATTAAATGACGCAACTTAAACCTTCAAGCTCTCCTTTCTGTTTCTCGCTGGCTATCTGTGATTTCCTTATACCAGACTGTTCCATGAAGACCGCATTCCAGTTCTCACTCTGACTTCGTCTCTTCCGTTTCTCAGAGCTTATATGATTCTTGCTAGACTTCCCCAGTGTGTTCAATAGCAGAACCCTCTACCATTACGTTTCTTCACTGTGGGCAAGAAAGCACCGTACTGTCTTCACTGTGGGCAAGAAAGCACCGTACTGTCTTCACTGTGGGCAAGAAAGCACCGTACTGTCTTCACTGTGGGCAAGAAATCACCGTACTGTCTTCACTGTGGGCAAGAAAGCACCGTACTGTCTTCACTGTGGGCAAGAAAGCACCGTACTGTCTTCACTGTGGGCAAGAAAGCACCGTACTGTCTTCACTGTGGGCAAGAAAGCACCGTACTGTCTTCACTGTGGGCAAGAAATCACCGTACTGTCTTCACTGTGGGCAAGAAAGCACCGTACTGTCTTCACTGTGGGCAAGAAAGCACCGTACTGTCTTCACTGTGAGCAAGAAATCACCGTACTGTCTTCACTGTGAGCAAGAAAGCACCGTACTGTCTTCACTGTGAGCAAGAAATCACCGTACTGTCTTCACTGTGAGCAAGAAATCACCGTACTGTCTTCACTGTGAGCAAGAAATCACCGTACTGTCTTCACTGTGGGCAAGAAAGCACCGTACTGTCTTCACTGTGGGCAAGAAAGCACCGTACTGTCTTCACTGTGGGCAAGAAAGCACCGTACTGTCTTCACTGTGGGCAGGAAAGCACCGTACTGTCTTCACTGTGGGCAAGAAAGCACCGTACTGTCTTCACTGTGGGCAAGAAAGCACCGTACTGTCTTCACTGTGGGCAAGAAAGCACCGTACTGTCTTCACTGTGGGCAAGAAAGCACCGTACTGTCTTCACTGTGGGCAAGAAAGCACCGTACTGTCTTCACTGTGGGCAAGAAAGCACCGTACTGTCTTCACTGTGGGCAAGAAAGCACCGTACTGTCTTCACTGTGGGCAAGAAAGCACCGTACTGTCTTCACTGTGGGCAAGAAAGCACCGTACTGTCTTCACTGTGGGCAAGAAAGCACCGTACTGTCTTCACTGTGGGCAAGAAAGCACCGTACTGTCTTCACTGTGGGCAAGAAAGCACCGTACTGTCTTCACTGTGGGCAAGAAAGCACCGTACTGTCTTCACTGTGGGCAAGAAAGCACCGTACTGTCTTCACTGTGGGCAAGAAAGCACCGTACTGTCTTCACTGTGGGCAAGAAAGCACCGTACTGTCTTCACTGTGGGCAAGAAAGCACCGTACTGTCTTCACTGTGAGCAAGAAATCACCGTACTGTCTTCACTGTGAGCAAGAAATCACCGTACTGTCTTCACTGTGAGCAAGAAATCACCGTACTGTCTTCACTGTGAGCAAGAAATCACCGTACTGTCTTCACTGTGGGCAAGAAAGCACCGTACTGTCTTCACTGTGGGCAAGAAAGCACCGTACTGTCTTCACTGTGGGCAAGAAAGCACCGTACTGTCTTCACTGTGGGCAAGAAAGCACCGTACTGTCTTCACTGTGGGCAAGAAAGCACCGTACTGTCTTCACTGTGGGCAAGAAAGCACCGTACTGTCTTCACTGTGGGCAAGAAAGCACCGTGCTGTCTTCACTGTGGGCAAGAAAGCACCGTACTGTCTTCACTGTGGGCAAGAAAGCACCGTACTGTCTTCACTGTGAGCAAGAAATCACCGTACTGTCTTCACTGTGAGCAAGAAATCACCGTACTGTCTTCAGTGTGGGCAAAAAAGCACCGTACTGTCTTCACTGTGGGCAAGAAATCACCGTACTGTCTTCACTGTGGGCAAGAAATCACCGTACTGTCTTCACTGTGAGCAAGAAATCACCGTACTGTCTTCACTGTGAGCAAGAAATCACCGTACTGTCTTCACTGTGGGCAAGAAAAACCGTACTGTCTTCACTGTGAGCAAGAAATCACCGTACTGTCTTCAGTGTGGGCAAGAAAGCACCGTACTGTCTTCACTGTGGGCAAGAAATCACCGTACTGTCTTCACTGTGGGCAAGAAATCACCGTACTGTCTTCACTGTGAGCAAGAAATCACCGTACTGTCTTCACTGTTAGCAAGAAATCACCGTACTGTCTTCACTGTGAGCAAGAAATCACCGTACTGTCTTCACTGTGAGCAAGAAATCACCGTACTGTCTTCACTGTGAGCAAGAAATCACCGTACTGTCTTCACTGTGAGCAAGAAATCACCGTACTGTCTTCACTGTGAGCAAGAAATCACCGTACTGTCTTCACTGTAGTCAAGAAATCCCCGTACTGTCTTCACTGTAGTCAAGAAATCACCGTAGTGTCTTCACTGTGAGCAAGAAATCACCGTATTGTCTTCACTGTGAGCAAGAAATCACCGCACTGTCTTCACTGTAGTCAAGAAATCACCGTACTGTCTTCACTGTGGGCAAGAAATCACCGTATTAACCAATTTCCCTTCCGATTCGGAGTCGCCGGACCCAAGACGCCAAACAAAATCTGGGTTGAAACTAGCAAGGAACTCATGTCTAATTGCATGTGTGGACCAATGAACTAAAATTGATTAAGAACATCCCACCCCTCCCCCACGAAATCAGAGCTTGAATCAGCAGATTAACCTACCCAGTCTGGCCAAGTAACTAGGCAGACAACCAGTAAAGCAACAACACCATGCTCAACTAGAATGATAAGACCAGATGTCGCTGCTTGTTGTAAACTACAACACAATCTATCAACACCCATTTAACGATGTTCGAAGCGGGGACGATGATGTTGTGACTGCCTTTCTCGCCCACTACTCTCAACAAAGTGCACTACGGATTTCTCTTGTCTTTCACAATTATCATCTTGTGCAGGACCTTCACTTGTAAAGTGCTTGTGATAAGTGTCGTGAGTCAGTCATTGTATCACAGGGCGGCGTGAGAATGTCAGAAGTGGACCGGGAGGTTTCATGGTGAGAACATCAGACAGAACAGGAGCACGCCGTGAGAGGATGAGTCTAGTTGCGTGAACGTGTTCTTTCTTTCTTGTCTTCACCCGGCAACTGAAGGAATACCTTTCTTGCCTTCACCCGGCAACTGAAGGAATACCTTTCTTGCCTTCACCCGGCAACTGAAGGAATACCTTTCTTGCCTTCACCCGGCAACTGAAGGAATACCTTTCTTGCCTTCACCCGGCAACTGAAGGAATACCTTTCTTGCCTTCACCCGGCAACTGAAGGAATACCTTTCTTGCCTTCACCCGGCAACTAAAGGAATACCTTTCTTGCCTTCACCCGGCAACTGAAGGAATACCTTTCTTGCCTTCACCCGGCAACTAAAGGAATACTTTTCTTGCCTTCACCCGGCAACTTATACCTTCCTTGTCTTCACCCGGCAACTAAAGGAATACCTTTCTTGCCTTCATCCGGCAACTGAATGAATACCTTTCTTGCCTTCACCCGGCAACTGAAATAATACCTTCTTGTCTTCACCCGCCAACTAAAGGAATACCTTTCTTGTCTTCACCCGGCAACTAAAGGAATACCTTTCTTGCCTTCATCCGGCAACTGAATGAATACCTTTCTTGCCTTCACCCGGCAACTAAAGGAATACCTTTCTTGTCTTCACCCGGCAACTAAAGGAATACCTTTCTTGTCTTCACCCGGCAACTAAAGGAATACCTTTCTTGTCTTCACCCGGCAACTAAAGGAATACCTTTCTTGTCTTCACCCGGCAACTAAAGGAATACCTTTCTTGTCTTCACCCGGCAACTAAAGGAATACCTTTCTTGTCTTCACCCGGCAACTAAAGGAATACCTTTCTTGTCTTCACCCGGCAACTAAAGGAATACCTTTCTTGTCTTCACCCGGCAACTAAAGGAATACACCGGCCTATTCGCCGTCTGCAGCAGCGCTTTTGTATTTGCGGAATTCGGTCCAACAAATGCGACTTCAGAACCAGATTGTCCCATCTATCGATCCTTATTCACGTGGTCTGGCTGGTTAGTCTATTTCTATAGCATATACCAAGAAGTGTTCATACAATGATGGTTTCAGTAGCTTTAGTTATGCATGCACGTAGTTTACCCTCAACGGTTATCATAACTACTAGGTCTATGTTGTATAGAATGTATTGCAATATCCGACATGCACCTTCACATGTTGATATGGGGATATGAAGACTCTGGAGGTAGAGACGTTTCAAGATGTCGCTTTTTACAAGTCCCTCAGGGTGTCAGCTTCTCCAAGTCCTTCAAGATGTCGGTTTGTATAAGTCCCTCAAGATCGGTTTATACAAATCCCTCAAGATGCCAGTTTGTATAAGTCCCTCAAGATCGGTTTGTACAAATCCCTCAAGATGTCGGTTTGTATACGTCCCTCAAGATCGGTTTATACAAATCCCTCAAGATGTCGGTTTGTATAAGTCCCTCAAGATCGGTTAATACAAATCCCTCAAGATGTCGGTTTGTATACGTCCCTCAAGATCGGTTTGTACAAATCCCTCAAGATGTCGGTTTGTATATGTCCCTCAAGATCGGTTTGTACAAATCCCTCAAGATGTCAGCTTCTTCAAGTCCTTCAAGATGTCGGTTTGTAGAAGTCCCTCAAGATGTCTATTTTCAGCTGCCATGTGTTCTTTAACGTGCGCAGAGTACACTCGGAACTTCATACATTCCGCTGTTAGAACAGAGGAATAGACATCTGATCTCGCTACCCAGAGATTGGACAACGATACAAATACGAAGGAACAATTCCAACTGCCAGTGGCGAGATTCGAACTCGAGAGCTACTTGTCCTATGGTGGACTTATTACCTGCCTCGAGAGAAAACCAACCCTCGTGCAAGGAACAATACTCGACACAAATGTTGTTAAATGGGTTTGCGGTGGGGTGGGCAGGTGTGCAACGTGCAAATTAAAAATTTTTGATGACACACACATACACACGCACACACAAACACCCACCCACACACAAAATAGATGACTGTTGGGGTGGTAGCAATGCATGAGATTACTGCAGGAGGTGGCTGTGACTTGACCATAGCGTTGTATAAGATTAATGACAGGCAACAACGAAACTGATTGGTCTTGGAAGTTACAGTCAAGTAGATTAATGTTGAAGGGTACTATAATTGGCATTGAAGTTGAAGGGTACTATAATTGGCATTGAAGTTGAAGGGTACTATTATTGGCATTTAAGTTGAAGGGTACTATAATTGGCATTAATGTTGACGGGTACTATTATTGGCATTTAAGTTGAAGGGTACTATAATTGGCATTGAAGTTGAAGGGTACTATAATTGGCATTAATGTTGAAGGGTACTATTATTGGCATTGAAGTTGAAGGGTACTATAATTGGCATTACTGTTTGAAAGTATACTAACCGGAATTAATGCTGGACGGTACAATAATTGGCATTAAATGTTGGACGGTACAATAATGGCATTAATGTTATACGGTACAATAATTGGCATTAATTGTGGACGGTACAATAATGGCATTAATGTTATACGGTACAATACCTGGCATTAATGTTGGACGGTACAATACCTGGCATTAATATTGGACGGTACAATACCTGGCATTAATATTGGACGGTACAATACCTGGCATTAATGTTGGACGGTACAATACCTGGCATTAATGTTGGACGGTACAATAATTGGCATTAAATGTTGAACGGTACAATACCTGGCATTAATGTTGGACGGTACAATAATTGGCATTAAATGTTGAACGGTACAATACCTGGCATTAATGCTGGACGGTACAATAATTGGCATTAAATGTTGGACGGTACAATAATTGGCATTAATGTTGGACGGTACAATAATGGCATTAATGTTAGACGGTACAATAATGGCATTAATGTTGGTCGGTACAATAATGGCATTAATGTTAGACGGTACAATACCTGGCATTAATATTGGACGGTACAATACCTGGCATTAATGTTGGACGGTACAATACCTGGCATTAATGTTGGAGGTAGTACGTGAGTCAGCGTTAGCATACGACATGTAAGTAGATTAGCTCCAGCCTGCATCAATGAAATGTGAGAACACCAACCAAAAGAATGAATTGACCAGTTACTAAAATGTCAAAGTATTTGGAATTTAGAAATGAAACGAGCAAGAAACCAAAAAATCAAACAATTGCTAACAGGAGATGAAACGAGCCAGTGTAACAAAGAAACATAAAGTAGAAGTATAGCTAGGTGTGATAATTGATGGAGAGAAGACAACTGTAATTAAGTCAAGTACAAGTTAAGGAGAATACCAGCATACTATTTGACCGATGAGTGGATCGATAACATTGAAGGTAAGGTGGGGAGAGGAAAATCACATGAGATGTGATATCACATGTACATGAAAGCACAAAAGATGTGGTAGTTTGACTAAAAATAATAGGTATGGCGATAAGTGATGGTCTAACAAAGGTAGTGATAGGTCGCGCCATGGACAGGGCATTGTCGTTTAGAGAAAACGAGTGGGAAGGGGGAGAAAGAAACGAGAGAAATGGTCGTAGATTGTGGGAGGTCAGTGATGGTAATGTGTTGTGTGGAGGTCAGTGATGGGGATGTGTTGTGGGAGGTCAGTGATGGTGATGTGTTGTGTGGAGGTCAGTGATGGTGATGTGTTGTGTGGAGGTCAGTGATGGTGATGTGTTGTGTGGAGGTCAGTGATGGTGATGTGTTGTGTGGAGGTCAGTGATGGTGATGTGTTGTGTGGAGGTCAGTGATGGTGATGTGTTGTGTGGAGGTCAGTGATGGTGCTGTGTTGTGTGGAGGTCAGTGATGGTGATGTGGTGTGTGGAGGTCAGTGATGGTGATGTGTTGTGTGGAGGTCAGTAATGGTGATGTGTTGTGTGGAGGTCAGTGATGGTGATGTGTTGTGTGGAGGTCAGTGATGGTGATGTGTTGTGTGGAGGTCAGTGATGGTGATGTGTTGTGTGGAGGTCAGTGACGGTGATGTGGTGTGTGGAGGTCAGTGATGGTGATGTGTTGTGTGGAGGTCAGTGATGGTGATGTTTTGTGTGGAGGTCAGTGATGGTGATGTGTTGTGTGGAGGTAAGTGATGGTGCTGTGTTGTGTGGAGGTCAGTGATGGAGATGTGTTGTGTGGAGGTCAGTGATGGTGATGTGTTGTGTGGAGGTCAGTGATGGTGATGTGTTGTGTGGAGGTCAGTGATGGTGATGTGTTGTGTGGAGGTCAGTGATGGTGATGTGTTGTGTGGAGGTCAGTGATGGTGATGTGTTGTGTGGAGGTCAGTGTTGGTGATGTGTTGTGGGAGGTCAGTGATGGTGATGTGTTGTGGGAGGTCAGTGATGGTGATGTGTTGTGTGGAGGTCAGTGATGGTGATGTGTTGTGTGGAGGTCAGTGTTGGTGATGTGTTGTGGGAGGTCAGTGATGGTGATGTGTTGTGTGAATAACGCGTGGTTCTATTCTTGTGTTGATTTCCGTAACTAGCTGTTGATCTGGGGGAACAGCCCTGTTTTTGCTTGTGCTTGTGCTGATTTATATGACTAATTGTCAAACTATCATTCTGGGCTATCTTCATATATTAATTATAGTTCCACCGATGAACTGAAATTTCATTATTTTTCAAACGATCCTATAGCTCTGTCTCCGAGAGAGATCCAACACTTGAGCTCTCAACTTCTGGGAAACCCCGAACAATCTCCTCTGCTCATATTCATCTGATGCAAAATTCTCCTTATTTCAAATCATAATGTTGTTGGATATCAGTGTCTTTTCTTTGCGTCTACCAGATGACTAAAGGAATAGTTATGCCTCTTAGTTGTCTGTCATTGAAAGGAAATTGCGTGGGCATAAATACGCTGTGCTGACGTTTGCTGTAACACTGTGATATAACTACCTTCCTGTCCAACACATTCGACTCCGACATGGCGTTACACGGTTGCCTTCCCTGTCGATCTCTACTCACTAGACCAGACTAGAGTGGTTAGCTTGTTACTGGAGGCACCGCAAAGAGGTGGAGTCGGTTCTGGATAGTTCTGATCCACCGATCTGGAGCAAGCCATTAGCTATGAATCGTTGACAGCTTTCAACTAGGTTGCTGTCGAGCGGCTCTGCCTCCAGTACTCGATCATAGTGTCAGTTTTTCAACACAAACAAGGAAGTCACCAGAAGATCAGATATCGCCAAAATCAATTAAGAAGTGAAAAGACATTGGAAACGGCTAGGCCACGTTCTACAAATGGAACGAAAAAGGCATCCGCACCTAGACCTTAACATGGGCACCACCTAGCACACGAAGAAAAGGCGGACCATTGGGGACATTGCGATGAACCAAACATGATGAAATGAGAGAGGCTTCAGGTACTGGTGAGAGTTGTCCATGCTTGCTCCAGACCGGATTGGGTGGAGATCTCGTGTGAGTTCCCTAAGCTCCGACCCAGAGTTCACAGGATTCAGAAGAATAATAAATTGTCAGCGATGTGAATAAGGCTCTAAACAAAGATCCGACGTTTCCATCTCAAGGGTCTTCGACCTTGGCGAAAACAAACAAAAACACAAACAAAACACAAACAAAACAAAAGCAAGTGATTCAAAATCTGAAGAAGTCTAAATACTATGGCGCTCACTGTTCCTATTGATTTTTAAGGATTCAAACACACACACACGCACGCACACACACACACCAGAAGTGATAACGGTCTTGCGGCGGAAGTAGTAGTTGTAGTAAAAGTGGTGACTGTAGCAGTTGTAGTAAAAGTAGTGACTGTAGTAGTTGTAGTAGGAGTGGTGACTGTAGTAGTAGTGGTAATTGTAGTAGTAGTAGTAGTAGTGATAGTAGTAGTAGTATAGCAATAGTAGTAGCAGTAAGCACTGTAGATAGAAGATTGTGGAAATGATATGATCTCCTACGCCAACCGGTATGGCACATGATGATGATGAAGATGAGTAGTAGTAATACTAATGGTAATAGCGGGGAGGGTAGTAGTAGCAGTACTAACAATGTACCGTAACAAAAAAAAAAAAGAAAGAATAATTATTTGCCAACATGAATAGAAACGTGCAAACAACTCTGGCCGGGTAAAACAGAGAGTTCCCAGGGATAACATGTCCCGAGAGGCCGTCCACGGGCAACATCTGGCGTCTGATCGAGTTCGGCGGTGAAGTTCGATTGTTCGAGAATTATCTGTGCCCGGATCAATGGCAGTTAACGATTTTTGATCACAGGTGTGGGGGGCAGATCGTGAACCGAGCGGAGAACGAGTGCGAGACAGATGTGCGATTTGATGTACATGAATTGTGGAGAGAAAATTCGCATGTTGTTGCCTGCCAGGTAGTTGTGTAACAGTCGTTATGTAACCTCTCTCTCTCTCTCCTATGGACATACAAACATAACCTCTCTCTCTCTCTCCTACGGACAAACAAACATAAATCTATCTAAAAGTAAAGCGTGGCACGCGGCATATTCTACTGGCGTTGAGAAGTGAAGTAGTAAACTATACTGTACTAGGCTAAACATTCTGAAAGTGAGTGGCCAGTGCTCTTACTCGCTGTTGTTTGTGTTTTCCAATTCACTATCACTACGCCATTGCAACTTATTGATAACTTGAAAGATAGAAGATAAATGAGTAGAGGCAAACACACACACACCCTGTGTGTGAGAGAGAGACAGAGTGAGAGAGACATATAGCAGAAAGAAAGAGCAAGAAAGTTAACAGTTGGAAGACAAAGAAAATAAGTCTAAAAGAGAAAAAAGAGACATAAAGCAAGCAAATGAGAGATTGGAGAGACATAAGAAGAAATCGGGAGAATAAGGGCGAGGGAGAGACAGAAATAAAGAAAGTGAGAGAGAATGTGACAGAAAGAAACTGAGGAAAATAACAGAGAGCACAGATTGGGAAATACTAAAAACAAACAAAAACACATAAGAAAATAGCAAAATGGAAGATATAAAAGAAATATATACATCTACATATATATATATATAAGTTTACCAACAGAGTATACACCCACATATAGAATATGGATCATCCGCATTGTGCTCAGCATCAAACACCACACTGCAAGAACTGGATAAAGTACAAAACCAGGCACTTAGGGTCATCACAGGAGCAATGAAATCAACACCAATATTGGAGATGGAGAAATTGTGGAGGATACTAGCATTGAGAGAACGGAGGGACACAAAGGTGCTGATACATGCAGAAAAATTTGCATGCATGCTCAGACATCCAATGAAGGACCGATTCCAAAATCTTGCATTGGGACGACTTAAGAGAAGCAGTTTTATCCACCAAGCCAAGCGTATTAGTAGACAAACACCAGACATGCCAAGAGTTGTTAAACCCCTTCTGCCCATACCAGAGCATACTCCCTGGGCAGAGGAATCAGGATTATCAGTTCAAATACGGACAGAAGTGAAAGGAATAGTTGACAAAGAAGAACAGAATAGTCTGCAGCTAAAAAAAATAACTCTCAGTTTCCTGGATGAAGAATACCCACAAGACCTATGGATTCGTGTGTACACAGATGGATCAGCACAGAATGCAGTAAAGAATGGGGGAGCAGGTGCATATATAGAGTACCCAAATAACACTAGGGATATGAATAAAATAGCAACAGGGAAATATTGTCACAATTATGATGCAGAATTACATGCAATAAAGTTGGCAATAGAAAAACTGCTGAACAGTAATCTTAGACCACATCCTGTAGTGTTTTTGACAGATGCAAGATCAGTACTCCAGGCACTACAATCCAGAAAATTACCACATCTGCAGACCTTATTGACTGAACTCAGCAAGCACCACAGGGTTGCCCTGCAGTGGATCCCATCTCACTGTGGAATACCAGGAAATGAGAAAGCAGATCAGTTGGCAAAGGAAGGTTCAACAGGCACACAACTAGATACACCGGTTGCATACTATCATAAGAAACAGATAATCAAATCAAACAGAGGACCACAAGCCCCAAATCAGGATGCCTTTCATAATATGAATAGATATGAACAAGTTATCACTATATGCCTCAGAACAGGACACAATCGACTCCATAGTCACATGTATACAAAATTCAAGATCGGCACATCAACTACTTATACATGTGGACAGGCGCCCCAGACTGCTGAACACATACTTCAAGATTGCACAGAATATAGTAGACTGAGGAAAATCCATTGACCCATAGATACAACATTACAGACAAAACTATATGGGCCACTGCAAGAATTACAAAAGACAGTAAAATTTATACAGGAAACGACATTGCAGATATAGACAATACTTCGGGCGAACGAAAGATATATATATATATAAGAGAGAGAGAGAGAGAGAGAGAGAGAGAGAGAGAGAGAGAGAGAGAGAGCCGTTAGCGATTTGACAGACGATTGGTAGCGAGCAATCATGGAAAGTCAG
Organism: Megaustenia siamemsis; assembly: GCA_032433765.1. Classification (NCBI taxonomy): domain Eukaryota; kingdom Metazoa; phylum Mollusca; class Gastropoda; order Stylommatophora; family Ariophantidae; genus Megaustenia; species Megaustenia siamemsis. Next base: position 28,548,543 of record JAVIAB010000008.1, read on the forward strand.
TAGTTTGGTAAAATATTAAAAAGCTGCTGTTGAATCTGCCAATAAAATAAATATGTGGCTACATCAATGAATGTAGAGAAACCTATTTATATCCTATTACGACGTACAGGGCTGGTAGCAGAAATGTACATTTGTATGTGTATGTCTACAACCCTTGAAACTGTTACCCATCCGGGCAAGGCCGTCAAACAATGCCCTATGTAGAGAGCGTAGGATTTCTCGAAGCGGACATTCCAGTGGTTCATTGATACTCGGCCTGAAATATCAGCCTGAAATCCTTCTCACCGAGGAGTAGCTGCGAGGGCGTTGCATGAAAGCTCACAAAATTAGCCAAGTGTAACAACGTCATATAATGTTGGTGTACGTATGTAAAAACAATGACAAGATTACCACAAACACGCAACTATTGTCTGTCTACCTAACAATGCATCTATAGGGTCTAGCGATTATCATTGTAAAAAAAAAAATAGTGAAACGAAAAATACTGAACACGATTTCTTCTTTTTTTTCTCTCTTCTCCTTCTCCTTCTTGAGTGTTCAGTTACCTGTGTTGAGCTTATTTCACAGCAAGGTCGCCTCGGTGACATTTGTCATTATGAGAACACGTGTAAACATGGACTAAATTGGGGTAAGGAGGGAGAGGGTGTGTACAAGAACTGATTCTATCTACACGTTCTTTGATTGATGACGGGAGCTGTTCTTTTGCAACCTAAGTCAAGTGTCGTGACGGGAGCAACCTAAGTCAAGTGTCGTGACGGGAGCAACCTAAGTCAAGTGTCGTGACGGGAGCAACCTAAGTCAAGTGTCGTGACGGGAGCAACCTAAGTCAAGTGTCGTGAGCTGGCAGATGTTGTTAGTCCGTGCCGCTGCATGATTCCTGTTACCACAGAATTCCATCACATTTTTGGTATTCCTCTGGTCCTGAAACCAAATTGTCAAAGAATGGTAGCCGATTCACACTATCACAAGATAGCTGTCCCATTTGATTCTCTATTGCTCTCTATGTCTTTGATGCAGATAAAGATTCAAACATTTATTTCTGACGTCATCACTTTACAGTCTTATCTTGACTATCGTCATTAATGGCTTTAATCATGAATCTCACCTCACAAGTTGTGACATCATTTGGGTCTGTGGTATGGATCATGTTTGACATGAAACCAGAGGGATGGCAGAAACATACCATTCATCATTTGGGAGTTTTGTTGCTGCATTGATATTTGAGTGTTTGAATAATGGCGACATTTGACAAGCCACTGTCCTGGCATCATGTTTCATTTAATTCTGGCAAGTTTTCCTCCGACTGTGACAACACTTACCAGGTCCCTGGACGTGTTCAGCTTTGTCAGTAGCGTAGTGGTAACGTGCTGGTTTAGTGCCGAAGAAAGCGTGGGTTCGAGCGCTGCTTGACGCTCTATAATTTGTCCACGAATGGATATCTTTCTTACTGAGTTGGGAAAGTACTAAGAGCGAGGAAGGGTTCAACGATGTGACACAGTGTAATGTGACACAGCGTAATGTGACACAACGTAATGTGACACAGCGTAATGTGACACAGCGTAATGTTACACAGCGTAATGTGACACATCGTAATGTGACACAGTGTAATGTGACACAGCGTAATGTGACACAGCGTAATGTGACACAGCGTAATGTGACACAGCGTAATGTGACACAGCGTAATGTGACACAGTGTAATGTGACACAGCGTAATGAAGTCTTATATTTCACTCACTTTGAAGATAAATGTCACCAGATGATGCATTAATTTCAAATGTTCGACCTGCTTATGTGTTTCCAGTTATCCAAGAAGGTATCGGATATCACTACCCGAGCTCCTGGATAGCCACGGACGGATTCCAGGCGAAAAAATTCCAACCGCATGTGGCGAGATTCGAACGTTCCAGTCATGAAGGCTGACGTCTTTTCTATACCCCCTTATTACAAATCCTATGATGAAGTTGTTAAACCGCGCAATAACTACACGACAAGGATGAGCCAGATTTGTTGAGCTCAGCCATGGACGAACAGACCTGACAACATGCAACATCATAAACCCAACAGATGTTCCATATAAAATGAGGCTTAATGAATGAAAACTTTCACAGTAGATCACGTGTACAGGATGTGCTCCTCTGGCATGTCTACACAACAATGTGCTAGAGGGGTCTGTGTGCCCAAAACCCCCAGAGATGTTCTAGTGGTAGAGGGGTCTGTGTGCCCAAAACCCCCAGAGATGTTCTAGTGGTAGAGGAGTCTGTGTGCCCAAAACCCTCAGAGATGTTCTAGTGGTAGAGGAGTCTGTGTGTCCAAAACCCCCAGAGATGTTCTAGTGGTAGAGGAGTCTGTGTGCCCAAAACCCTCAGAGATGTTCTAGTGGTAGAGGAGTCTGTGTGCCCAAAACCCTCAGAGATGTTCTAGTGGTAGAGGAGTCTGTGTGCCCAAAACCCTCAGAGATGTTCTAGTGGTAGAGGAGTCTGTGTGCCCAAAACCCCCAGAGATGTTCTAGTGGTAGAGGAGTCTGTGTGCCCAAAACCCTCAGAGATGTTCTAGTAGTAGAGGGGTCTGTGTGTCCAAAACCCCCAGAGATGTTCTAGTGGTAGAGGAGTCTGTGTGCCCAAAACCCCCAGAGATGTTCTAGTGGTAGAGGAGTCTGTGTGTCCAAAACCCCCAGAGATGTTCTAGTGGTAGAGGAGTCTGTGTGCCCAAAACCCTCAGAGATGTTCTAGTGGTAGAGGAGTCTGTGTGCCCAAAACCCCCAGAGATGTTCTAGTGGTAGAGGGGTCTGTGTGCCCAAAACCCCCAGAGATGTTCTAGTGGTAGAGGAGTCTGTGTGCTCAAAACCCCCAGAGATGTTCTAGTGGTAGAGGAGTCTGTGTGCCCAAAACCCCCAGAGATGTTCTAGTGGTAGAGGAGTCTGTGTGCCCAAAACCCCAAGAGATGTTCTAGTGGTAGAGGAGTCTGTGTGCCCAAAACCCTCAGAGATGTTCTAGTGGTAGAGGAGTCTGTGTGTCCAAAACCCCCAGAGATGTTCTAGTGGTAGAGGAGTCTGCGTGCCCAAAACCCTCAGAGATGTTCTAGTGGTAGAGGAGTCTGTGTGTCCAAAACCCCCAGAGATGTTCTAGTGGTAGAGGAGTCTGTGTGCCCAAAACCCTCAGAGATGTTCTAGTGGTAGAGGAGTCTGTGTGCCCAAAACCCTCAGAGATGTTCTAGTGGTAGAGGAGTCTGTGTGCCCAAAACCCTCAGAGATGTTCTAGTGGTAGAGGAGTCTGTGTGCCCAAAACCCCCAGAGATGTTCTAGTGGTAGAGGAGTCTGTGTGCCCAAAACCCCCAGAGATGTTCTAGTGGTAGAGGAGTCTGTGTGCCCAAAACCCTCAGAGATGTTCTAGTGGTAGAGGAGTCTGTGTGCCCAAAACCCCCAGAGATGTTCTAGTGGTACCAAAGCAACAAAGGGAATCACCTAGACTGGACAGGTCAAAGGGCTGGGACTAGGAAACGCAAGGCACTAACAAGTTTAAATCGGATATACTGGGCCATATGCCTAAAATAACAGTGCAACGTTATTCTCATGATGAAGACGACACAGTTTAGAAGAAAGCGACGATGTGCTCATCACATGGAGTCTCGCCAGGAGGCAAGAGTACCGGCCTGCCTTGAAAGGGCCCAACCAATGCTACTGGTGGTCATCTCCCTCTGTGCAGTGTACTGAAGGCACAGACAGAAAGGGCAACAGCTCCTGACCAAATAAACACAAGCTGTATGGAGATATCACCAGCCTTGATCTCATGACGAACAAGCTCTTGGCACTTGTTGACGTCTACAGGTGTACGCTGGCGGAGGAGAAGAAAATGCACAACCTGTCTTGAAAAGAACTGGCCGCATCGCCTCCAAAAGAGATGATTTAAAAAAGAGTATTTAAAAAGGGGAGTTATATGTCTGACGTAGCATATGACAGCATTGCCCATATTGTTTATATACCACCAAGACTTTAGGACCCATCCCTGTTGAGCACCCCGACCCTGTAGTAATCACAAGTAAACGTTGCAACAGGACACGGGGCCCCACTTTCTAGGTGTTGATGTCAACAGGATCACATGCCTCATTCGTTTCTATCATTCATCTGCAGTATCTTTCTGGTGATTGTGAAGAAGTGCAAAATGAAGAAAGGATTGGCCACCTATCTCGAATTCTGGAAGGAAGGGTGAAAGGAGCGAGAAGGAAAGGAAGGCAGAGAATGGGAACATAACATTAAAGAATGGACAGACCTCGACTTTGCAGAATCCATTAGAATGACTGAAGAATTAGTGAGAGAGAAAAACAGTGTTTTGACCATTTTTGAGTCGTCCTTACTCCCTATAAAATCCTACCCTCCCTTGAGTCAGCCTTACTCCCTATAAAATCCTACCATCCCTCGAGTCGTCCTTACTCCCTATAAAATCCTACCCTCCCTTGAGTCAGCCTTACTCCCTATAAAATCCTACCATCCCTCGTGTCGTCCTTACTCCCTATAAAATCCTACCCTCTCTCGAGTCGTCCTCACTCCTATAAAAGCCTACCCTTTCTCGAGTCGTCCTTACTCCTATAAAATCCTACCCTCCCTTGAGTCAGCCTTACTCCCTATAAAATCCTACCATCCCTCGTGTCGTCCTTACTCCCTATAAAATCCTACCATCCCTCGTGTCGTCCTCACTCCTATAAAATCCTACCCTCCCTCGTGTCGTCCTTACTCCTATAAAAGCCTACCCTCCCTCGAGTCGTCCTTACTCCCTATAAAATCCTACCCTCCCTTGAGTCAGCCTTACTCCCTATAAAATCCTACCATCCCTCGAGTCGTCCTTACTCCCTATAAAATCCTACCCTCCCTTGAGTCAGCCTTACTCCCTATAAAATCCTACCATCCCTCGTGTCGTCCTTACTCCCTATAAAATCCTACCCTCCCTTGAGTCGTCCTTACTCCCTATAAAAGCATACCCTCTCTCGAGTCGTCCTTACTCCTATAAAAGCCTACCCTCTCTCGAGTCGTCCTTACTCCTATAAAAGCCTACCCTCTCTCGAGTCGTCCTTACTCCCTATAAAAGCCTACCCTCCCTTGAGTCGTCCTCACTCCTATAAAAGCCTACCATCCCTCGAGTCGTCCTTACTCCTATAAAAGCCTACCCTCTCTCGAGTCGTCCTTACTCCTATAAAAGCCTACCCTCTCTCGAGTCGTCCTTACTCCTATAAAAGCCTACCCTCTCTCGAGTCGTCCTCACTCCTATAAAAGCCTACCATCCCTCGAGTCGTCCTTACTCCTATAAAAGCCTACCCTCTCTCGAGTCGTCCTTACTCCTATAAAAGCCTACCATCCTTCGTGTCGTCCTTACTCCCTATAAAAGCCTACCCTCTCTCGAGTCGTCCTCACTCCTATAAAAGCCTACCATCCCTCGAGTCGTCCTTACTCCTATAAAATCCTACCTCCCTCGTGTCGTCCTTACTCCTATAAAAGCCTACCATCCCTCGAGTCGTCCTTACTCCTATAAAAGCCTACCATCCCTCGAGTCGTCCTCACTCCTATAAAAGCCTACCATCCCTCGAGTCGTCCTTACTCCTATAAAAGCCTACCATCCCTCGAGTCGTCCTTACTCCTATAAAAGCCTACCCTCTCTCGAGTCGTCCTTACTCCTATAAAAGCCTACCCTCTCTCGAGTCGTCCTTACTCCTATAAAAGCCTACCCTCTCTCGAGTCGTCCTCACTCCTATAAAAGCCTACCATCCCTCGAGTCGTCCTTACTCCTATAAAAGCCTACCCTCTCTCGAGTCGTCCTTACTCCTATAAAAGCCTACCATCCTTCGTGTCGTCCTTACTCCCTATAAAAGCCTACCCTCTCTCGAGTCGTCCTCACTCCTATAAAAGCCTACCATCCCTCGAGTCGTCCTTACTCCTATAAAAGCCTACCCTCTCTCGAGTCGTCCTTACTCCTATAAAAGCATACCCTCTCTCGAGTCGTCCTCACTCCTATAAAAGCCTACCATCCCTCGAGTCGTCCTTACTCCTATAAAAGCCTACCCTCTCTCGTGTCGTCCTTACTCCTATAAAAGCCTACCATCCCTCGAGTCGTCCTTACTCCCTATAAAAGCCTACCCTCTCTCGAGTCGTCCTCACTCCTATAAAAGCCTACCCTCCCTTGAGTCAGCCTTACTCCGTATAAAATCCTACCCTCCCTTGAGTCGTCCTTACTCCCTATAAAAGCCTACCATCCCTCGTGTCGTCCTTACTCCTATAAAAGCCTACCATCCCTCGTGTCGTCCTTACTCCCTATAAAAGCCTACCATCCTTCGTGTCGTCCTTACTCCTATAAAAGCCTACCCTCCCTCGAGTCGTCCTTACTCCCTATAAAAGCCTACCATCCCTCGAGTCGTCCTTACTCCCTATAAAAGCCTACCCTCCCTCGTGTCGTCCTTACTCCTATAAAAGCCTACCATCCCTCGTGTCGTCCTTACTCCTATAAAAGCCTACCATCCCTCGTGTCGTCCTTACTCCCTATAAAAGCCTACCATCCTTCGTGTCGTCCTTACTCCTATAAAAGCCTACCCTCCCTCGAGTCGTCCTTACTCCCTATAAAAGCCTACCATCCCTCGAGTCGTCCTTACTCCTATAAAAGCCTACCCTCCCTCGAGTCGTCCTTACTCCCTATAAAAGCCTACCATCCCTCGAGTCGTCCTTACTCCTATAAAAGCCTACCCTCCCTCGAGTCGTCCTTACCCCTATAAAAGCCTACCCTCTCTCGAGTCGTCCTTACCCCTATAAAAGCCTACCCTCCCTCGAGTCGTCCTTACCCCTATAAAAGCCTACCCTCCCTCGAGTCGTCCTTACTCCTATAAAAGCCTACCATCCCTCGAGTCGTCCTTACTCCCTATAAAAGCCTACCCTCCCTCGAGTCGTCCTTACTCCTATAAAAGCCTACCCTCCCTCGAGTCGTCCTTACCCCTATAAAAGCCTACCCTCTCTCGAGTCGTCCTTACTCCTATAAAAGCCTACCCTCCCTCGAGTCGTCCTCACCCCTATAAAAGCCTACCCTCCCTCGAGTCGTCCTTACTCCTATAAAAGCCTACCCTCCCTCGAGTCGTCCTTACCCCTATAAAAGCCTACCATCCCTCGTGTCGTCCTTACTCCTATAAAAGCCTACCCTCCCTCGAGTCGTCCTTACTCCTATAAAAGCCTACCCTCCCTCGAGTCGTCCTTACTCCTATAAAAGCCTACCCTCCCTCGAGTCGTCCTTACTCCTATAAAAGCCTACCCTCCCTCGAGTCGTCCTTACTCCTATAAAAGCCTACCATCCCTCGTGTCGTCCTTACTCCCTATAAAAGCCTACCATCCTTCGTGTCGTCCTTACTCCTATAAAAGCCTACCCTCCCTCGAGTCGTCCTTACTCCCTATAAAAGCCTACCATCCCTCGAGTCGTCCTTACTCCTATAAAAGCCTACCCTCCCTCGAGTCGTCCTTACTCCCTATAAAAGCCTACCATCCCTCGAGTCGTCCTTACTCCTATAAAAGCCTACCCTCCCTCGAGTCGTCCTTACTCCTATAAAAGCCTACCCTCCCTCGAGTCGTCCTTACTCCCTATAAAAGCCTACCCTCCCTCGAGTCGTCCTTACTCCTATAAAAGCCTACCCTCCCTCGAGTCGTCCTTACTCCCTATAAAAGCCTACCATCCCTCGAGTCGTCCTTACTCCTATAAAAGCCTACCCTCCCTCGAGTCGTCCTTACTCCTATAAAAGCCTACCCTCCCTCGAGTCGTCCTTACTCCTATAAAAGCCTACCCTCCCTCGAGTCGTCCTTACTCCCTATAAAAGCCTACCATCCCTCGAGTCGTCCTTACTCCTATAAAAGCCTACCATCCCTCGAGTCGTCCTTACTCCTATAAAAGCCTACCCTCCCTCGAGTCGTCCTTACTCCCTATAAAAGCCTACCATCCCTCGAGTCGTCCTTACTCCTATAAAAGCCTACCATCCCTCGAGTCGTCCTTACTCCTATAAAAGCCTACCCTCCCTCGAGTCGTCCTTACTCCCTATAAAAGCCTACCATCCCTCGAGTCGTCCTTACTCCTATAAAAGCCTACCCTCCCTCGAGTCGTCCTTACTCCCTATAAAAGCCTACCATCCCTCGAGTCGTCCTTACTCCTATAAAAGCCTACCCTCCCTCGAGTCGTCCTTACCCCTATAAAAGCCTACCCTCCCTCGAGTCGTCCTTACCCCTATAAAAGCCTACCCTCCCTCGAGTCGTCCTTACCCCTATAAAAGCCTACCCTCCCTCGAGTCGTCCTTACCCCTATAAAAGCCTACCCTCCCTCGAGTCGTCCTTACTCCTATAAAAGCCTACCCTCCCTCGAGTCGTCCTTACCCCTATAAAAGCCTACCCTCCCTCGAGTCGTCCTTACCCTATAAAAGCCTACCCTCCCTCGAGTCGTCCTTACTCCTATAAAAGCCTACCATCCTTCGTGTCGTCCTTACTCCCTATAAAAGCCTACCATCCCTCGAGTCGTCCTTACTCCTATAAAAGCCTACCATCCCTCGTGTCGTCCTTACTCCCTATAAAAGCCTACCATCCTCGTGTCGTCCTTACCCCTATAAAAGCCTACCATCCCTCGAGTCGTCCTTACTCCTATAAAAGCCTACCATCCCTCGTGTCGTCCTTACTCCCTATAAAAGCCTACCATCCCTCGTGTCGTCCTTACTCCCTATAAAAGCCTACCATCCCTCGTGTCGTCCTTACTCCTATAAAAGCCTACCCTCCCTCGAGTCGTCCTTACCCCTATAAAAGCCTACCATCCCTCGAGTCGTCCTTACTCCCTATAAAAGCCTACCATCCCTCGAGTCGTCCTTACTCCCTATAAAAGCCTACCCTCCCTTGAGTCGTCCTTACTCCCTATAAAAGCCTACCCTCCCTCGAGTCGTCCTCACTCCTATAAAAGCCTACCCTCCCTCGAGTCGTCCTTACTCCTATAAAAGCCTACCATCCTCGAGTCGTCCTTACTCCCTATAAAAGCCTACCCTCCCTCGAGTCGTCCTTACTCCTATAAAAGCCTACCCTCCCTCGAGTCGTCCTTACTCCTATAAAAGCCTACCATCCCTCGAGTCGTCCTTACTCCCTATAAAAGCCTACCCTCCTTGAGTCGTCCTTACTCCTATAAAAGCCTACCCTCCCTCGAGTCGTCCTTACTCCTATAAAAGCCTACCCTCCCTCAAGTCGTCCTTACTCCCTATAAAAGCATACCCTCCCTCGAGTCGTCCTTACTCCCTATAAAAGCATACCCTCCCTCGAGTCGTCCTTACTCCCTATAAAAGCCTACCCTCCCTGAGTCGTCCTCACTCCTATAAAAGCCTACCCTCCCTTGAGTCGTCCTTACTCCCTATAAAAGCCTACCCTCCCTCGAGTCGTCCTCACTCCTATAAAAGCCTACCCTCCCTTGAGTCGTCCTAACTCCCTATAAAAGCCTACCCTCCCTTGAGTCGTCCTCACTCCTATAAAAGCCTACCCTCCCTCGAGTCGTCCTCACTCCTATAAAAGCCTACCATCCCTTGAGTCGTCCTTACTCCTATAAAAGCCTACCCTCCCTCGAGTCGTCCTTACTCCCTATAAAAGCCTACCCTCCCTTGAGTCGTCCTTACTCCTATAAAAGCCTACCCTCCCTTGAGTCGTCCTTACTCCTATAAAAGCCTACCCTCCCTTGAGTCGTCCTTACTCCTATAAAAGCCTACCCTCCCTTGAGTCGTCCTTACTCCTATAAAAGCCTACCATCCCTCGAGTCGTCCTTACTCCCTATAAAAGCCTACCCTCCCTCGAGTCGTCCTTACTCCCCCATAAAGCCCATGCTCACACCGCCCACACATTTTCTTCCTTCTACCTCTCTCTCTACACCAAAACCCAACTCCTCTCCCCCACCCACCCTCTCTTCATGTCTTTCTTTCCTCCCTCCCCTCCTCCCGAATATTCTCTCCGGTGTATATTTCACTGGTTAAGAAAATGTAACTTAATGAACACCAGCGCGACCTGTCTCCCGTCATAACCCGCTTCCAGCATAAATCAGAGGACAAGCATTTGTGTCCTAAACCAGGCGAGAACCGATATCAGTTCGGCGGTAAACCAATAGCCTTGTCCAAATGCTGAGAGTCGGTTCTTTTCATGGGTAGTCAGGCGAAAAGGAAACATCCCTGATCGCGCCACCCAGTGTCAATATTATTATGTCTTGTGTGTCCTACTGGGGGCGGTTGGGGCAACTTTTGGTACAATATGAATGGGTACAGTCATTTTGTTTCTGAACTAAACGGAAGAGTAGATTTGATATATTAAAATGGGTACAGCTAATGTGGTTTTTGCACAAAAAGGAAGGAATGATTTGATACATTAAAATGGGTCGTCATTTTGTTTCTGAACTAAAAGAAAGAGTAGATTTAATAGGAAGGGAAGATTTGATACATTAAAATGGGTACAGCTAATGTGGTTTTTTGAACTAAAAGGAAGGGAAGATTTGATACATTAAAATGGGTACAGCTAATGTGGTTTTTTTGAACTAAAAGGAAGGGAAGATTTCATACATTAAAATGGGTACAGCTAATGTGGTTTTTGAACTAAATAAAAGGAAGGGAAGATTTGATACATTATACAGAAATGGGGTTTGTGAACTAAAATAATAGATTTCCCGACGATCACTCTTATTCGACTTTCCTCCTTTAAAGCAGCAACGAACGGCTGACCATTTGCAGCCATGTCACTGTAGCAGGTCAATGCCGGTCAACGAGAGACGGATCGTTGCTGGACCCGGTCACATTGTGCAACAGTCACCACGAATGTGTTTAATATGGAAACATAAATATAGAATTGTATATAGCAGCTTTAGGAAACATAAATATAGAATTGTATATAGCAGCTTTAGGAAACATAAATATAATTGTATATAGCAGCTTTAAGAAACATAAATATAGAATTGTATATAGCAGCTTTAAGAAACATAAATATAGAATTGTATATAGCAGCTTTAAGAAACATAAATATAGAATGGTATATAACAGCTTTAGGAAACATAAATATAGAATTGCAGCTTTAGGAAACATAAATATAAAATCGTATATAGCAGCTTTAGGAAACATAAATATATAATTGTATATAGCAGCTTTAAGAAACATAAATATAAAATTGTATACAACAGCTTTAGGAAACATAAATATAGAATTGTATATAACAGCTTTCATCATCATCATCATCATCAAGTACCGGGTCTGCTGGCGTAGGTGATCATGTCTCTCCACATCATGTTCTGTATAGGCTTTTTTTTAAAAAATCATCATGAAGTTATAGCCACGTCACTCTTATTACACCCCAGTCCCCCTTCCCTAATGTTATTCACACTATATGTTATTAATCGGACAGGTGTGTACAAACAAAGGGACAGAATCTATCCAAACAGAGTGAACTATTTTGTATGTTTCGTATTTTCAAGACAAAGTACCCACGGATTTCCCATGACAATTCCAGCGAGTGGTGAAACAAATTCAAAATATATATTTGACATTATATATATCTACAACAATACTTAATGAAATAGACATGACACGCAAAAAAATATGGATTAGATATGAATATAAAAAAGACTAAAATTATTATCATAAATAAAGAAAATACTCAAAACTCACACGTGGATATCAAATTGAAGGAATAGAACTGGAGACAGATCATAACTACAACTACCTTGGACATACTATAACTAACCAGTGATGGAAAATGTAAAACTGAAATAAACAAAAGAATAGGTACGGCAAAAAAGTAATTTTAATGTTATGAAGAATATGCTAACATCAAAACAAGTAACACCAGTGCTAAAACTATGAATAGCAAAATGGTATAACTTCTCAACATTCCTATATGGTGCAGAAACATGGACATTAGGCAAGAAAACAAACCAGAGAATTGAAGCCTTTGAAGTGTGGTTTTTATAGTATAGAAGTATAGAAGAATAGGTAGAATTAGATGGAAGGAAAAGAAAACAAACGATGAAGTCCTAAAACAACTAAAATGAAAAGAGAACTACTAAGCACAATTCAAACAAGACAAATGCGATTTTTGGGCCATGTTAAAAGACACAACAGCCTACTAAAAGTAATCTTGGAGGGGAAAATACAGTATGAAATAGGCAGAGGTAGACCAAGACTAACATGGTCGAGTAACATCAAAAGATGGACAAATCAGCCTATGACAACCTGGACCATCAAAGCAAGAGACAGAGCAGAATGGCGCTTCATGGTAGCCAACCTTCGTTGCGGAGATGGCACTCGATGATGATTTGACACTGTCTGGTCTCATACAACTTGTAGACTTCTGGGACATACGCTGACATGAATGTCATCAAGTGTACTGTCTTTACGAACGATAGTAAAGTTAACAGGTGACACAGATGGGAAACATCGACTGCGATCGAACGCGAAGGTACCAACAAAATAAGTGAAAAGTGGATTGTTTGAAAGTGAGATCCCACAAGAATAGTGCATTGGTTGCACATTTTTGTTGGATTGGATGGGAAAAGAAATGAGATTTAACTTGTCACGGATGAGTCGGATATAAATAATATCTTGGAATCATTTCAAATGATGACGTCAAGCAGGGGAAGAGACACCTAGTCGGAAGTAACATAGACTGCTGCTTTATTAGACGAGTCAATGCAGCAGGAGGTCGACGCTTGGGAGGCATGACCCAGGCGGACCCACCTCTCTTAGAGTGTCAAGAAACACTTGCTCGACGGGAAAATAACTTCTGATGATCAGATTGCCTCCTGCTGCGAAGCTCTGTGTAAAGAAGTTCTATTACTGAGGGCAGATATTCTATTAATGAGGGCAGATATTCTATTTATGAGGGCAGATATTCTATTTATGAGAGCAGATATTCTATTACTGAGGGCATATATTCTATTTATGAGGGCACATATTCTATTTATGAGGGCAGATATTATATTAATGAGGTCAGATATTCTATTTATGAGGGCATATATTCTCTGTGTAAAGAAGTTCTATTACTGAGGGCAGATATTCTATTTATGAGGACATATATTCTCTGTGTAAAGAAGTTCTATTACTGAGGGCAGATATTCTATTTATGAGGGCAGATATTCTATTTATGAGGGCATATATTCTCTGTGTAAATAAGTTATATTACTGAGGGCAGATATTCTATTTATGAGGGCAGATATTCTATTTATGATGGCATATATTCTCTGTGTAAAGAAGTTCTATTACTGAGGGCAGATATTCTATTTATGAGGGCAGATATTCTATTTATGAGGGCAAATATTCTCTGTGTAAAGAAGTTCTATTACTGATGGCAGATATTCTATTTATGAGGGCAGATATTCTATTTATGAGGGCATATATTCTCTGTGTAAAGAAGTTCTATTACTGATGGCAGATATTCTATTTATGAGACATACATTCTCTGTGTAAAGAAGTTATATTACTGAGGGCAGATATTCTCCGTGTAAAGAGTTCTATTACTGAGGGCAGATATTATCCGTGTAAAGAAGTTCTATTACTGAGGGCAGATATTCTCCGTGTAAAGAAGTTCTATTACTGAGGGCAGATATTCTCTGTGTAAAGAAGTTCTGTTACTGAGGGCAGATATTCTCTGTGTAAAGAAGTTCTATTACTGAGGGCAGATATTCTCCGTGTAAAGAAGTTCTATTACTGAGGGCAGATATTCTCTGTGTAAAGTTCTATTACTGAGGGCAGATATTCTATTTTCTTAAGAAGCTCGCATTTGTTTGTTTGCGGTCGAGCGTCAGCCACTGTCACAGCTACTGTTTTTGCATCTTGGTAACTTGTACCCCTATTGGCCACTGTTGGGGAATCTGTTGATTTTCTGCCTACGCATAGTAAACATCCATTATAAGGAAGGTGTGAGAGGCAAATTTACTTTCTCAAATTTACCCCGGGGTGTTGCCTATCCTTCCAATGTCAGTTGTTATTGTTTCCTCTCGACGTAGACATCAAACGCGACGTTTCATTATTTGTCTCCAATAGGACTAGGCACTTGATATCCCATCTACGTGGAAATCATGAATTACAGCGTACAAAAAATACCATGACTACGTCTACTAATTATTATCATTACAATAAGTGGGACAAAAATCGATGTGCCATAGTAATTCACTCATAAAATACCAAATTTAATCGATTGCCACACCTTATAAGACTCCAAACTAAATTGCGTTGAAGTGAGAGACAGTACCTTACTAGGACGCTACAAGAACCTAAAAGTAGAAACACATTCTTGGCGTTCACGCTTGAGTGATTGAAGAATGCACAGATTGAATCAATGGATAACAGAAGCACGAGGCGACGCGTGGTTTGGTGGCTGCACCCAGGAATTGGGGGCCATTCTTTTGGTAGCAAGTATCATTATGAGATATCTGGATATGTACGGAAATATGAGATTGAAGGTTGGGGTTGGGGTAGGGGCATCAAACAATTAGAAGATAAGGGTTTGATGGATTAACATGAGAAGGTGAGACAACATGAGAAATGGAAAGAAAGTAGGGGATTAAATGTACAAAGTAAACAGAAACAAAGCATAGCAGCACGGCGTTGACCGTAGACAGGTATAAAGCCAGACAGGTACAGAATAGAAAGAAGAGCTAGACAAGTACAGAGTAGACAATATAATCAGGTTGGCACAGAGTAGACAATATAGCCAGGTTGGCACAGAGTAGACAATACAGCCAGGTTGGCACAGAGTAGACAATATAATCAGGTTGGCACAGAGTAGACAATATAGCCAGGTTGGCACAGAGTAGACAATACAGCCAGATTGGCACAGAGTAGACAATATAGCCAGGTTGGCGCAGAGTAGACAATATAATCAGGTTGGCACAAGGTAGACAATATAATCAGGTTGGCACAGAGTAGACAATATAGTCAGGTTGGTACAGAGTAGACAATATAATCAGGTTGGCACAGAGTAGACAATATAGCCAGGTTGGCACAGAGTAGACAATATAATCAGGTTGGCACAGAGTAGACAATATAGCCAGGTTGGCACAGAGTAGACAATACAGCAATATAGTCAGGTTGGCACAGAGTAGACAATACAGTCAAGTTGGTACAGAGTAGACAATATAGTCAAGTTGGTACAGAGTAGACAATATAGTCAGGTTGGTACAGAGTAGACAATATAGTTAAGTTGGTACAGAGTAGACAACATAGTCAAGTTGGTACAGAGTAGACAATATAGTCAAGTTGGTACAGAGTAGACAATATAGTCAAGTTGGTACAGAGTAGACAATATAGTTAAGTTGGTACAGAGTAGACAATATAGTCAAGTGAGTAGACAATATAGTTAAGTTGGTACAGAGTAGACAATATAGTCAAGTTGGTACAGAGTAGACAATATAGTCAAGTTGGTACAGAGTAGACAATATAGTCAGGTTGGCACAGAGTAGACAATATAGTCAAGTTGGTACAGAGTAGACAATATAGCCAGGTTGGCACAGAGTAGACAATACAGCAATATAGCCAGGTTGGCACAGAGTAGACAATACAGCAATATAGTCAGGTTGGCACAGAGTAGACAATATAGTCAAGTTGGTACAGAGTAGACAATATAGTCAGGTTGGCACAGAGTAGACAATATAGTCAGGTTGGCACAGAGTAGACAATATAGTCAAGTTGGTACAGAGTAGACAATATAGTCAGGTTGGCACAGAGTAGACAATATAGCCAGGTTGGCACAGAGTAGACAATACAGCAATATAGTCAGGTGGCACAGAGTAGACAATATAGTCAAGTTGGTACAGAGTTCACAATATAGTCAGGCTTGTACAGAGTAGACAATATAGCCAGGTTGGTACAGAATAGACAATATAGCCAGGTTGGTACATAATAGACAATATAGTCAAGTTGGTACAGATTAGACAATATAGTCAGGTTGGCACAGATTAGACAATATAGTCAAGTTGGTACAGAGTAGACAATATAGTCAGGTTGTCACAGAGTAGACAATATAGTCAGGTTGTCACAGAGTAGACAATATAGTCAGGTTGGTACAGAGTTCATAATATAGTCAGGTTTGTACATAGTAGACAATATAGCCAGGTTTGTACAGAGTAGACAATATAGTCAGGTTGTCACAGAGTAGACAATATAGTCAGGTTGGTACAGAGTTCATAATATAGTCAGGTTTGTACAGAGTAGACAATATAGCCAGGTTTGTACAGAATAGACAATATAGCCAGGTTGGTACAGAGTAGACAATATAGCCAGGTTGGTACAGAGTAGACAATATAGCCAGGTTTGTACAGAGTAGACAATATAAGATGATACGGCTATTCGTACGGTTTTGGGCATCTATTAGATCGTATGACAAAAGAAAAAAGTTGGCAAACGTTGCGAATTGCAACAAGCAATGGGAGTACATGATGATCTTGTTAAGGCGAGCAGAATGAAATGACTAGACCACGTACCTCGATCGTCTGGCCTGGTAAAGAAAGTTCTGCAAGCAACTGCGAAATGAGCGAATAGGAGAGGTAGATAGAGAAAGTGATAGGCAGATAAGAGCAAAGATTCGACAGACCTCGACGTTACAGAGTACCAAAGAATCAATGAAGATAAGAGATATATGGAGAAGACTAAATCTGGCAGTAAGGCCCCAACAATCTCTTATTTTATGAGTTGAACAAGAAACTATACTCCTACAATTTGGCATTATTTATGAATGAGAGGTCCAGATCTCCTACATTCCTCCCAGTCTTACAATTGATGTTTTATGGGGCGGTTCCAATTTGTGACACTCAATAAGAATGCCAATTGCTCCATTGTATTATCATTTGTTTGTTAGTGTTTGATGCTTATAATAAAACAGGTTTCAAATATTGATAATAGCAGATGTGCTGACATTTGTAACAACATTTGATATTACAATTGAAGGTACATCTTCTTCTAATCAACTTGAATGTATCAGAGGCGAGTCATACATAGCTGATATTTATTACTTACGAGCGGGGCAACTAAAACAGCACGGAATAAATAAACGACATGGGAGAGAGAAGCAAATAACACAGAATAAAGAAACAGATGACACGGGAGAGAGAAGCAAATAACACAGAATAAAAAAACAGATGACACGGGAGAGAGAAGCAAATAAAACAGAATAAAGAAACAGATGACACGGGAGAGAGAAGCAAATAACACAGAATAAAGAAATAGATGACACGGGAGAGAGAAGCAAATAACACAGAATAAAGAAACAGATGACACGGGAGAGAGAAGCAAATAACACGAAATAAAGAAACAGATGACACGGGAGAGAGAAGCAAATAACACGAAATAAAGAAACAGATGACACGGGAGAGAGAAGCAAATAACACGAAATAAAGAAACAGATGACACGGGAGAGAGAAGCAAATAACACGAAATAAAGAAACAGATGACACGGGAGAGAGAAGCAAATAACACGAAATAAAGAAACAGATGACACGGGAGAGAGAAGCAAAACCAAGATGCGAATGTGTAATTAATCAATGGCGAAGAAGCCAGCTACCTAGTCAAAAACGGAGGACAGAATGTGAAGAAGAAAGAAATCAAACCGTGTAGTGTTAGCACGAGGAGAAGCCGAGTGGAGGGTTGACACCTGATCTGGGCAATTTGATCCCGACGCTTCGACTCGATAATAAAAATTGGGTTTGAGAAGAAAAGGAGGATTGAAAGAGTGAACAGAAAACTATAGAAAAGTGCGCCTCCGTTCTCGTCTGCTCTACCCCTGCCCTCCACTACCCGGCCACGCAAGATTGATTTTGCCACAAGTGATATCAAGGTACCAGGAATATTATGAATGTGAACAATTACGTGCCCCTCTCCCACAACCCCCTAGTAATTCCTACTCTTCCCGTTCTCGCTATTAAAAATACTGAACGTGATATTTGGTAATCAGAACTGTAACGATATAAAGGGATTCATTGAAAATAATACCGAGCTTGTGGTAGTAGAATGAGGGGTCAGAAAGGAATGCTTCATGGGATAAGCAGCATGGTCATAGTAGAACAAGACAATTAGCAATGGACAAGAGTAAGACCACTAACTACTGAAATATAATCCTCATTCGTTCATTATTGGAGGACTGCACTGTGTGGTGAACCCAGCTGACAAGTGCATCCGTATTCAGCTCACTAGACTGCTTTTCTTGAAGTTTTTCCCTTTTGGGGAAAGGAAGACGGCACTGGTGTAATACTGACCACATTTTTGTGTGTGCCTGAGTAAAAATGTACACTTTATAGACACTAACACAATATCCCCTATAAGTCACCATGTGGTGATGGTTGGACTTTTTTTCTTTTTCCTGAAAGACAGCGGTTGCTTTTAGTCACGAGTTGTCTCTCCTAAGAAAGCAGTCTCCGCAGACTAATGCCCCTTTCCAACCTGGGCTTGTTTTCCTTCTCTTTAGTGCCATGTCCGTCAGAACTAGCATGCTACTCCTACGTGGATTTATCACTGACGTTTTCTCTGGGCTTTGCTTCACCAGAATGTTTTCTGCACACACACTCTTACTACAATAATATTGAAATTAGATGTATGAATATCTCTCTTTATATCAAAGTATGGTGTACCATTAGCACAGTAGTTAGCGCGTTAATCTGGCAATAAAGCGACTGAATCCCAACTTGACATTCTCCAGCTGAAACAACAAATTGTGTGCTAGCTCGATGAGATGGAGAAGAAAATGTCGGCGAGGGGGCGCTCTATCTCCAAGTGCTGTGACCAACTAGTCTAACAGAGTTTAATCTTTAACTCTGGAAGAACAATACTAATATAATATGAGCACACAGAATTAATCACTTCGTCACAGACAGAAGACAGCACATAGGCCAGCAATCACAACTGACACAATTCACAATCACAACTGTCGTGTCTGACAAATATACATTCTCTTTATAACTTCATCCAGCGACCTTTGAGCTGCTGCCCTTCGACACAATGCCATGTAGTAGTATCTGCAGATATTTCTAAGTTCATAACTTCATCTATACTTTGATCATGCTTAATTAAAAATGTAAATTAGATTGAAATATGAACCTATCAGCATTCGGTGATATACAGTTTCAGGTTAGATAACTATCTAAACTAGGAAAATTATTGCGGAGCTCAAGAGTTAACCGTGACGTTATAATTACATGGCCTTCATTTTTAAAGTAACAATGAGAGGAGAAGATGCGGAATGTAAACAGAAGAACAATGAGAGGAGAAGATGCGGAATGTGGACAGAAGAACAATGAGAGGTGAAGATGTGGAATGTAAACAGAAGAACAATGAGAGGAGAAGATTCGGAATGTAAACAGAAGAACAATGAGAGGAGAAGATGCGGAATGTGGACAGAAGAACAATGAGAGGAGAAGATGCGGAATGTAAACATAAGAACAATGAGAGGAGAAGATGCGGAATGTGGACAGAAGAACAATGAGAGGAGAAGATGCGGAATGTAAACAGAAGAACAATGAGAGGAGAAGATGCGGAATGTGGACAGAAGAACAATGAGAGGTGAAGATGTGGAATGTAAACAGAAGAACAATGAGAGGAGAAGATTCGGAATGTAAACAGAAGAACAATGAGAGGAGAAGATGCGGAATGTGGACAGAAGAACAATGAGAGGTGAAGATGTGGAATGTAAACAGAAGAACAATGAGAGGTGAAGATGCGGAATGTAAACAGAAGAACAATGAGAGGTGAAGATGCGGAATGCAAACAGAAGAACAATGAGAGGTGAAGATGTGGAATGTAAACAGAAGAACAATGAGAGGTGAAGATGCGGAATGTAAACAGAAGAATAATGAGAGGAGAAGATGAGGAATGTAAACAGAAGAACAATGAGAGGAGAAGATGCGGAATGTAAACAGAAGAACAATGAGAGGAGAAGATGCGGAATGTAAACAGAAGAACAATGAGAGGAGAAGATGCGGAATGTAAACAACAGAAGAACAATGAGAGGAGAAGATGCAGAATGTAAACAACAGAAGAACAATGAGAGGAGAAGATGCGGAATGTAAACAACAGAAGAACAATGAGAGGAGAAGATTCGGAATGTAAACAGAAGAACAATGAGAGGTGAAACACTAACTGTGAGTTATATCAGAAACGATGAATGGTGTTGTTGACAGCGATCATGATGACCGGAAGACATCATCAATTACAGTCAGCAAATGAGAGCAGGATAGAACACTTGAAAAAACATAAATGATGTGCAAGAATAAAGCAAGTCATATAGTTGTTCAAACCAGTTGCTATTTCGTCGGCGATTGCAGATTGTACAAAAACCATGGAGTACATTGTGCTACAGGAGAACACCGGGGGAGGATGCATGTAACCAAGAGCTAATAGACAAGGGCTGCGTCTTACTAGAAGATAAATGTGAAAAATGAGTGAGAAAAGAGGAGCAGCGTCATACTAATATCATCACCATCAAGTACCAGGCCTGCTGGTGTCGGTGATCAAGTCTCTCCACAACTTTCGATCTCGACAGTAATTTATCATTTCTGTTGTTGACCTTCTGCCAAGCCATTCTCTTAAGCTGTCTGGTATCTTTTCTCTTTGCTTCCCTCTATCTCTTCGTCCCTCAACTTTCCCAGTTGTTAAAATATATTCCAGCTGTTCCCTTGTCATTACATGGCCCCAAAAAATGATGATTGTTTCTTCCTAATATCGGATATTAGCTCTCTTCTTGCTTTGACCTCTTTCAGAACGTTTTCATTACTCTTCTTAGCTGTCCATGGTATTGTCAACATTCTTTTGTAAAACCACATTTCTACAGCATCCAGTGATTTTCTTGTCTTTTGTCCATGATTCACATCCATATGTTAAGACTGGCTCTACATAGCATTTAAGAGCTCTTTTTTTCTTGTTTCTATGGTCAAAAATGGATTGCATAGCATCTTCCTCATTTTTGGAAAGCTGATTTTGCCTGAGCCATTCTGCATCTCATCTCTGTTGTACGTCTACCATCTGAGGTTAACAATGTTCCCATATATTTAAATTCATTTACCTTTTTTAATATTGCTCCACTTGTCTTTATTGTGCACTGCGGTGATGTCTTTTTCTTTTTGTGTTCACATTATGTTTGTCTTATTGTTATTAAGGCTTTATTTTTGTTTTCTTCACTATAAAATACTAATATAAATTATAATACTGAGGACGAAATGGAGATAGTCATATTAAAATAAATTATGAGTGATGGAAAAATAAGTAAAATAAAGATTATGAGAATGAGGGAGAAATGGGGACAACAGTCAATAGTAAGTAAAAGTAAAGTACCCCCCGTCACGCCAAGTGGCGTATAGGGAAATATGGTGTTAGTGACCCTATATTTTACAGACCTTCAGCACATGATTTTGGGGTAATGTGGTCGGTATTACGCCCGTGCTGTTTTTACTTTCCCAGAAAAAATCCGGTACCCATTTAAGGCTGGGTGAACCCGGAGCCGTCGGTTGGGATCGAACCCTACCCCTTGTCCGTAGTAGTCCAGTTCACTAACCATTGAGCTATCGCGGCTCCTACTAATTTTTAGGGAATTAGTAAAACCCAGGTGTCCTCGCCAGGGTACGAACCCCGGCTGTTGCCGTGGTAAGCCAACCGGGACAACAGTCAAGCTAAAATAAATTATGAGTGAGGGAGAAATGAGGGCTGCATTGTACTAAAATAAATTATGAGAGTGAGGGAGAAATGAGGGCTGCATTGTACTAAAATAAATTATGAGAGTGAGGGGGAAATGAGGATAGTTATACTAAAATAAGTTATGAGAGTGAGGGAGAAAATTAGGGCTGCATTGTACTAAAATAAATTATGAGTGAGGGAGAAATGAGGATAGTTATACTAAAATAAGTTATGAGAGTGAGGGAGAAATTAGGACAGAGTTATACTAAAATAAATTATGAGAGTGAGGGAGAAATGAGGACAGAGTTATACTAAAGTAAATTATGAGAGTGAGGGAGAAATGGGGAAAACAGTCAAGCTAAAATAAATTATGAGAGTGAGGGAGAAATGAAGACAGCGTTGTACTAAAATAAATTATGAGAGTGAGGGAGAAATTAGGACAGTTATACTAAAATAAATTATGAGAGTGAGGGAGAAATGAGGACAGAGTTATACTAAAATAAATTATGAGAGTGAGGGAGAAAAGAGGACATGGCAAGCTAAAATAAATTATGAGAGTGAGGGAGAAATGAGGACAAGTCAAGCTAAAATAAATTATGAGAGTGAGGGAGAAATGAAGACAGCGTTGTACTAAAAGCCAGAGAGAGAAAGATGACGATGATAACGGCGCATCACAAGTGGTACGCACACATTAAGTAGTGAACAGATGACTGTCTCAAAAAGACAAATTGGGAATCTCACTACAAGATGTACATAATAAACTGAATATTATCAGGCATATAGAAATTACATTTGTGACCAGCTGTACTAGTCTATGAAAGTGGCATTACGAGTATAAATGAAGTTGATATTACTGATATATGAAATTGGCATTACTGATATATGAAATTGGCATTACTGATATATGAAACTGGCATTACGAGTATATGAAACTGGCATTACGAGTATATGAAACTGGCATTACGAGTATATGAAACTGGCATTACGAGTATATGAAACTGGCATTACGAGTATATGAAACTGGCATTACGAGTATATGAAACTGGCATTACGAGTATATGAAACTGGCATTACGAGTATATGAAATTATATGCAGTAGAAGAAACTTCACATACACAATATAATTGTTTTTCTTTATTGCGGCCATGTCACGAAGCGTCTTCTTTTTTTTTCCCCCGCGGATTAAAAATAGAAAAAAAAATCCACTTTGATTAGCAACATAAATGATATGACCTGATCAAACTGTCGATCATTTGATTCTAATATGCCCAATGCATATGGGCACATTAAGTGTGACTGAGGATTACATACGTTTTATATACTAACAAGGCAGATGTCAAATGATAGCAAGTGTCGGTCTATTATCACAGTAGGAGCAGACATTAAATCCATAAACAAAGACAGAACTATAATATCACTGGGAGACTACAATGATAGCTATAATCACAACATGGCAATAACAAAATAAGATTACCTACACATCACCCCCAGCCTCCTCTCTTCCACACACACACATAAATAACATAAGTTTTGCCTTGACCTTAGCGGGTAGGATCAGTTATTGGATCCATGAGGTGATAATCACATTCTAAAAGCGAGGAAGGAACGCGCATGCGAGAACCACAACAAGTGTGTGAGAGCACAAGGAAGCGATGAGGTAAGTATATTCTTCACTTCAATGTGTGCTGTATAGGCTACCAAGGTGAAACAAGTTGTCGCAACATCAGCTTTCACGGGCATCACGTCTTCAAGCCAATACAGCGATTCGTTTAGCGGAACGTGACCACGTTAAATGGCATCGGTCAATACATTCTTAATGCTTAATTCAGGAAAGTCCATTTCCTAGTTTGTTTTTCCCCTTTACTTTATACCCGCATTACGGGACTGCAAAGCGTTTAGAAAATATAGCACAGCACCTTTGATACATCGTGTACAGTCTTTTCTACATGCCTCACAGCTTGTTAAGGTAGAACTCACTCTACAGTCTTTTCTACAAGTCTCACAGTTTGTTTAGGTAGAACTCACTCTACAGTCTTTCTACATGCCTCACAGTTTGTTTAGGTAGAACTCACTCTACAGTCTTTGCTATATGCCTCACAGTTTGTTTAGGTAGAACTCACTCTACAGTCTTTTCTATATGCCTCACAGTTTGTTTAGATAGAACTCACTCTACAGTCTTTTCTACATGCCTCACAGTTTGTTTAGGTAGAACTCACTCTACAGTCTTTTCTATAAGCCTCACAGTTTGTTTAGGTATAACTCACTCTACAGTCTTTTCTATATGCCTCCACAGTTGCTTAGGTAGAACTCACTCTACAGTCTTTTCTAATGTCTCACAGCTGTTTAGGTAGAACTCATTCTACAGTCTTTTCTATATGCCTCACAATTTGTTTAGGTAGAACTCACTCTACAGTCTTTTCTACATGCCTCACAGTTTGTTTAGGTAGAAACTCATTCTACAGTCTTTTCTACATGCCTCACAGTTTGTTTAGGTAGAACTCATTCTACAGTCTTTCTACATGCCTCACAGTTT